>JBAJHX010000031.1:3160805-3178204 GCA_037176925.1 Amniataba percoides | reverse complement strand
GTTTATCCTGTTCGGCCCGCGACCTAAAGTGTGCTTTGAGTTTTGGCCCCCGGTGCAATTGAGTTGGACACCCCTGCAGTACAGCTTGTATTCTGAACTTGTGTTTCTATTGACAGATAGACAGTGAAAAACTGAAAAGGTCCAGCTGTGTATTTTTTCAAGGATTGGTTTCACCTAAAAGCTCACTGCCTCATGGACAAGGAGTACATTTATAGTTAAATGATTTGCAATGGGTATGCATGCAGTGCATTATATCTCATTTTACCTTTAAAAAGAACTGTCTAATAGATTAAAAAAGACTTGTGGACAAAAGCAGAGCATGCAAATCAGAATGAAGTGTGTCTCATCTGATTTGACAAGAGATCTTTGCATTAATTATGATAATTAGGTGGGAGTTAATTATTGTTATCATTACTCTCATCCAAAGATTCTGCACAGTGACAGAGTGAATTATGCCAAACATATCAATACTGATATGTTATCTAACTTAAAGTGTATGGTATGAAACTTAATCACCCAACAGTCTTTTCTTACTTGAACTTAATATCTTACCAATTTGAAGTATCTTACAAGCATTGGTGTAGTTACATAATGTTGAAATAAATATTCAAATAGAAAGGTTTTCTCAATGTAATTGTTTAATATTGAAAATTGAATTGGAGGAATATCAAAGCATGGAATCAAAAGTCACTTTCAATGGGACTTACACTGTTAATGACATACATCCCTGCTATGAATTGGATAATACAACTTACGTGTTTACAAGCAATCCCTCCATAACATGTGTATTATTATATATTTTCCTTGCTTCATTGTCTCTTTTAACAACATGTGGAAACCTTCTTGTTATAATCTCTATCATTTACTTCAAACAGCTCCACAATCCTACTAATTTCCTAATCCTGTCTCTGGCTGTGGCTGACCTGCTTGTAGGAGTATTAGTATGCCCTTTAAGTATGGCATTCACTGTAACTTCGTGTAGGTATAATGCCGCTTTCTTTTGTAAAGTGCGTGGAAGCATTGATGTTACACTTAGTACAGCTTCTATTCTGAACTTGTGTTGCATTTCTATTGACAGGTATCATGCAGTATGTCAGCCTCTCACTTATAGAAGTCAAATAAATTATCGTGTCATCGGGATTATGATCTTGGTGAGCTGGGGTATTGCTGGTGTAGTTGGAATTGGCATCATGATTGCAAGTTTCAATCGTGGAAAATGTGGAGACAGTTGTTTAATTGATGCTGTACTATCAACTATTTTGGCATGTGTTTTCTCCTTTTATATGCCAGTCATTATAATGCTTAGTATATACTTAAAAATTTTCCTTGTTGCTCAAAGACAGGCACGCAGCATTCAGAACACAACCTGTCAGAGCACAAAGTCCAAAGCAACTGTCAGTAAGACGGAGAGAAAGGCCACCAAAACTCTGGCTATAGTTATGGGAGTTTTTCTCTTATGTTGGACTCCATTCTTTTTTTGTATGACATTTCTTTCTTTTAGTAATGCTAGAGTTTCACTTCCTGCATTTGAAACACTCAACTGGATTACATTATCAAATTCAATGCTTAATCCATTTATTTATGCTTTCTTTTACAGCTGGTTCAGATCAGCTTTTAGAATGATCATTTCTGGAAAAATATTTAAAGGAGATTTTTCTGACTCAAAGCTCCTTTGAGAGGTTGTCTGCAAAATGAACTTAAATGTAGATAAATGTTGATGTAATAAAGATTGTCTTTACTCTCCGTCATACATGTATAATGTTATTGTTATAGTACTCTCCACTTCATCAGTTAGTAACATTATATAATACCTGTGCATTTCTTCTGTCACAGACCGAAAACTTTTGCCCTTTAAATTTACAAGCAAAAATTGTTAGTTATTTCTGACAATAAATTATACTCTTGAGGCATTATGAAGCAGTTCACCCTAATTGATTTACTGACTTTTATCCACTTGATTGAATATACGTATTGTTTAGTTGCTTTGGATTAAACCATCGACTAAATAAATGTCATGTAATATAACGGTCAGACCCACACAAGAGGGAATATCAAGTGTCTGTGTACACTGTCATGTTGTAGATGTTTTTTAAAAAGATGAAATTGCCATTTTAGCAATCTACATTCAGTGACCCATAATGAAAAAAACTGATTTACATAAGGTGAGTCCTGTTCGTTTTAATTATCCTTGAGTCATGTCCAACTCCTAATTGTAGTTCACTTGTGCCATACTGACCGAATTGGATAATTTTAGGAAGGCTCAGACAGATATGGAAGAACCTGGTGGCAGGACGACTATCCCAGCTGCACTCCATCAGTGCAGTGAAACCACTCTAAAGGGTAATGGAGTTTGTGAGACAACCATTAAAAGTCTCAGAGAGCATTAAATCTGTATGTAAAATTTTAGAGATCTCCCTATTATTAATTAAGAGAGATTTCTTTTGTTTGTTTTTGAGTGTAAGAAAAATAACGTTTTATTTTATGTTCAGCTATTTCTATAGAATGTTCAGGCCTCAGTGCACCATTTCTTCTTATTTGAAGAAAATGTGATCCAGACAATATGGGCCACCTCACAGAAAGCACAACACCCAATGACAGTGGTTATGATCCAGGTGAATTTGAGATGGTTAGGTTCAAACTTTGAGATTGTGGATTGGGTAGATCCAACTGTTTCAGTTATGTTTAAGCTTTAATATTAATCAATTTACTCAATGGGTAAGTGAACAGATGAAAAAAAAATCTTATTAATATGTTGATATTCTTAAGAAGCCTTTAAAAATGAAAGGAAGAAAGAGATATTGCCTACAAGAAAACAAAGTTTTACATTTGAGACTGTGGTGCTTATCACTGAGGCTAAGCATTGTAATAGTATATTGTTTGGGGGGCTCAGTAGAGACATTTCAGACAACAAACATATTAAAAGCTGTTTACAGGTGTAGCAGCATAAGTGATTTTTTGTGAGCAGTACTGCTGATGACCACCAATGAAGGTGGGGGGCACTGCTATAAAATGAGCAGCCCTCTCAGGATCCTTCCTTTCTGCACACTATTGCTGCTGGTGCGTCACTTCCGGGCCTGGTGTTTGGCCTGACAGAGCGTCTGCTGGGGTAGGACTCTGGTGTCACTCGACTTTTGCATCCGGCTTGGTAAACTGAACACTGGGGGCCGGTGCTATCTCTGCCTCATCTCCACGTGGTTCATCTCTGACTAAATCAGGACTGATAATTACCGGCATCGCTGCTGCTTTGTCCGTCTTTGCTGCTGCTTTGTCCGACGTGGCTGCTGATTTGTCTAGCTTGTTTTTCCTTTCATTAGTTCTATTTTTAGTGTGATTGTTTTTATGAATTGGTTATTGATTTGTCCATGTGTTCCCTTTTTAGCTGCTGGAGACTGGTGGTGCTGCTGGCTGGTGTCCCCTTCTGTCTGCTGTGTCCTGGGAGCAGTTAACTTCAATGAGTGTCCTCTTGTCCACACGTACTGGGTGATTTTGGTTTGTTTGGTTTATTTTGGCATTAGCTGCCATCCACTTGTCTCCAGTCTTTTCTTGTTTCTTTTGGATCTTATTCTTTATTGAATGCTTGGTGTGACAATTTTAAACCATGTCATGGTAACCATGTCTCATGCCCCTCCTTGAGCCAACTTACCTGTGTGCTTTAATACTAATTCTCCAGGTGAGATTCCTGCGGTGGCGTTGTCGGTTTCTTTTTTTCTATTTATTAGTAATTGAAATTAAGGTATGAACTGACACCTACAACTCAAGTAAAGAAGGTCCAGGTATGCACTATATCAGCTTTCAGCAGTGCAAAGAGACAATAAGGGGCCGAAGTTGAGTCTCACCACCAGGGCTCCAACATCAGGAGTGTGTAGGCCCAATAGGACGATGAAAAATGCCATCATTCTCACCCTCCACACGGACCTTTTTCACCTGGACCTGAGGCACACATATGTGAGAATGCTGTTCACTGACCACAGTTCAGCCTTAAACGCCAAGCTTGTCACCAAACTCAAGAGGATTAACAGTGCCCTCTGTGACTGGATCCTAAACCTTTCGACAAGCAGACACCACGCTCTACATATAGACAGCACCACATCCTCCACCCTGACACTGGTGCCTCTCATGGCCATGTGATCAGCCCTTTCTTGTACTTCCTGTTTATGCGTTCATGGGTATGGCCACCCCTACTCTGACTGCATCACTGGCTGGTATGGTAGCTGTGCCACCCTGTAAGGCTCTACAGAGGCTAGTGACTGCTCAGCACATCACCAGAACAGAGCTGGCTTCCTTGGAGGACCTCTACACCCAGCATTGTAAAAAGAAGGCCAAATGTAGTTAATATAACTGAGGTTCAGGAACAAGACCACTTGGACCGCGCCTCCTTTGCCTCACTAATTCCAGCACATGCACTCCCCCAATCCAGCCATGCAGTCACAGGTATCCTATCAGTCACGAGTACACACTTAAGCACGTCCGACATTCAAGATGGAGCGGCACCGCGGCTAACTCACAGCCACCAGAGCCACTCTTCCCATGTCACAACCATCTCAGACTGGACAGTCGCCTGGCTGCAGCGCGCCCTCAAAGAGCAAAACATTCCCTTTCACTGCACCGACAATAAAGCTAAACTTCCGATGCTCGGACCAACCGCCCACTTCTGCAATTTTCACCTGGCGCCACATGTTCGTGGAACGCCTGTGATGTCATGATGCAGTCGACAACAACTTCTGCCCCCCCACGAAACCAGTTCGTATCAACTCACTCAATCTTTAACCCTTCTACAAACCTTATCTTTTGGCATCGGCAGGTCGCCCACCCCACCTCTATTCCTACATCCCTTCATCCCAGCATCCCTTCTTCTTCTTTGCAGCTAACATTACAGTTCCATCCATTACCGCTGCTCCTTCTTTCCCTCTGGCAGCACCCACCATCACAACTACCGCGGCCTCAGCGCTCCCCCCTATGGATTCTCTACTCTTCCTCCTGTCCAGTCCTCATTCCCCTCCCTCCCCCACCCCTCTCCCATCAACCACCTGCTTTTTCCATCCCCACAGTACCCTCAGAAACAGGTCTGCTCACCCCTCCAACCACCAGTCACCCTAAAGGAAACTTCAACCTAGCCACCGCTATCCCTCCCATTTGTCCCCTCCTGGCAGCATGACCTTCCCCCATCTCACCTACCCTCAGGCAAAAAATCTTAGCAGGTAATTACATCGATCTAACCCTTCTCATCCAACCATCTGTCCACACGGTCTCCCCAGGGAGGGCCCCAAACATCCCAGATCACAACCCAGCCCAAGCCTCCCACACACAGCTGAGTTCTCACAGCCCTCAAATTGCGTTTTCCGTTTTCTGTGACACCATCTGTTCAGTTTTCCCCAACCGCAGGGCTGAGCTAGACAATTACCTTACTTGAGCTAGACAATTACCTTATTATCATATTGGCCCTGCAGTTCGGTGGCACAGATTTCTACACTTACCACACCCTCTTCGCCTCCCAAGCCACAGGCCGCCTCCAACAGTTTAACCAGGGCACAGTCTGGGTATCCCTCAACTCAGAGCTCTACTGCAGAGTGTTTGCAGAAAGTCCTTCCCTGGCTTGCAACTTATGCAGAGCCCCTTCACACCAAGATAGTAGTGGAGTGGGAGAATAGCAATCCAGTTATTTGTAGGGATGGAGCCAGGCAAAAAGAGGAATACATCACCTGTATGGGAATTCTTTGAAATGACTGCTCATAACAAGGTTTATATGATATTAGCATATATTATCATTATTGCATATAATAGTATGATGTATTTTATATTATTACCAATAACTCTTGTGAAATGTCTCTTTGTTTTTCGTAATCTAAAATATACTACCTTTTCCATGACATTCACCAATGTTTGTATCCTTGTACTTATCTGCATTTTATGAATATAACCACAGGTTCCAGAAAGCAAATGCTGGATGAGGCTGTGGTTAACCTGGTCATTAAAGACTCACAGCCATTTTCAGTTGTGGAGGATGTGGGTTTGAGGGAGCTTGTCCATTTGTTGGATCCCACATATGTACTCCCTACTAGAAAGGTGTGTATGTGAACATAACAAAAGCAAACATATTAATGAGTAACTGCATTTACTAAAATCAATATATAACTTTCTCTTTCTCTTAGGCATTAAAGAAGATGGTGGGTGAGAAATACAGTGAAGAAAAGGAAATGGCAATTCATAAGGTTCAGAAGGTATCTGCAATTAGCTTGAATGCAGACATGTGGACATCAATGTGTATGGAGGCCTATCTTGCTGTTACCTGCCATTTTATAGATGACCGTGACAAAATGGACACAGTGTTACTTGGAGTGGAGCATTTCCCTTCAAGTCACACTGCTGATAATTTTGCACAAGTGGTACATACCCACATGGAGGAGTGGGGAATTACAAACAAAGTAAAATGCCTTGTCACTGGTGCTGCATCTAATATGATTGCATGTGCAAGGAATTTACAGATCAGTCACTCCATTTGTATTGCTCATGGACTTAATTTGCTAGTTTGCAAATCATTTGATCAGGTCCCTGCCGTCTGTGAGAAAAATTGTGGCCTATTTTCGCACAAGCACCAAAGGCAAGGAGAGACTGGATGGGGTTCAGATCCAGATGGGAAAAACATACAGAAACTGATCATTGATCAATCATGCTGTGTTTGTCAAGTTAGAGCACCTGACTAGTTATGTGGCAAGGCAGCTGTGTGACAACCTCCGAAGTCGTTTGAGGGAAAATGTGGCCAACAATGAGTCCCTGAGTCTTATGACAACGGCCACTATTTTGGACCCGAGACACAAAACCCTCGGATTCCTCAGCCAAAGCAAGGCACAAGAGGCAGTGCAGCGGCTGAAGGCAGAATGCTCTGCTGTGATAAAAGCCATTGAAATTATTAATGCACCAGGTACCAGCAGCTCTGGTAGGTTTTTATTTATTATGTGAATTGATGTTAATGGATTGATACTGTGACATTGCAGACCTAAATTTGACAAATGTGTATTACTAATCAGCATTCCTCTATTTCAGGTGAACTATGGGCCCCACTGGATGCTACAGTAGACCAGGAAAGGATAAGCTCAATGCCAGAGTGGATGTAATTGTAGAGGTGGAACAGTACCTGGAAGAAAACAACCTAAGAAGAAATGAGGATCCCCTTGATTACTGGCATACACAAAAGCATCTGTACCCCAACTTGCATAACATGGCCCTAAAGTTCTTACCCTGTCATCATCAGTGCCTTGTGAGAGGGTGTTTTCCAAGGCTGGGGAGGTCATTGGAAAAAGAAGAAATCGACTTAAACCAAAAACTGTAAAGAAAATCCTGTTCTTCACCCCAACCCATGCTTCACCCCAAGACCCACTCTTCATTTAGTCAGGCAGAGTCGCTACACGCTTCTGGTTCCACCACCACCTTTGCCAAGTCCTTTCAAAATCAGGAATCTCCCCAGAACTTTTCTCAGGTCACTCCTTTTGCATCGGAGCCGCCTCAGCAGCCTCTCGACACAGTATACCAGACCACACAGATCAAAGTCCTCGACCGCTGGTCATCCCAGGCTTACAACAGCGAAATCCGAAACCACCTCGGCGACATCCGAAGAGCCCACTTGAAACTGGTCCAGTAAAATCTTTGGGGGATCACGAAGTCCGCCAAACAGAGACGTATCCCCACCCAAGAGTCTCAGTCCCCAGGTTCCTTAACTCCTATGACCCCTCCATCTCTCTCTCTGACCCCATTCATCCCTCTTCTCGACCCCCTTTTCCTCCTTCCATCCCTCTTCTCGACCCCGTATATCCCTATTCTCGACTCCATACATCCCTCTTCTTGACGACCCCCTTTACATCTCTCTTCTCGATGACCCTCTTTACACCCCTCAGTTAATCCAAAATAAAAACTACTTTCTTCTTATAAATGGCGTGGTCTTGTTAGTGAATTGGATAATAAAAGACTCCAACACCTCACCCCAGCCACAGGCAGGGCTCAGAGACAGCTTCATTCCCTAGACAAGTGTTTGCAGTGTTTTAGATTTCTGAGGCTAGAGAATCATCTATATGACAAATTTGAGTTAAAATTAGGACAATATTTAGGGGGCTGGTAGATGACCATACAATATACTGGTATGTCACATTCAATATTAAAAGTGAATAGTTCAAAATTATGGAAAGATCCTGAAGTAAATGCGACACAGTTGGGATTGTTTTTGTAAAATTTTCAGAAAGGTGTAGTTGGGCTGGCAAAGTTCTACCAGCGGGGTGACGTCATTTCAATTATGTCTCAGTCAGACAAAATATAAAAATTGTGACTAAAAAGTCATGAAATGATTTGTTTGATACAGACTGGGTGTTAAAAGGGCAATGACAATCCAGAAAACTGTATCTGTCTGAGGCTTCACAAGGGACAGTAAAAACGTTCTTACATCTGGCAGAATGATAGTAAATAAAATGTTTGTCTATTCCTATAAATCACTGGGACTGTGCAAAGGAGGTGGCATTAGGAGATATTGCTTGGGAACTAGGCTTGGTGTGGATGTGATAGTGACTGCTCAAATGAACAGATGTAGAGTTAGGGTGGTAACAAGAACATGAGAAATAGAACACCAGGTTGAAAAACTTTTACATTAAAGTGTTGATGTTCATCGAGAAAGGGTGGGATCATGTCTGGTTAGGGTGCAGATCATCATGCTTGAAAGAGTCCTGGATGGTCAATAAAATCCATAAATGGAATGCCCCTACCTAAGCAGTAGCAGAGGCATATTACTATACATCATTTCAGCTGTGTGTGTGCATGAAAGAATTTTCTGCATGCAACCACAACCACCACTTGTTTAACTGCTATATGTTGCTGCTGTTTCCAACAGAAACAGGATATCAGTAAATACAAAGCAGACACATCACAGAGGTTGCATCTAGTTCAAATGTTAATTCATAGGTCTGGACAATGATAGAACCACAAACAATTTCTTCATTTATTGGAAGGTTTTTTTTTTTCATTATTTGTTTTACCCCCTCCTCTATGATGGATATGATTTAAGTCAGTGAAAGTCCTCTGTCATAGCAAAAATCACAAACAAGAACACCATCTCCTTCTTCTGAGAGAAACTTAGACCTGGCTAATGACCTTCATCTTTTCTACTGCAATTCCTTCCCCCTTACCATCTCTCTTTGTTGTGGCAAATTAAATCAAGGACAATGGAAGTCAGTCAGAGTTGAAAATCTAATGCCATCTTAGGTGCTGCACAACATTTATGTTTTTGTATTTGAATGGGGCTGCAAAGTGGTGAAGTGGTTAGCACAGTCACGTCACTGTCATCCCACCGGCTGACAGAGGCTCTTTGTGTGGAGTTTGCATGTTCTGCGTGGGTTCTCTCTGGGAACTCCAGCTTCTTCCTACAATCCAAAGACCTGCAGGTTAGGTTAATTGGCGACTCTGAATTGCTCCTCAGTGTGAATGTGAGTGTGAATGGGTTGTCTGTTTTTCTGTCAGCCCTGTGACTGACTGGCGTCCAATCAAGGGTATAACCTGCCTCTTGCCCAATGACAGCTGAGACTGGCTCAAACACCCACTGCAACCTTGTGCATCATGATAAAGTAGGTATAGATAATAGATGGATGGGTGGATTTGAATGCCAACAACATTTTACATCAGGTTTATTACTTTTTACATCACAAAAGAGAGCTAACTTGAACACTACCATGCTTTATTTCACAGCAACTGAGTGATATATTCAGCTATGTACAGTTCATGCATAGTATTATTAAGAGTATATCACTCCTCTATTTATTGTTGACTGTGCTATGGCATGCTATATGGGTAGCTGGGTAGCAACAAAACATTGTGCTTTATAATTTACGCACACACACAAGTAAATGAGAACACTGATGGGTAACTCTGAACGGGCCACAGATAGTGCTTCACAAGCTGGCATTTTCTGTAGACCACACTCCAAAATGTAATCAGTACAGTGGTCCCTCGCTATATCACGGTTCACCTTTTGCATGTTTTGCAGATTTTTTTTTTTGTGTGCAATTTTGCATACTTTTTTTTTTTAACAGCGTATGAATGTGTATTGTGTTCTGCATCCTGATTGGCTAAAGGGGAACCTGCGCATTGTGTCCTGCTTCCTGAAAACAGTGACTGACAGCTGTCAAGCATGATACTTTATAGTATCAAATAACTAATTAAAACTGAACTTACCCCTACCCCCAAGGGGTGACTTTACTTTTGAGGAACTGCCATGCCATCCATCTTTATATACAGTCTATGATATACAATAAAAATCTGTTTTCAGGACTGAAGCACTGTGTTGCCACCTAGTTAGTTATCAAGCGCAGCTCCCTGCTTTAGTCTATCTCTCATATCTTTGTATTTCATAAAACAATGTAAAGATATAGTACATATCTGACTAAGAAGGTCAATTCAAGATTGGTTTTGTGTCCTTTAGGTTTAGGATGTTCCAGCAGAGATCTTAGTAAATTTGTTTGTCAATACAATAATCTTGCAAGATTTTGTGACAGGTATTTTTACTTCATGGTCAAGGAGCACATTTTTAATTGAGGGCTTTGCATTTAGTCGAAGTTAGATTATTCATTTTTTTTAGTTATTTTAAATAGTGAAAACAGTTAGGATAGGGATACATACATTGAATACATACCAGGCTGTCCCACTTGATCTGATTGGACAGGAGGACAGGATGAGTATTACTTATGGTAAATAGGAGGGGTTTGATTGTTAAAATAAGTTCAAAGGTCCTGCACAGCGGCACAGTCCACATACATTCACACTGATGCATAATCTAGTGTTTGGTGTGAGATTTAATATACTCAATTATTTGGTTATATTTAACTTTATGTGTTAACATCTTATGAACATTGATGCTGTGGTTACAAATGCTTTTTCTTAGTGTGATTGGTTAATATTGGAATCTTGAATTGCAGGAATATCAAAACATGGAATCAAAATCAACTTTCAATGGGACTTACACTGTTAATGACATACATCCCTGCTATGAATCAGATAATGCAACTTACACGTTTACAAGCGATCCCTCCTTAATATGTGTATTCTTATATATTTTCCTTGGATCACTGTCTATTGTAACAACTTGTGGAAACCTTCTTGTGATAATCTCCATTTTTTACTTCAAACAGCTCCATGTCCCCACTAACTACCTTATCCTGTCTCTGGCTGTGGCTGACCTGCTTGTAGGAATTTTAGTCTTTCCTTTCAGCATGGCATTCACTGTAACATCTTGTTGGTATCATGAAGGTTTATTCTGCAAAGTACGAGGAAGTGTTGATGTTACACTTAGTACAGCTTCTATTTTGAACTTGTGTTGTATTTCTATTGACAGATATTATGCAGTATGTCAGCCTCTCATTTATAAAAGTAAAATAAATGATCGTGTAATTGGGATTATGATCCTGTTGAGTTGGGGTATTGCTGCTTTAATTGGAATAGGTATCATAATTGCAGGTTTCAATCAAGGAAAATGTGAAGAAAGTTGTTTAATTGATGCTTTAATATCAACTACTCTGGCATGTATTTTCTCCTTTTATATTCCAGTCATCATAATGCTCTGTATCTACCTGAAAATACTCATTGCTGCACAGAGGCAGGCACGTAGCATCCAGAACACAACCTGTCAGAGCACAAAGTCTGGAGCAAGTGTCAGTAAGATGGAGAGAAAGGCCACCAAAACTCTGGCTATAGTTATGGGAGTTTTTCTTTTATGCTGGAGTCCATACTTTCTTTGCATCATCTTTCAGCCTTTAACATATCATGTAACACCAATAGCAGTGATTGAAACACTTAACTGGTTTACACTGTCAAATTCAATGCTCAATCCATTTATTTATGCTTTCTTTTACAGCTGGTTCAGATCTGCTTTTAGAATGATTATTTCTGGAAAAATATTTCAGGGAAATTATTCTAACTCAAAACTGTTTTGATTTCTTAAATGCTATTGTAATGTTGAAATTTTGGCATGCCAATGATATTTGGAAGGATAGAGAAAACTTTAAAATATACATTTATTTAGCACAATACTCCATTCTGACAGTCCTTTAGAACTTTACAGCAAAACAGTAAATACAAAAAGCAAAAACTACAGATGAGTCACATAGATTGCATTTTTTTGCAAAGCTTCATTTTGTAAAGCTTTTTTTTTTATTGAGGACATGACCATCATAATGGTTTTCCATACAGTACTATGAAGTATATATGTGTATACTGGTTCTGACTTATTCAAGATATACTTTTAATTTGTTATTAAGAGTCTGCCATTGTCTGCATATTTGAGCTAATGGAAGATCATATTTACATCTGAACAGGCTCCTAATTTGTTATACCTGCTTCTTTACACTTTTTAAATGTGTGTGAATTGCACTGATGAGTTATTATCTTATGAGTACAACACATACAAAGATGTGTAAATTACGCTTTTGGAACAAATAATTTCCATAGCGTAATGGTCACTTTGGATTGTCAGTGTGCACCCATAAACTGTACAGACTGGTTCTCCTTTACAGTGGATATTGAATTGAAAGCTTAAAGCCTATTGTGCTAAATTAAAGTGATTTTTTAAAATGGAAAATAAATGTCGTATTTATTTTAATGGGATTCAGTAGCAGGTGCGAGGAAATGTCACAACTGGATTTGTTGCACAGGTGGCTTCCTATCACAGATCCATACAGGAATTCACTGAGCTCCTGAGAGCGAACCATTCTTTCACAAATGTTTGTTAAAGCAGTGTGCATGCCTAGGTGCTTGAATTTATATACCTGTGGTCATGGAAGTGATTGGAACACCTGATTCTGATTATTTAGATGGGTGAGCAAATACTTTTGGCAGACATCTCTGACCTGGAAGTGATGCCATCAGGAGCGCAAGAGGGGGAGACGGGTGGTAGACTAGGCCTCTTATACCCTGCCTCCCCTCCTGACTGGCTATCCTTGGCACTCACAGCAGCACCACAAAACATAGAAAAATAAAATATTTATACCACTACAGACTTAAAGTAGATGTACAGTGACTCAAAGTAGATGTAGATTTTTAGGATGAACAAACGGACCAGGAGGTACAGAAGTTTGTAGACTAATTCAAGCCCTTTCAATTAGGAAGCCAAAATGTATGTTTGCATGACTCTTCTCGACCGTTTTTTTTTTCTACAGTGACCTGAGCCAACAGACACAAGTGATTTTTGCAATTATATTCGTAGTAAATAAGGGGCTCATCTAAATATCCATATTCAAAAGTCCAAACTGAATATCTTAAGCCCTAGATATTCAGATAGTTCAGCCCAGCTTAGAGATGGGCCGAGTAGGAAATGATTTCTTCCAGGTAGTCAGGGTCAACAAGTTAAAGCTGAGAAGCTGATAAAAAATTATAAATCAGCTCAGTGTAAAGTCTGTAAGCTAAATTATGCCTGCTAATTTGATGCGCTGAGCTACTGAAATCAGTACGCACATGGAGAGCCTGTTTTTTAAAACCTACATCTGCACCTTGTTTTTGACTGACGGGAGCAGGAGAACGTCAACAACAAATTATATCATGGTGTGGTTCTGCCTCTGTTTTTCTGCTAGTCACCAGCCCAAGCCTCTGCTCTGTCAGCCTCTGTTTCAAGCTGCACTTGAGGCCTACACCCCAGTCAGCATTCCAGCCTGCTAGGCACCAGTTTCAGCCCCAGGTTCCCAGATAACAGCATAAGCCTCAACCCCAGGTTCCATGCCTGCCTGCAACTCAGGGGTTTCCATCTCCACCACTGGCCACCCAAACATTCCTGCCTTCATCACCGGTTGCTCAGTGGCTCCAGTCTCTTGCCTCCAGAGGGGCCCCTCCTCTGTTTCCATTGCTGGCCTCCTGTCGGGTCCTACCACCATTGCCAGCCTTCCGAAAGGTTCCAACTTTGCTGCTTGCTTCCCAGGTGGATCTGCCTCCTGAGTGGATCCACTTTCACTGCTGGCCTCTGGCCCGCCCCTCTGAACCTGGTCAGCCACCAGGAAGCCCACCAGAGTTGTTCTGACTTTGCTCCTGCCCTTCTGTCTCCTGGAATCTCTGATTGTCTACTGGTCTGAACCTGCCTATCCACCCATATAATAGAGCCTTCTACATCAGCTCTGCTGCTGTCCTGCATTTGGCTCTTAACAAGTCACATATGCAGTGAGATGGAGTGGAACAGTTTATTGCTGAGTTGCACACAATGCCAGTGGAAAACAGCCATTGCTTTCCCATGAGGCAGCATACTAATTTTCCCAATCGTTGTGGGTCTTCAGACCATGGTGGAAATGTAGATAACAGTGGGCTCCAGTGGGTTCCTTGTAAATCTTGTTGGGACTAAATGTTATAAGTGTGACTTACGTGACGTTTATCCGTTACTTTAGGATTTTTCTTTTTCATTCACTTTGGTCTTATATAGATAGATATGTCTTTGATGCCTATCACAAATGTTCATGTCTAAAATAAAATGCTGCTTGTTTGGCAATTTGATATGCCACCTTGTTGCACCATGGTAAATCCGCCTTTGGTGAATGCCAAAAATGGGGAATGGTAGAGGACTAATTCCACATTGTGAAAAATTTCCAACATGATTATCAAAATGATTAGTAATGATAAGGGAGTAGTTAATATAGGCTCTCCAGTTTGATTGCTTGCTTTTTTTAATTAAATAAATCATGATCAATTAATAATGATTAATTATTAATGATTAACTAATTAATAATCAGTTATTTACTGACTGCCCATCCTGTTCCGGTCTGCCTGTATTGACTTCCACTAAACCTCTAAAGTTCATCAGCATGTGCTCTGCTTCTGTCCTCTCTGCATTTAGGTCCAATGCACAAGCACCACAACAGTACAAACTGGCCAACATGAATCTAGCAGATGAAGTCTGCTCCTTGGAGGAAGCACAGGAGGTGTTTGAGATCATTGTTACTTTTTTGGAAAAGTACCAGACCTACATCCTCCAGTACAAGAAGGCAGTATTAGAATTGGCAGTTCCTATGTGTTCCTGGGCCTGTGAGATGACTGCATGGTTTGGGTGAGGAACAGTTGTCTGCTCTGGTCTCTGGTCACCCAATTTAAACCCCAGCTTGCTTGAAAACAGCCCATCAGCATCCAGTCTACATTCCAGTCCTCTAGCCTCCAGCCTGCATACCAGCCCATTAGCCTCCAGCAAATTCAGCTCAGGTCAGCCTCCACAACCTGCCAGCCAAGATCCGGGTAGCTAGCAGGCTGCCTGGGATGGTACTCACTTGGCTACCTTCACAATGTCTTGAGGCCTCAGAGGGAAAATTGTGTCTGCTCCCAGCTCTCCGGCCCAATGCCCCAGAGACTATGCTGCCCATAGCCTCTGAGGCTGTCCAGTACACAACCACTAGAATCTGATGCCTCTATTGGCTAACCAGGTGACATCATCTCCTGAGTCTCCATTGGTGGCATGGCCAATACCAAAAGCTGGCTCTCCTCTATTTGTGCTGGCCACTTGAAGGGAACTACCTTCATTGCCGGATTCCTGTGGAGTCTCATCTTCACTGCTGGCCTCTTGAGTGGCTCTGCTTTTGCTGCTGGTTTTTGCTAAGCTCTTGCACTGACTCTGCCTCTGCCCTTCTGTTTGGACTCTTGCCCCTGAAAAACAACAATGGTGCAACAAAAAACAAGAGATAAGTAATCAAAGGAAGAGCAATGAAGAAAGAAAGCTGGCCTATATTCAGTTTTAACCTCATATAATTTACTCCTTATTGTTCTAGCTAACTAACATAAAAAACTTTTTTTCTCTTTTTTTCTTCTTTCCATTTTTGCTCCACAGGTACCTCTCTCTACATTATTAGCCTGTGTACTGTGTTGTGCAGTGCTGAGTGCTGATGGATACTGCAGCTGTCACACTGGGTGTGCGGGGAAGGGAAGTTCGAACCCAATGATGTTGAGGTGATCAGCAGTGAGGGTGGGAAGACTCTTTAATGGAAATGCAGGGAACAGGAACAGACGGGCAGGAACAAAACAGGCAGGAACAAGGCAGGATCAAGGCAGGCAGGAACACATGGACTAACAAACTAACACAGACTGGTCAAAATACACAGACGACACGACAGAGAACAAAGAAAACAGACCAGTATATATACACTGTGAGGGAACAGGGAAGTGGAATCAGGTGAGGAGACTAACAGGGAACAGGTGAAACTAATTGGGGTGGAGCAAGTAATCAGCAGGGAAACACACAAGGGCAGGAAGTCAAGTGACAGACGTGAGAGAAGAGGAGGGGATTCAAAATAAAGCAGGAAGTGAGCAAACTGGAAAATGACAGAACAGAACAACTAAACACAGGACACAAGAAAACATAGCCATAACAGAACAACTAAACACAGGAAACAAGAAAACACAGGCATAACACCACTAAGAACCAAAATGCACACGAAATACAGAAAACAGGGCATAAGAAACAAAACCAAACAGGGCAGGAAGGCAAGACAGGGAGACTAGGCACAAGAAACAACAAAATGCAAATCATGACAGCAGCTACCACCAACAACCAAAAAACATGCAGTTAGCTTAATTGGTGACTCTAAAATGACTAAAACAGGCATGAGTGGTAGCAGCTGGCAATGAAGACAAATGCACCTGAGCAATAATGCGGACTGGTCATCAATCACCACACCAATGCCCTGGTCAAAAGGGGCAAAAGCAGACTGTTTCTGCTCAAGAGGATGGGGCTGTTTGGTGTGTAGAGGCCACTCAATAGGTCCTGCTGTGACTGTGGGGTGACATTAGCCATCTTTTATCGAATAGTCTGCTGGGCCATCAGTATTACAGACAGGGACAGGAGGAGGATGGACAGACTGGTGAGGAGGGCCAGCTATGTCCCGGGATGCCCCCTAGACTCAGTAGTAGTGGTGGGTAACAGGAGGATGAAGGCTAAGCTGTCATCCCTGTTGTCATCTCCGCCTTCTTCAGTGATCTGCTGCTCCATCAGGGCAATTTGTACATCACAGTGTATTGAGAAGAGGTACTGCAGGTCATTCCTGCCTACACAATAAGTAAAACAACTGCATGTCTGCACACAGACAATATCTGGACTTGTGCAATAACTGATACTTTACTTTGGTATAGTATTTTATTTATTAATTTATATGTATATTTTCAGGCATATATATATGCACTTTATATAGGTATAATTATTTATTTTTTTTATTTTTATGCCTCTATTTTATTTTATGTTTCTCTGTTTTCCCACTGTGTGTTACTGCTGCAATGCAAATTTCCCTGCTGTGGAACTAATAAATGGGTATATTTTTTTATGTTATCTTATCTTATCTTATCATATCTTATCTTATCTTATCTTATCTTATCTTATCTTATCTTATCTTATCTTATCTTATCTTATCTTATCTTATCTT
>JBAJHX010000031.1:3137976-3150887 GCA_037176925.1 Amniataba percoides | reverse complement strand
ACACTTAACTGGCTTACACTGTCAAATTCAATGCTCAATCCATTTATTTATGCTTTCTTTTACAGTTGGTTCAGATCTGCTTTTAAAATGATCATTTCTGGAAAAATATTTCAGGGGAATTTTTCTAACTCCAAACTGTTTTGATTTCTTAAATGCTATTGTAATGTTGAAATTTTGAAATGCCCATGAAGTTTGGAAGAATAAAGAGAACAAGATTCAAGATTCAATTCAAGATTCAAGAATTTACTGTCATTACACAATTTACTTAAATCTCAGGCTCTCCAAACAGTGCTAAGAAATATATATATATATACATACATATATACACACACACAAAGAAATAGAGACACTCAACAAGAATAAAAAAAGAAATAGGCTAAGCAAAATAAATTATCTAGAGTATTAAGCTAAGATAAAGGCTGTAAAAATAAGTTATACGTTAAAATAAATATACACTATAAATATAAGCTAAGTATTTTACAATATACAATAACATATATAGCATTAGATAATAAATACAAACAGCGATATCTGTTACTGGCCTCATTTTAAACAAGGGGATACAAATCACATCAGCTGAGACATCTGTGCATCTTGTGTGTCTGCGTCTCCACTGTATTTTAAGACTCTCCAGTAATCCCTGCAGCTTTTTATAAAGGGGGGTGAGCTCCAGTGTCCTCTGACCCGACCCTCCACTGTGATGCGGGACTTCTTTATGCTGCTACTCGGAGGGCTCTTTAACCATTTAAAATGTCCCTTTGTGATAATCAGCAAAGTTGTTTTTCTGGTGTCGACCTCCCAAATAAGATTCAGTTCAATTCAAGCTACGTGAATGTTCTTATTTTATCATTTCTGTCGGTGTCCTCATGGCGATCTTCCTGCATTCAGGTAGAATGAATATTGATTATGGGTGATTCATTGACTATTTATAGGCATTTCTGGGCGTGACATGATGTCCGCAAAAGATTTATAAAAGGAAAATGGCATAGGACGTGCATGTGCACAGTTTTATAAATCTGAATATTTTTGTGCGTACGCACGTCCTGTGTTTCGACCGTACGCCACCTTTTCACGTGAATCCTACGCACAGTTTTATAAATGAGACCCCAGGTCTTTGCAAATGGGACCTGGCCAGACACAGACTGTCATGTGCTGTAGTTCTCCCTGGTGAAGGAGAGGGTCGCTTCCCTGCACCTTTGGGTCAGAGATAGGTCTCTTGCTGGTGTATGTGCCTATAGGCCAAACAGCAGTACAGAGTACCTGGGAGAGACACTTGATAGCGCTTCCCAATCTGAACCTGAGCTGTGCTCCGTTATTGAATTTCTGATCTAGTCACTGTTCGTCCATAATGAATCATGTTAGAGCTTAATGATGTCCATCAGTGCACGTGAGACCATGACACTCAAGGCTGGAAGTCAGTGATCGACTTTGCTGTCTCTTCATCTGATCTCTGGCCTTATGTCTTGGACACTTGGGTAAAGACAGGGGCTGAGCTGTCAACTAATCACCACCCGGTGGTGAGTTGGATCCCCTGGTGAAGGAGGAAGTTGGACAGTCCCGGCAGACCAATGGTCTGTTGGGAACATCTGGCTGAGACCTCTGTGGCGGAGATCTTCAACTCCCACCTCAAGGAGAACTTCTCACAGATTCTGAGGGAGGCTGAGGACATTGAGTCCAAGTGGACCGTGTTCTCTGCCTCCATTGTCAGTGCGGCAGTTTTTGAAGCTATGGATGCAAGGTCTCTGGTGGTGGACACCGGAAGTAAGAGATGCCGTCAAGCTGAAGAAGGAGTCCTATCGGGCCATGTTTGCCTGTGGGACTCCTGATGCAGTTGATGGGTACTGGAAGGCCAAGCAAGTTGCAGCCTTGGTGGTCCTGGAGGCAAAACCTTGGGTCTGGGAGGAGGACTATCGGATCGAAATTCTGGCACACTGTCCGACACCTCAGAAGTTGTAAGCAGTGCTCTGCCAATACAGTGCAGATGCGAAGCTGTTGACCTCGATTTTGGACATTGTTGAATGGTGGAAGGCACACTACGAGGATCTCCCCAGCCCCACAGACATGCCTTCCACTGAGAAAGCAGAGGCTGGGGACTTTGAGGTGGATTCATCCATCACCCAAGACAATTGTAAGCACCTTGGTGGCATGGTGCCGGGAGTGGATGAGATCCACCCTGAGTGCCTCAAGTCTCTGGATGTTGTGGCGCTGTGTTGGCTGACATGCCTCTGCAGCATTGCATGGAGGTCGGGCACAGTGCCTCTGGAGTGGCAAAGCGGGCGGTCAGAGAGTGTGTTCCAACCACAGGGGGATCACACTTCTCAGCATGGAGCACTGGAGAGGAGAATTTGGCCAATAGTCGAAACTTGGATTCAGGAGGAGCAATGTGGTTTTCGTCCCCTTCGTAGAGCACTGGATCACCTCTATACCCTGCACAGGGTGCTTGAGGGGTTATGGGAGTTTGCCAAACCAGTCCACATGTGTTTTGTGGATCTGGAGAAGGCCCTTGTAGAAGAACCCCGTGGTATTCTGTGGAAGGTGCTCCACAGTAGGGTAAGGGATATGGCTGAGCAGTTGTGCTATTTGTGCTCTGAGGATGGAACACTGGTCGTGTCCCTCCAGGTAAGCTGTTCACAAGAAGTTAGTGCTGTTTTTTTTTCTTTCTTTCTTCTTTTGTTTTTGTTTTTGTTTGTTTCAGGGCTTTTAATGAAAAATTAACAATACATTGAAGTAATAAATTAACATTTAGGAGTTTGTGGTGCCTGCACCTTCCACCATGTTTGGGGATCCAATTCACCTGCTTGGGGCCTCTAAAAAGATGATTTTTCTCTCTCTCTGTCTGTCTACTGGAAGGCTGGTGCTTTCAGGCCTTTCAGCTAGTCATGGTAAATGTCTGGAATATATAAATGGTTGCTATGTGGTCCTCTCTTCTTTGTTATGCTCATGAATGAGCTAGGCAGCACATTTCCTTTTGTGATTTCTGTAACTGTATTTACTGGTGAAGTACATACCGTATTTTTCGGACTAAAAGGCGCACTTAAAATCCTTATATTTTCTCAAAAATAGACAGTGCGCCTAATAGTCTGGTGCGCCTTATGTATGAATTCTGGTTGTGCTTCCTGACCTCAAATGGATTTTATGTGGTACACGGCGCTCAAAATCGGTTTTACTACGACTTTGCTGAGCTACAAAGCCACGCTGCTTGATGGATTGTTGGAGCATTACAGCCACCATAGTAAGGAGCCTCGCGGAGTGATTCATACTGTACGTAATGCGCCTTATAATCCGGTGCACTTTATATATGAAAAAAGATCGAAAATAGACCATTCATTGACAGTGCGCCTTATAATCCAGTGCGCCCTATAGTGCGGAAAATATGATACATTTTATTGCCATGTTGAGGTTAACCTTCAATGCTGCAGGGAAAGATGCAGGTAACTGATTAAAATAGAGAAACACTGGGCTGGGTCACTACTGTAGGTAGTAATAATAAAGCAACAATAAAGTTTATTACTTATATTAGAATCAGATAAACACAATTTAATCCATTCTGAGATAAAATATGGCCCCTTAAACTCTCTATATGCCAAGTATTACTCTAGATCTCCATGCATGCTGCTTCTAAGGTGTGCTGTGTCTTGTTGGTTGCTAAGCTATGATTGGACGGCAACTGTTCAGGGAAGGGGTTTAGCATGTGTCAGGCTGGAGATATTTATGTTTAAGAGGGGTCCAGAGCAGTAAAAGCAGATGATGACTTAATGTTAATAATACTTTTACTGTGTAATAGCTGTTAGTTAACAAGTAGGATGTAAAACATTATGCAGGCCCAGAAACAACTGAAAATGACTATGTATGACTATATATGGTAGAGAGAGAGAGGGCATATTTTTTATTCATGCCTAAAAGTACATTATTGAAAAAGTGTTTCAGATATAGTTGCATTAAAATGATTTGGTAAAGTAATTTAATGTAATATCTGAATCCAGAAAGTATGGAACCTGAAATTCTCAAAAACAAGACTGATAATGTTAAGATCCTGAATTTCTGTTATGAATCTGGAAATGCCTCTTGCATAATGACAATAACCCCTTCAACAATACGTTCAGTTTTATATATTTTTATTGGTAGTGTGGTATCAATCCTCACAATGAGTGGAAACCTTTTGGTAATCATTTCTATCATTTATTTCAAACAGCTCCACACTCCAACAAACTACTTTATTCTCTCTCTGGCTGTTGCTGACCTGCTTGTAGGGGCTTTAGTTTTGCAATTCAACATGGCACTGTCTGTAAAGTCATGTTTCTATTTTGGGGATTTAGTTTGTAAAATGCGACGCAGTTTTGATATTTCACTAATGACAACATCAATTCTTAACTTATGTTGTATATCTATTGACAGATATTATGCAGTGTGCCAGCCACTGACATACAAAACTAAGATAAATGGACATGTTGTTGCGATCATGATCCTGTTGAGCTGGACTGTTTCTGCTCTGTCAGGTTTTGGCATCATATTTGTAGGACTTAAACATACTGTCTGTGAAGGAAGGTGTTTCATATTTCACATTCCTAATTCAAATATAATCGGTTCTGTTGTCTCATTTTACCTCCCAGTGATCATAATGCTATGTATCTACCTTAAGATTTTCCTTGTTGCTCAGAAACAAGTTCACAGCATCCAGAACACAACATGTCAGAGGACAAAGTCTGGAGCAACTGTCAGTAAGATGGAGAGAAAGGCCACTAAAACTCTGGCTATAGTTATGGGAGTTTTTCTTTTCTGTTGGACTCCTTTCTTTCTCTCTATAACCTTTAATCCTGTGACTAATTATTCAGTCCCATCACCTTTGACAGAAACTCTTGTTTGGCTCGGATGGTCAAATTCAATGCTTAATCCATTTGTTTATGCTTTCTTTTACAGGTGGTTTCGAGCAGCTTTTAGAATAATCATTTCAGGAAAAATATTTCATGGCAATTACACAAACAAAAACCTGTCATGACTGAGTAGCTAATGATTTTTTTCTTTCAGAACTCATGCAATCAAATGTAAACAGATGAAAGGAGTATTGGTGTGTGTAACCAGTAATTCTATTTCAATTCCTTTGTCTTCAGATATAGTATAAACCTGGAGAAATTGGGAAAGTTTCTAAAAGCAATGTGAGGACAGCTGATTGTTAAGATTTTTATGGTAAAGGCTGTCACTTAACATTGTTCTTCTGACATTTGGTATAGGTATTTTTGAAGCTATATTTTTCACTGTTATTGCTGACTTGGAAATTTAGGAGTTTTTTAACCCTTATATAGTTGTTATCTGATTTATTGCAATTTTGCCACCAACAAAGTGCTATACAGAGACAACAGAAAACAATGTATTGTAATAAACTGGATGGAAATGATGACCTTAAATTCATATCCTTTTTAAGACAATGCTGCAATGTAATGAATTAAATAATATCCACTATCAAGGTTCTCCTCAAAATTGTTGTGTTAAAAATGTGAAAAGTTGTTTTCTAGCACTGCACCTTCCTTGAGATTCAGATAACATGCATTATTCAGTCATACAATAATGAAAGGCAAAACTGAAATTTAGAAAGGAATCATTATTATGCCTATGTTAAAACCTGGCCTTCTTTTGTTTAAACTTGAAAGACAAAAAAGAACTGTATGAGGAATCCAATTTCATTAGAATAAAAGTTGCTAATTCAGGAAGTGTACTAAATGATGTTAATACATAATGCAGCCATTTCCTTCCAAATTCATTTTCCAGTGGATTCATATGAAAAATAGCTTCTTTAGCCAATACCTCCTTAACAAACATGGCAACAAGCTTATTACAGTCAACAGCAGAATAACAATGTGAAGAGGGGTGGTGAATCAGACTATTTATAATGTCAAATAAAATCTTCTACTGCCTTTTTGAAGGGTAAAGTAAGTTAGCAAGTAGTCTGAAAAGTCTAGACATGATTTGGACACAAATAAATTAGATAGATACAGAAGACAAGTTTCAGAAGTCTTTACTAGATGATATGCAGTGATAGATTATAGGCTGAAACTTTTGGCATGACAACACAAGACAATCTGCCACAAGACAGAGAGAGATGCAGACGTTTATACCTGGGGTAATGAGGACCAGGTGGAAAGAATTGGGATGAGGCAGAGAATCAGACAAAGCCAGAAACATGCAATGGAAGGAAGTGGGGGCAGAAAGAAAAGGGCAGACGTAACTTTCAACAATACACAATGTTATTAACACATTTTACGAGACAGTCTTTTATTCTGGTCCAGTCACTTTCCATAGTTGGTCAGTGCAGCAACACTTTGGAGATCTGTTATTCATGGAGAAGTGTTGCAAATAGTTATTAGTCCTAGAGCTGTTGCCCAGCATTAGTATATGTATAAATCTCAATGTTGTGACCACCCATGTAAGTGAGCAAGAAACATGTTACTTGAAATGAAGATATTTAGTCATATTAAGAAATTTAGTGGCTACCCAATTTCAGATGTCACTGATAGTGTATTTAAAATTCCCAACTGAATTTCAGGTTCACAGGGAAACAGGAACAGACAGGAAGGAATAAGGCAGGCATGAACAAACAGGCACAGGACTGGTAGATAGACAGATGACACGACAAAGAACAAAGGCAAAGGACCGGTATATATACGCTGTGAGGGAGAGGGAAGTGGAAACAGGTGAGGAGGCTAAATGGAGACAGGTGAATCTAAAAAGGGAGGAGCAGAGAAATCAGAGGCAGGAAAACACAAGAACAGGAAGTTAAGTGCAGACGTGAGGAAAGGAGGGAATACAAAATAAAACAGGAAGTGAGCAAAAACTAGAACTGGCACAGAGAACGACAAACAAGGAGGACACGAGGAACACACACAAAAAAAAAAAAACACGAGGAATACAAGAAACACAGAGCAGAACAACACATAGAACAAAATTTACTAATAACCGACTTGCTGGAATAGGATATTGATAAATTAAAATAGTAGCTATCCACGTGAGACCTCCACTGGGGTTTGTCAAGTCCCAGTAAATAAACAATCGATAATAGGATTGATATTGGGATGATACTTCCATAACCTTTGTTGCCAAATTTCAGTCAGAAACAAGAAATCCAAGTTTTTTCCCTATACATGATGCATTTATGAGAGCCTGGCACAGTTTGACCAGGGATGCCACCAAGTCATCCTCAGTGCTTGAGGCTTTTGGGAAGGGTGCAATTGGACAGATAGCTCACTCAACAGTGTGTATATATGTCAGTGATTCTGACTAGGAAGATATGGGTTCGGAAGTGTAAATAGAAACTAGAATCTAGGGGAATAGAGGTATGAACTCGGACTCCTGGACCATCAGCATCGGCTCCCTTTGAAGTGAAAACCATCTTCTGCTGGACTCTTCTCTTTGTACACCAACAGTTATCTGTTTGTGCTGCTCCTGGAGTTTACAAATGCCACCACACTAATTGGAATCACCTCTGATGAAGATGTAGATGGTGAAATTGACCTGCTCCATCACCTTCTGCTCCCTGGGGACCATTATATCGAGATGGGGCCTCAGACTCGTCAAAAAGCAGATTTCCTGTGGCATTTGAAGAAAGTCAAGAGACAATGAATGTACAGTGCTCTGTTCATTCACTGGTTCATTCAGACTGGCTACAATATTCAATCATACTGAGGTACATTAAATGACACTCCCTTTAACTTAATATGCTAATGAACCCACATTACTATATCTAACTTGCGCTCAGTGCACAGAGAACAAGGATTTGGAATTGGTATGCGTGGTGTGAAACTTAAATGAAAATTTCTCTCAACAGAAGGCTGGATACTGTTTTTTTTAGATTGTCTTGTCTTGTGTTTAGGGCAGATACCTTTGTATTTGTGGTCATTTATGCATGGAACCTAAATTATTAGTCAACAGGTCTGATGATGTTTTTAAGGACAAAACCCTCTGCAATGAATCAGCAAATACAGCAGGCACAGCAGTAGTCACCACTTCGTATTGCATTTTTCTCTTTATCAGTTCTCATAATGTTTGGCAATCTTCTTGTAATAATCTCCATCATTTACTTCAAACAGCTCCACACTCCTACAAACTATCTCATCCTCTCTCTGGCTGTGGCTGATCTGCTTGTTGGGGTTTTTGTTTTGCCTTTTAGCATTATACTATCTGTAAGCTCATGTTGGTCTCTGAAAAGCTTACTTTGTAAACTAAGAGGCAGCTTTGATATGTTTCTTTGTTGTTCTTCTATACTGAATTTGTGCTTTATCTCTGTTGACAGATTTTATGCAGTGTGTCAGCCTTTGACATACAGAACCAAAATAAATGTACGTGTTATTGGAATCATGGTTCTGGTGGCCTGGACTGCACCTGCTGTTCTAGTTGGAATTATCATAACAATTTGGGCAGTGGATCAAGAACAATCTAATAAGAGATGTGTTTTATTTCAAAATCTAAAGTCAGCAGTTATGGGAACTGTTTTTCTGTTTTACCTCCCAGCTTTCATCATGTTCAGCATTTACTTAAAGATTCTGATGGTGGCACAGAGACAGGCACGCAGCATCCAGAACACAAAGAACACAAAACCTGGAACAACTGACAGTAAGATGGAGAGAAAGGCCACAAAAACTCTGGCTATAGTAATGGGGATTTTTCTCATGTGCTGGACTCCTTTTTTACTTGTATCACTTTTCACCCTTTGAGTAATTACACAATACCAATTCCTTTGATTGAAACATTTAAATGGCTTGGGTGGTCAAATTCAATGTTCAATTCATTTATTTATGCTTTCTTTCACAGCTGGTTTCGAACATCTTTCAGAATGATCATTTCTGGGAAAATATTTCAAGGTGATTTCACTAATTCTAAGCTCTTCTGACTCATTTGAAGTGCTGACATGTCACTGATGATAAAGTTTGAAAAAGATTAACAGCTTTTGTCCAGTGCATGTGATATAGGCAAATAAATAATGTTACTGTATTATGCATATTGTATCTACAATTGAATACACATATAAATCCATAATTAATATCTGCCTCCCTAACCACAATGCATTGCAACTTCCACACATGATGCTAAGGGTGATAAAGAGATGGAAGTGAATTTTCTATAAATTCACCATGGCCCCAACCCCAGGTCAAAAAAAAGATTTGTTTAATTTACATAAGATAGTTATGTCAACAATGTCCACAAAACTGAGTTATGTTCATACAAATTATTACAGAGGGAATAACTAATTTATGTGAAACCAACAAAACTGGATTAAGTCATTTTAATGTCATCTGGTCAAGTTAGCCTTAACTGAACAGGTAATGCTCCGCTAACTAAACATACATTCATGACAGTAGCCTAACTCACTAACGTAACTTTTGCACAACTGCATTGAATAAAACCAATTGAATAACTCCTTGTAATTTCAGCTTAACTGCCTTGAGTTATCAATACTTATAATGTTTCATTGTATTAAAGTGGTTCATTTATGTTGGACTTACTCAACCTAGTTTTGTCAACAGTTTTCCACACAATGTAGTTAAATAAAACTCAAATAAAAATTCCATGTCTTGAGAAAACATTTATTCCACAGATATCACAAATAATGAATAAAATAATAAACCACAAACATTTTTTCAACATTTTAGTCCCCTTTGTTTATAAAATTTTTAATATAGTTTTTAGAAAGTGCCCAATGAAAACAAATATATCTTAAGAGCACCTGCAAAACAACACACATTTTTGTGAAGTAAAAATACTCAAAATAAAATTTTGCTTGCTGCCACTTCAGCACTGTAGGAGTGAAACAAAAAGGTGTCAAGAATTAACATATGAAAACAAAAACTAGTCTACCACAGTCAGTGAGGAAAAGACATTTTCCACAAATATTGCCAAATGTTGTGGTGGGGAACTTGGAAATTTTTATGTTTTGTTCCTCATTGCAACAACTATCAATATTCACCTATCACACTCCATTTCTCACTGTTCATCTCTTCTGCAACTTCTCATTTGACTTTTTTGAGGTTATGTTTTGTGGCTTTTGTTAAAGTCCATTAAACATTTAGGCATCTGATCTGCAACATTGAGTCCATTCTTCACAGTTCAACATGCAGATCCAAAAGCAATACGAAACCTGTCTAAGATGTTCCTTCAAACAGTTTGTTCTTTAGCACATGCACCTTCGTTGAGAGTCTGTTGCCATCTAGCTCAATGACAAGTTTTTGCACAACCTCAAATGTATACATCAGGTTGGTTGGATAGCTCAAGTAAAGTGAGTACATGAGGCCAAACAAAATGGCGAGAGTCCGCACTTAGGGGGACGAAGGCAACAGATGCCTGCGACTGCCCCAGCTGCGGAAACCGCAGGGGCTTCCGATTGATGGCAAAGCGACCCTCAGACTACAGTATACCAGCAGCCGTTTCGCAGTCCCGACTTTCCCCCAACAAGCAACCAGCTATTTCTATTAAAAAAAAATATATATATATATATATATTCTGAAAAGTAGATTTGTGTATAATGAATGAAATAGAAAACACCTTATCCAAGTCTCTCATGATATTCCTTATTTTTAGTGCTGCAGCTCTTCCTTTCTTTCTGAGGATGCTCATCAACCATGTAGAGTGAAGATCAAGCCATTGCATGAATTTTGATCTCAGTGGCACAGTGGTGATGCGGGTAAACTCTGCTTCAACGTACAGACATTTAACAATAAGTATGAAAATATCAACAGGACACAGGTCAATTAAAACAAAACAGAAACCTGGACCAACAAAATGCTCTTGTGACATCCTAAGATAAAAATTTGTCCCATAATCAGGTAGTGTGATTCTAAATTAATGCAATTTTGATCTACAAAATGGATATCCATTAGTTATTTTCCCAAAGTAGTCCCCATACTTAGTGAAAAAAATTTGACAGTTTTTCTCTACGGTTTTGTCCATGCACCGGGTGGTGCACACCCAGATGTCACAACAGCGCCACTCAGGTAACATAAAAAATACAACAAAAAAAACTCTGCTAGCTTATTGCTAGCTGTTGGCCTGCAGCTAAAATACAAGATAATTTTACTGCTTTTCAATCCAGCTCTTCAAAAGCATTCTGTACAAAGCCTGTAAACCACTAGCACAAATGACAGCCAGCCACTTACTGTGCTAGGCAGCTGCTTCATTGAGTTAGTAGACTAGCTAATGAACCCTCCAAGCTAGCTTACATGAGCTACCATGTAAGCTATGCTACATTTTCGCAAAGCAAAGCATCATGCACTACAAAGCCTGTAAACCACTAGCACAAATGACAGCCAGCAACTTACTGTGCTAGGCGGCTGCTTCATTGAGTTAGTAGGCTAGCTAATAAAGCCTCCAAGCTAGCTTACACAAGCTGTCATGTTAGCTGTGCTACATTTTCGCAAAGCAAAGCATCATGCACTACTGTTCTACAGTGTATCAAAAATATATACTTATTCAGATGGGAGTCATTTGATGGAAGTAAGCACTGGACTACCGAGTGAAAAACATACCTTCACCCGCCAATCTTTGACAGTTGGGCGGGGCGTGCACGCAGAGTCTGACCTAGGGAAAACCATCTAGGACAATCTTAAGTGTGTCGGGGTGATTGTGCGATTCACTCAGCAGTGTTACGTTGTATTTACTTTGCTAGCTTATTTTGTTTGTACACCTTTTGCTTTTAAGTTAAACTTACTAAAGTACACTAGGTTTTGAAATTAAACATAAATGTTAATTAAATTAAACATAGGTGCATTTATTTTATTCAACATCTTACAGAGTTGACTTTTTTGAGTGCAGATAAGTTTTCAGGGGAGTGCCGCTCAGTCCTTGTGCAATGTGATCTGCATTATAAGAATGACCCTGCGGCTTTTTCTTCAGACCAAGCCAGGATAGCCTTTATGGTGTCTAACCTGTCGGGACGAGTGGGCAAGAGGATCACAAACCTGCAGAGATATAAAGGTATTCACACAAACTCTATCACGTTTATTCGACCGCTTGTCTCCCGCTCGACTGAAGCAGGAAAACAAGCGGGTGGTGGATTATGCTAATCAGTTCCGCACCCTGGTGGCCGACAGTGGCTGGAATGCTCCGGCCATTAAAGACGCCTTTATTGATGGTTTAAATGAAACTATTCACCTCAGTCACCTCTCTCTCTCTCCACAGATCGACTGAGACCTCTGTAACCCCTGAACCATGTTCTGACAACTATCCCAATGTCTCAAGAGTCCCGCCTTGCTACCACAATCTGCATGAGGTATTCAGTAAATCTAAGGCTTCTTCTCTACCCCCTCATAGGAACTGGAACTGTGCTATCGATCTTCTTCCAGGCGCTCCTATTCCCAAAGCCAGGCTATATTCCATCTCTGGACACGAACGGAGAGCCATAGAAGAGTACAGGCGTCACTGCGATCCGGAATCATTCATCCATCCTCGTCGCCAGCCTTCTTTGTAGGCGAGAGGGACAGCTTGCTCCGGACGTGCATTGACTACAGCGCCCTCAATGACATTACAGTCAAGAACCGGCACCCTCTAACGCTCATCTCCTCCACCTTTGAGCAGCTCCAGCAGGCCTGGATTTTCACCAAGCTGGACCTCCAGAATGCTTACCACTTAGTCAGGATCAGGGAAGGGGATGAGTGGAAAACAGGCTTCAACACTGCCACCAGACATTGATATTTGGTCATGCCTTTTGGTCTCACTAATAATCCTGCTGTTTTTCAAGGTTTCATCAACAAAATACTACGTGAGTTTCTCAATGACTTTGTGTTTGTTTGTTTAGATCAGGGGTGTCCAACTCAATTGCACCGGGGGCCAAAACTCAAAGCACACTTTAGGTCACGGGCCGAACAGGATAAACATTTATTTAACACACTAAAAGTAAATGTTTTTTGAACATGAATAGGTATAAAAACAGA
>JBAJHX010000031.1:3126293-3137876 GCA_037176925.1 Amniataba percoides | reverse complement strand
CCTTGTCTATTGTTACCACGGGTTGCTAGCTATCTGTTGCTAACGTTATCCAAGCAGGCCCAGCGTTTCTGGCGTTACCAGTGTATACTGTTGTGAGCCATTTGTAATGGTAGCTTGTAAAACAGCTAGAAATTGCCTGAAAAAAAAAAGAATAAAACTTACGAGGATCCACTGAGCTTTGGATCGAGTCATTGGTGCTAGACCAACTCCGAAGTGGTGCTACGCTGGAACCATTTTTTCTGGCCCCGGGACAGTTCTTATGCGGTGGAAAATTAAAGAACTGGTTCCAGATAAGCACCAGTCTGGAACCAGCCCTGGAACTGCTTTGGTAGAAAAGGGGTAAATGTGTGATGCATTTAATTTTTCTGTCTATTATGTCTGTTGAGAATGACTATGAATTACAAAAAATGTAGGACTAAACCATCTCTGTACATAAATTATCACGTGTAGAATTTTTATATAATATATATATATATATATATATAATATTATATTAATATACATTTTCCCAAAATGGTAATATGATAATAAGGCAGCTGTTTTTTTCTGAAAATGGCATGGGCATAATCAGGCAGAGGACAGTGAAAGTGCTTGTGGAACTAGGAGAAGGGCTCAGATTATGCTTGTGTAACTTGGACAATGATGTACAGGACAGGGGAAATTTTATTCATTTTTATTCAGAAACAACAGTTTCTCCACAGTTTTAAAGAATATCTTTTTTTTTACACAACCTCTCTGGTCTTGACCCTTTCACAAGACACAGAAGATGTCGGTGTGCACAAAAAGGCACAAGCAAGTTTGTGTTAATTGGGGTAGAGTTGTTTTTGCCTCTCCCAGTAATCCAGAAGGTTTTCCAGTCTTCCAGTGTTAGGCTCTGAAAGGTACCACTGGACTTCCACAGTGGCATCTGCAGTAACATTTTGAGACCTCCTTGCCTCCATGATGCTGGTGTCTAAACAACGCCACAGTTTGCTACCTAAGATCACAGATCTTAGGTATTACAGATCATGTTAGTAAGTGTTCTCATCAGAGTAACTGATGTCACATTACAAAATAACAGATTACTTCCAGTGATATCATGAGAGGTAGAAGCCTGGGGAATTTCATCTCTGCTTTGTTGTGCCCTTATAATTGCAGCACACTCTGAGGTCAGTCGCTTTATAACTTCAGTGGCTTTTGTTTGACTGAAAAATCCAATAACTTTAAAACGTGGGTGCAGGAGTGTATCAAGGGACATGATGCTCATCGACTGCAAAGTATAAAGCTTCTCCCGTAGTTGCCTGATGAGCTGGTCTCCCATTTCCAGTGCCACTGCAGGTGCTGGCTTTACCATTTCCTACTGAAAGTTTTGCTTTAGCATTTTCATCGGGGGACAACATTGGAGGCAGACACATTGTCCTCGACCGACAGCTCTACAGTGGCATCATAAATGGGAGACAGCAAAGAAAGGCACCCTCCAACAAGTCATGTTGTAGCCCAGCTAATGCTGCCGCAGCTGGCTCCCTTTGTTGCACCAAATGTTGCACCATCAAATATGTGTCATTCCATCTGATCTCCACTTTTTATTTGCCATCCCCAGATGTAGCTGCACTTGTGTAAGCTTCTCCTTTAAACATACAGATGAGTAGCTATTAAATCACTTCAGCAGAAACACAAACAAACTACTAGTGTTATAAATTGCAATAAAGGGAATGACCATACCTTAGCAGTGGTGCTGCTTCTAAAGAAACCGACCAGCTTCCTTGCTTTGGCCCGGATGCCAGAGAGCACAGGGTCCTGGTCAAGTGCCTTCTTCACAATCAGATTCAGTGTGTGTGCAATGCAAATATGGTGCCGAAGCTTCAGCTCTCTCACACACGCAACCATATTGGGAGCACCATAAGTGACCATACATGTCACCATATGAGTGATTCCCCATTCCTCCATCAGGGAGGCTTTCACACGAGCTATATTTTCAGCAGTGTGTGATTGGGGGAATGCCTGCACTTCCAATAGAACTGAGCTGAGCTGAGTTTTCCTCACCCATAAAATGGCTTGTTACAGCCAGGTAGGCATCTATGTTGATGGATGTCCACATGTCAGAAGTAAGGTTAACAGCAGGCACCTTTTCTACCTTAGCCTTCTCCTTTGCTGACTCGTACTTGGCCTCCACCATGGCCTTCAGAGCCTGAAGGAAAAAATATATAATGCTGAATTCATCGTGCTGTCATGATGATCCAGTCTTTCCCTGGATTCCTAAACCATATATGGATTCACCAAACCCCCTTCCCCGGTCCCGCTCCCCAAACTCTGAGCATCCCAGCCCTCAAGGATAGGAAGAGCATGCCTCTTTTTGGAGGAAGGCAACTGCCATGACCGTGTGCTGTGGGCAAACATTTTCAATGAGCTCAAACTGACTGATTACAATGAACACCAATATGACCTGGTATGTAAACCTGAAACACAATTTGTCCATTCTACAATGTATACAATGTAATGTAAAATGTAACACTGCATTAACTCCTACCACTCTGGAATACAGCATGTATCTGAGCAATCCCCTCTAAAATAGGTAGGGACGTTGACTTCAGAACGCAGTACCAAGTTCAAGTGTGATGCATCGATGACAGGGACAGTTTTTCTCCTGATGTAGCCTTGCTGGGTTGCATTAACTGGGCCTCCATTACCACTGTAAGGAACCTCTGTGTTTTAGTTCATCAGGATATAACACAGACAATGCGACAGAGAACAAAGGAAATGGGCCCGATTTATATACACTGAGGGTGATGAGGAATAGGACACAGGTGAGACAAATGAGACACAGGTGAAACTAATCAAGGCGGAGCAGGGAATCAAATGGGAGGAAAACAACAGGGCAGGAAGTAGTGCTCAATTAGAGAGGATAGGCAAGAATACAAGATAAAACAGGAGTGCAAGTGCACAATGCCTGAAAGAAAACTAACAAGGAAAAAAGAAAAAGAACTAACAAAGAACACACTGAGGAAGACAACCAAGATAACAAAGATACAAGGACAGGGAAGCACCAGGGAATGGTAGCTATGACAAGAGCAAATGAAGCTTCAAGAAGCTTTGAGCTGGAGTGAACCAATTGAATGAAAGGCTTCTATGCTTCATGAAGCTTCATCTGCCCATCACTAATGTCATCATCATCATCATCATTTTCTCTCGCTCATCCGGAGCCGGGTCACAGAGGCAGCAGTTTGAGAAGAGATGCCCAGACTTCCCTCACCCCAGACACCTCCAGCTCTTCTGGGGGGATCCCAAGGCGTTTCCAGGCCAGCCGAGAGACATAGTCTCTCAAGCGTGTCCTGGGTCTTCCCCAGGGTCTCCTCCCAGCAGGACATGCCTGGAACACCTACCTAAGGAAACGTCCAGGGGGCATCCGATATATATGCCCAAGCCACCTCAGCTGACTCCTCTCGATGCGGAGGAGCAGCGGCTCTACTCCGAGCTCCTCCCGAGTGACCGAGCTTCTCACCCTCTCACCCATCTTTAAGGGAGCGCCCAGCTACCCTGCAGAGAAAACTAATTTCGGCCGCTTGTATCCACGATCTTGTCCTTTCGGTCATTACCCAAAGTTCATGACCATAGGTGAGGGTAGGAGCGTAGATCGACCAGTAAATCAAGAGCTTTGCCTTTCGACTCAGCTCCCTCTTCACCACGATGGTCCGGTACATAGACCGCATAACTGCAGACGCTGCACCAATCCGCCTGTCGATCTCACGCATCAAGACCCCAAGATACTTGAACTCCTCCACTTGAGGCAGGGCCTCTCCACCCACCCGGAGAGGGCATGCCACCCTTTTCAGGTCGAGAACCATGGTCTTGGATTTGGAGGTGCTGATTCTCTCCTAGCCCATACACACTCAGCTTCAAACCGCTCCAGCGCATGCTGAAGGTCCTGGTTTGATGAAGCCAGCAGGACAACATCATCCTCAAAAAGCAGAGATGAAATCCTGTGGTTCCCAAACCAGACTCCCTCTGGCCCCTTGCTGCGCCTAGAAATCCTGTCCATAAAGATTATGAACAGGACCGGTGACAAAGGGCAGCCTTGCCGGAGTCCAACATGCACTGGGAACAGGACTGACTTACTGCTGGCAATGCAAACCAAGCTCCTGCTCTGGTCATACAGAGACCGAACAGCCCTTAGCAAAGGGCCCTGGACTCCATACTCGCGAAGGACCCCCCACAGAATACCACAAGGGACACAGTCGAATGCCTTCTCCAGATCCACAAAGGGATCACTACCAAGTACCCCTCCCAGGGACTCCAAGAAGGCCGGGTACTCTGTACTGCTGTTCGACCCGCAGGCACAAGCAACCGCAAGAGAACTATCCCCAACCTGAAGGCACAGGGAAGTGACCCTCTCGTTTACCGGAGTGAACTCCAACACTTGGCGGCTGAGCTGGGGAGCTATGAGCAAGCCCACACCAGCCTGCCGCAGCACACCCTGGGCAACTCCAAAGTAGTGGAGGGTCCAGCCCCTCTCAAGGAGAGACCCCAGGACTGGCTCCAGGGTGGGGCCCCAGTAACGCCAATCCGGGCGACGTAACAGTCCTTGTTTTTAACTGCTTCATGAAGGGCTTTTGAACTGCTCTTAGTCTGGCCCATCACCTAGGACCTGTTTGCTATGGGAGACTCTACCAGGAGCATAATGCCCCCGACAACATAGCTCCTAGGATCATTCGGGCACACAAACCCCTCCACCACGGTAAGGTGGCAGTTCAAGGAGGGGCCATCACTAATGTTTTTTTTTTCATAAATAACACCTTTCTAATTCTGGACAAGAAAACATAAGTTTAGATATTGTATCACTTCAAATCTCTTTGTGTTGTTATTGTCACTTCCTGTTTTATTGTGGGCCATAATCTCTCTCTCTCTCTCTCCTATTTTCAGACCTTTGACTTCCTGCTCTTGTATCTTTTCCCACTCTTGTGATTGTCCGCCCCACCCTGATTGTTTTGACCTGTGCCCCATAACCCAGAGTGTGTACTGTCTGCATTTCCCCATCTTGTTCTAGATCTGCATGTGCATTAATATTGAGCGCTCCACCAGTCATAGTCAGTATGTTTCCCAGTCAAATTGTGTTTTTGTCATCAGATAGTATAAGTCTTTTTCTTGTGTTTGGCTTTGGTGCCTTGATTTATGAGCATCAATTAATCTCCTTTTTTTGTACCATCCATGCTGCCTCACATTGTGCACTTGTTCCACCATTTATGGCTCCTGTCGCTTTGAAGAGTTTGCTTTGTCTGTTTGTGTGGGTAAGTAAACTGTCTTAAAAGTATGATGATGATTATGTGGAATCGAAATTATGAAATGAGAACAAATTAAAAGATTTCCCTAAGATTTTCAGGGCTTTACAGCGATGATAACATCACACATTCCACACAATACACACACATTATCATCTGAAACCTACACAAACCTTCACAACTGCTAGAGGTCGTGGTGAGGGCTAAAAAGAGTGGTGCTGTGATTTTGGTCAAACAATGCTGGCTGGAAAATGCCCATTTAGCCCAATAAAGACCTAAGTCCTGCTTGAGCTCCATTCATGGTGATTGTCTGTTGTCTGATATGTCTGTTGATTGTCTGTTTGTGATGAAGTGTTTTTACACAGTTTTTTGCACTTTTTGTGAAACATTTGGTAAATTGATGAGAAAAGTCTGCACCATGTATTTTTTCATGTCTATGCCCTGCCTGGTAATAGGAATTATAGAATAAGAGTATATATGCTGAATAATAATGTTACCACTCAGTGAGAGGATCATTAAGTTGAGATTAGTCTTTTCTGAGAATTTTTAAAATAACAACATGACCTTGAGCAGGTCTTGGAGATTAAAGATACAGACACATATACACATAAGGAATTGTATGTTACGTGTCCATAATGACCTGTATTAAATGGCACTCCCTTGAACTTTATATGCTAATGAGCACAGCTAAAGAAATATAACTATTGCTCAGAGCACACTGAGAGACCAAGTACTCCAGCAGTAGAGATGTACAAACCAATTTTAATAGTCATGGTGTAAAATTTAACTGAAAACCTCTATCAGGAAAATGGACACTTTATCAATATTATCATGATTTAAGGCATGTGCTTTATGCAGATCTTATTCATTTATGAATGGAACCTAAATTCTCTGTCAACAGGTCTGATAATGTTTTTGAAGACAAGCATCAGTGTAATGAATCCTTGTCAGGCACAGGAGCAGTCATTACTTCATATTTATTATGTTTATTTTTTGGTGCTTTATCATTTGTTATAATGTGTGGAAATCTTCTTGTAATAATCTCCATCATTTACTTCAAACAGCTGCACACTCCTACAAATTACCTCATCCTCTCTCTGGCTGTTGCTGACCTGCTTGTTGGGGTTTTTGTTTTGCCTTTTAGCATTCTATCTGTAAGCTCATGTTGGTCTCTGATAGATTTACTCTGTAAGATACGACGCGCCATTGACATATTTCTCTGTACATCTTCCATTTTGAACTTGTCCTTTATTTCTGTCGACAGATATTACGCAGTGTGTCAGCCTCTGAGATACAGAACTAAAATAAATGTCCACGTTATTGTGATCATGATCCTGGTGACCTGGACAGTTTCTGCGCTACTTGGAGTTGGCATCACAATTCAGGGACTTAACCAAGAACTTCCAAATGGGAAGTGTGTTTTATTTCATAATTCAAGATTGGCAATTATGGTTACTGTTTTTGCATTTTACCTTCCAGCTATCATAATGTCCAGCATCTACATGAAGATCTTTATGGTGGCACAGAGACAGGCACGCAGCATCCAGAACAAAACCTGTAAGAGCACAAAATCCAAAGCAACTGTCAGTAAGATGGAGAGAAAGGCCACCAAAACTCTGGCTATAGTTATGGGAATTTTTATTACGTGTTGGAGTCCCTTCTTTTTTTGTACCACTTTTAACCCTTTGAATAATTACAAAATACCAGTGCATGTGATTGCAACATTTAAGTGGCTTGGATGGTCAAATTCAATGCTCAATCCATTTGTTTATGCTTTCTTTTACAGCTGGTTTCGAACATCTTTCAGAATGATAATATCTGGGAAAATATTTCAAGGTGATTTTACGAATTCTAAGCTCATGTGACTCATTATCTGAAGTACTGATGTAACACGAGGGATTAGGTTTGGCACAAAAAAAACATTTTGTCATTATTTCAAATATTATTATATTTGGTCACTAAACTCTCTAGACAGTGCATCTCTGTTGAATGCAGCGGTATGACTATGTGCTTGTGAACAATATTTATCATCTTTGATATTTAAATCATAGTTAAAAAGAAAGGCCCATGTTGTAGCACACAAAGAGACCTTGGTATAATTCTTATTGTTGATATTTTAAAGCTTAATCCTTTGCTGTGAAACAGGGTCAGCATTTAATTTTTTGGTAATATTGAAAATCCAAACTGGTAATAACTGTTCTCCCTCCTTATAAAGCTAAGATCCTTTCTTGTTGGTGTTTTGTTTAAACTTGCAATATTATTGGAAACATTACATAATTGCCTTGTTACAATCTTATTTGGCTCTTCTTATGGACAAAGAGCTCTATGCATTACCAGAGCAGCACAGAGACCAAGAACTCAGCAGTCATTAACACCCCAAGGACAGGAGTTGTTAATATAATCAGACTGTACACAAAATATTAAGGCCAAACTGAATACTGTGTATGTTTAGATAGTTGGATTTAATGGCCAAATAGTCATTTTCAAGCATATACAGTATCTTAAACCTTTTGGCACAATATCAATATTTCAATGAAACAGAATGAGTCTTAGGAAGCTGTTATTTGCCATGAGCAGATGGAAAATGCTTAATATCAATTCACCTGATCATAGAAAATAAACCTATCCTCTGATTGGTGAGTTTTTATGCTTTTTTTGTATGTTTGGTCTTCATAATCCATCCATCCATTTTCTTCAGCTTATCTATGACTGGAATGCAGGAGCAACAGACTGTCCAAAGTAGTGTTGGAGAAAAAAGGATTCAACTTTTTTTTGCCAACACTTAGTCAAAGGAGTCTGTAACTCAACAGAAACCTTTGTGGAGATATACTTATTAATCATACAAGTATGATGATTAACTGTGATTTACCATTCAAACACTGCTTTCAGTTGCTGGCTTCATCTTTTAGACACTGTTCTCTGGGGAATCCCCCCTAATCTATTTTTTAAAAATGCAAACATTTTGGGGAAATAATGGTGTCCAGCATTTGTTGAGGACCCCTAGTGATCATGGAAATCATCACTGTTTCTTCAAATTGAGACATAGTCTCTCCAGCGTGTCCTGGGTCTTCCCCGGGGTCTCCTCCCAGCGGGACATGCCTGCAACACCTCCATAGGGAGGCATCAAAGGGGCATCCGATACAGATGCCGAGCCACCTCAGCTGACTCCTCTCTATGTGAAGGAACAGCGGCTCTACTCCGACCTCCTCCCAAGTGACTGAGCTTCTCACCCTATCTCTAAGGGAGCGCCGAGCCACCCTACAGAGGAAAGTCATTTCGACCACTTGTATCCACAACCTTTCGGTCATTACCCAAAGTTCATGACCATAGGGGTTGATGGTGGGAGCGTAGATTGACCGGTAAATCGAGAGCCTCACGCTCTTTCTTTCCTCACTCGTGAACAAGACCCCGAGATACTTGAACTCCACTTGAGGCAGGACCTCTCCACCCACCCGGAGAGAGCACTCCACCCTTTTCCAGTTGAGGACCATGGACTCAGATTTGGAAGTGCTGATTCTCATCCCAGCCACTTATCACTCGACTGCAAACCACTCGACTGCAAACCACCCCCACTGGTGACAAAGGGCGTCTGGAGTCCAACATGCACCGGGAACAGGTCTGTTGTCAAAGTGAACCAAGCTTCTGCTCCGGTCCTACAGAGACTGAACAGCCCTTAGGAAAGGGCCCTAGACTCCATAGTGGTGGAGCACCCTACACAAAATACCATGAGGAATGCGGTCAAATTCCTTCTCCAGATCCACAAAGCACATGTGGACTAGTTGGACAAACTCCCATGAACCCTCAAGCACTCTATGGAGGGTATAGAGCTGGTCCAGTTTTCCATGAGCGGGATGAAAACTGCATTTTTCCTCCTGAATCTGAGGCCCGACTACTGGCCGAATTCTCCTCTCCAGTACCCTGGCATAAATTTTCCTGAGGATGCTGAGAAGTGTGATCCCCCTATAGTTGGAAAACACTCTCCGGTCCCCCTTTTTAAAAAGAGGGACTACCACCCCGGTTTGCCACTCCAGAGGCACTGTTCCCGACCTCCATGCAATGGTGCAGAGGTGTGTCAGCTAAGACAGCCCCACAACATCCAGAGATCTGTGGTACTCAGGGTGGATTTCTTGTGATTTTTTGTCGGTGGGATTGAGGAGATCCTCCAAGTATTCCAATGTCCCCCGTTGAGGTCAACAGCTTTCCACCCACACTGTAAACAGTGTTGGCAAAGTACTGCTTCCCCCTTCTGAGGTGCCGGACGGTTTGGCAGAATTTCTTCGGGGCCAACCTGATAGTCCCATTCCATGGCCTCACCAAACTCCTCCCAGACCCAAGTTTCTGCCTCCAGGAGAGCCCGGGCTGTGGCTTGCTTGGCCTACCGGTACCTGTCAACTGCGCCAAGGGTTCCTACAGGTGAACATGGCCTGATAGCGCTCCTTCTTCAGCCTGATGGCATCCCTTACTTCCGGTGTCCATCACCGGGTTCGGGGGTTGCCTCCATGACAGAAACCAGAGACCTTGCGTCCACAACTTCGAGCTGCCGCATCGACAGTGGAGGCAGAGAACATGGTCCACTCAGATTCAATGTCCCCAGCCTCCCTCGGAATCTGGTAAAAGCTCTCCTGGAGATGGGGGTTGAAGACCTACCTGACAGAGGCCTTGGCCAGACATTCCCAACAGACGCTCACAATATGTTTTGCTCTGCCAGATCTGTCCAACTTCCTCCTTCACCAGTGGATCCAACTCACCACCAGGTGGTGATCAGTTGACAGCTCAGCCTTTGTCTTTACCCAAGTCTCCAAGACATATAGCCGGAGATCAAATGAAACAACAACAAAGTCGATCATTGACCTCCGGCCGAGGGTGTCCTGGTGCTATGTGCACTGATGGACACCCTTATGCTCGAACATGTGTCTAGCACAAATGTTCAAAAACAGAACAGAACTCGGGTTCAGATCAGTGAGGCCATTCCTCCCAACCATGCCCCTCCAGGTATCACTGTCATTACCCATGTGAGCGTTTAAGTCCCCCAGTAGAACAATGGATGTGTCCATAGTGTCCACAGTGGGAGCACTATGCAGTACCCCTCCCAGGGACAATCAAGAAGGCAGAGTACTCTGTACTGCTGTTTGGACTGTAGGCACAAAAAACAGCAAGAGTCCTATCCCCAGCCTAAAGGCACAGTGACCCTCTTGTTCACCGGGGTGAACTCCAACACATGGCAGCTGAGCTGGGGAGCTATAAGCAAGCCCACACCAGCGTGGAGGTGAGTCCGACTATCTCTTGCCCGTATCTCTCAACTTTCTGCACAAGCTTAGGTTACTTCCCCCCCAGCAAGGTGACATTCCATGTCCCTGTTGCCAGAGTTCTGGTCCAGGGATTGGGTCATCGAGGCCCCCTGCCACGTCTACTACCCAAACCACATTGCACCAGCCTCTCATGGACCTTCCTGCAGATGGTGAGCCTATGGGAAGGCGGGCCCATGTCGCCTTTTTTTTCCCATTGGCAAAGTCCTGGCCACCAGGCCCTTGTCTGCGAGCCACAACCCCAGGCCTGACCTGTTTGCCATGGGAGGCCCTACCAGGAGCGTAATGCTCCAGACAAGATAGGTCCAAGGATCATGGCATGGGATCGGGCACACAAACCCCTCTACCATGGTATGGTGGCGGTTCAAGAAGGGGATTATAAATGTGACGGATTATGATACACTCATGATTACATTATATTATACACTGTGAATTCCATGTAATAATGCTCATATAATTTTACCACAGCAGTGGTCCAGATTTCCCTCTCCCCAGCCATGCATATCAGTTCCTCAGGGATAGTAAACTTTCCTGTTGAGGCTGAGCAGTTTCATACCTTGATAACTGGAGCTCATCTTCCAGTCCTCCTCCTAATCTGCCACTCCACTGGCACAGTCCCAGGTGTTCATGCTACAGTGAAGAGGCATGTCTCTCATAACAGACCCACGCATGGCCCCTGTCCACTGAGGACCTTCTTGACTACCTCAGTCATGGACATGGCAGAGTTGACTGAGGTAGTCGGCCAGGCATGTTCTCCATGGAGGACATACCTGGCCATTCAGAAGTTCTTCAAAGTGATCCTTACACTGTGAAAATTGTTCAAAGTCTGGGTCAGCAAACTCAAACAATGCAAATACAAATAGAAGTCATCTGACGGTGTGGCAGAACTTCCTTGAGGCCAACCAAAAATCCTTCTCTATTGCTGCTCTGAGCTCTTCCCACACCACCAAGTTTGCTTCTGAGACCAGATCTGATGGTGTTATTGAGGACAAACATCACTGTAATGAATCAGAAAGTTTATCAGG
>JBAJHX010000031.1:3111845-3126193 GCA_037176925.1 Amniataba percoides | reverse complement strand
CACAAAATGACCATCAACTGTCCTCGGTCTGCTAGATCTCACCTCGTGTAGTGAGGATGATGATGAGAAAGGTGAGGGAGCACCCTAAAGCAACATGGCAGGAGCTTGTTAATGATCTGGAGGCAATTAGGACCTCTGTCACCAAGAAAACAGTTGGTAACACAATGTGCAGTGGAAACAATCAGGGCGGGCCAGATAATCACACAGGTGGGAAACACACAATGGGAGGAAGTCAAGGGACCTAAAGCGAGAGGGAAGGTTAATCTTTCAAAATAAAACAGACATGCCAGAACAGGAAACAGAAACATGACAGACATAACACCTGTTTAAAATCCTTTATCAAACATGCTCTTTTTTTGAAGATTTTCATTCTGTCTCTGTTTTGACTCTTGTGGACTGAGATAAGCTAGCACAGGTGTCATCTGGCTCCTGTTTCAGTTAATATTGTATTTAATTTAATATTATATTAGAATCATAATCAGAATTAGCTTTATTGGCCAAGTATGTGTATACATACAAGACATTTGACTTTTTTTTCAACACTTTCTCAGTAGATGCACAGAATACAAACAAAAAATCTAAATAACAGCAAACGAAAGCAGCTCAAATGTAATATAAATAAATAAATACAAAACAACCATAACTTAAACTACAATGTACAACAGTAACGGTAGAGGGTTTGAGCGTGTGGTGCAGTTGCAACTTGCCAACCTTGCACTCAGTGCCCAGTTATATTATAGCATGCATGCCCTACAAAACAGCTGGATGTTTTGTTTGGTGGTGCAAGGTGGTCCCAAATGTCCCAAAGATATGGAGGCAGGCAGGATGGAGTAACAGATGTTTATTGGCTTACTGGCAGGCAGGTAGACAGGCACAAAAACACAGGAATGCAAGAACACGTGAAAAACAAAGGCACAGGCAAAACCTAAAGCATGGGAAGACAAAAGCACACAAGCAAAACAAACGAACTGATGAAGGGAAGGGGAAAGGGGACTGGTATTAATAGCTGACTGATTAGGACAAAGGAAAAAGTCAGCAAATTAGCTGATTTATGTTGTAGGAGCTCAGTAGGAGAGAAAAAGGGAGAAGCACACCCACAAAGAAGCCCCAAAGACACAAGTAAAGGAAAACACAGGAAACGCTGGAGGCAGAAACATGGGACTGCAAATCTGTTGGTTGAGTACCTATTGAGCTCAGAACCTGAGCAAATGTAAGGTAGGATGAGGGTGGCAAGGCTTTGGAGGTAAGAAGGAGGTGAGGCAGAGGGCGAAGCTTGGAGGCAAGAATGCTGTGAGGTTGACCAAATGGAGGAACGGAGCCTGAAATGGCATTGAGAAATGAGCAGGTAAGCAGAACAAACTGGGCAGGCTGACAGGAAGCGACCTGGAAGACAGGACAAGCATAGCAAAAGCCAAGCAAACAAAAAAAGAACAAGATATCAAAACAGGCCTGAAACGTAGCCACCACCACTGAAGGTGACAAAACAATGAATGAGACGAAAACTTGATGACACTGCGGGGTCCCAGACAGGGAATACAACAGGAGACAATATTGTGGGGAAATACATAATAAATGCTTACTGACAATAACAGTAAGAGTTGTGATGCACTCCCAACAGAGCCTGCATCTATGCATGAATACTATACTGTGTATCCTGAATATGTAAATTCAAACTGGACGGTGACCCCCACAGACACTGCACCACTAGAGTGTGTCATCACCAGATATTCATGAAATATGACAGCACACTGGAAGAGATGTGAGACAGTGAAGCAGTTACAAGAACAACATACATTCTAGGACATTCTAGTCCCACTTGCAAACACAACTTATTGCTTTATAATCTGTGGAAATCACAACACACAACCAAGAATTTACCACTGAGATTGGCTTACTCATTGTAGAGCACAAATTAAGATTAAATGTATTCTTTGGATAACAGCTAAAATAGTCCTGCAGTGACAGGAAACTCATCATCTCTTCATTTTCATACTTGCAACACTGCTAATAAAAGTGTTGAAATAGAGGTAATTTAAAATATGTTTTACTTTTTAAAAAAATGTACATAGAAGTTCAACATGTCACACAAAAAAGAACAAATATTTATTCAAAATGTGATAATGTTATACATGATAATTAACTTTCAGTACCCAAATGTTTCGTATTTTTTCGGTGACTTAGATATAGAACAAAAAATCGTATATCCACTTTCTACATTCAGTACTTTCATTTTTATTTAGTTTAAGGTAATAGGATAATGTCTGATGTATGAAATGTGCTCATTTGTCTGTTCACTGTGACTGACAGTATTATTTACACAAACAAACATAGTGAGAAATCAATTGTTTGTGTGATATTTTAAAAGAAAAACACTCTTACATTCATTTTCATTATAATAAAATATATATCTATATGTATTTGAAAATATACATCTAATGTGCATTTATAATACAGTTTTACCGCAAAGGTAAGCTCAAATACATTTACTGTAGTCAATTAACAGTCTTAGCCTTATTAATCATAAACAGTGTTGTTTCATGTCAGTACTAGTACTTTTTCAAATGCTAATCAGCATTACATTAGTTCTTGTCCAAAGGTTACAGCAAGAGGTCACTGTTTCAAAACTAACATATCACAATTACATTCACAATTTTGTTTTACTTAACTTTACATTTCATGTATGACACACTTACTTTCAAAGGGTTTCTCATTATAGAAACAATAACAGCAAAACTATCCTGTAGACACAGTATAATGCTGTTTGTTTGGTACCACACAAATGATTTAAAAACTGACAAGATTTGCCACTCCAGAGCTTAAAATATCATACCAGTGAGCTTTAATTTGTCATATAAAACAACTTCTGATTATATACTGAAAAAGTATATGTAATGAAAAATCTGGCAGATTCTTGTAAATCAGTTTTGAAATAATTTGTATGTCATGTGACAGATTGTTACATTGATTCATATATTGACAAATGACTCAGAGGCACCAGTGCTGCTGGAGTTTGCGGCTTCTGATACACGGTAGATATCTGAAAGACAAATAAATTGTTGAAGACAAAGCTGATTCAAGTAAACAGAAAAGCTACTAAATTCAAAACAGCCACTTACATCTTCTTCCACGTAGTCGACTTATCCAGCTTATTCCACTGAGAGAGGAAATGCCACCACTTGTACTCTATAATAGATGCAGAAAAACATAGAACATACTGTCATCATGTTTTAATAGAATATATCAATAATGCACACACACACACACACACACACACACATAAAAATGCTAGGGAAGAATGCTGGAGAATATATTCTCTATTATTCTCCCCTAGCATTTTTCCAGTCTGTAAAGTCAGCTTAACAGAGAATACATTCATAACCACAGATAGTCTTCCAACCATTACATGTATGAAATAGTTTTGGCACATTAAAAAGAACATCACTCACTCTTGTTGGATTCGAGCTTGTACTTGTTGTAGGTAATTTCCTTGAGAGGATGGAACGGACCTATAAACATAGTCAAAGCCATATTAATCAACACTTCTCAACTTAAGAGTGCTTTCATTTTACATACTTTAAAAACATTTTGTTGATAATACTTTTACTTGAGAATTGTTTAATATAGGAAATTATGTCACTACAGAGTTTTTTTTTCATTGTGATATTTTTAGGTTTACTTAAATAATTATCTGAATACTTCCTCCACAACTGTCAAAGTGGTATAAATCTCTCATCTTCTCATCTTACTGTTACAAACAATATAAAAAAAGTGTTTTCCAACATGTCAAAATGTTTTTTTCAATATACCTTTGAATCAAACAACGTCCCAAATACTAAAATGAAGAAACCCTGTGGAAACACAGACGACATTTACATTTTCATCATTAGAATGCAGGAACACAAAATATTTTACTACAAAAACATACTGCCATGCAAGCAAGAAATGATGGCTTTGTATTTCAGTGGATGCAAATACCTGTAGTGAATTGAAGAATGCAAAAGCAATGTGGATTCCTTTATTTGTTGATGACACCATAGTGCCTACTCCCAAAGACCAGGTCAGTCCAAATAAAGGAGTCAAAATGATCACACACCTTGCAATGACCACAAGTGTATGCTTTTCATCTCTTTGGGCAGTGTCTCCCACACCTCTTCTCAGCATTTTGAACAGGACCACAATTATAATTACAATGTTGATGAAAACTATGGTCAAAGCAGGTATCACCAAAGCTAAGAGGGCCTTTGTTTCAATCCAGTTGAGCCAGCAACTATCAGTTCCCCTGATGTATCCATTAACTGGTGCTGTGACAGCAACAGTAATACCAGCTATAATCAGAGGGCACCCGTAGCCTAAACTGAAGCCAATGGCCAACATGGTTGACTTGGACATATGAGAGAAGACCATGACCGTCCGGTAAAAGAGCAGAAGGCCTGACACAAGCATCCAAAAGAACAGAGCAAGGTAGAAAAAATGCATAAAAAATGTTGCTGTGCTGCATGGTCCGACTGGAACCGTGTAGTCTTCCCCTGGGTTTTCAAGGGGGTTCTTTGCAATGGAGGCACCAATGATGAAACAGATGTCGGCAATCAACAGAGACAACGCGGTGTTAATGATGGAAACATGACGCATGAAAGCAGTGCTGTTTCTGGTGATAGCTTTCCAAACGTATCCTTCAATAATGAGGCATATTACCAAGCTTGCCAGAGATATACCAACTCCAACATAGGTGATTATATCCAAGGCATCTTTCAGTTCTGGAGGGATGTCTGTTGCCATCAGAATTGAGAAGGAGGTGAGATGGTTACAGCTGCAGGTTACCATGTTATTTATGTCTGAAACAAATGTGCACCCCTCATCATCCCATGCACCCAGGTCATTCAAAAGTGTAAAGTTCCAGAAGACACACTGTGGGTTTAGTGATAGGTCATTGTTCAGCTTATCGTAGGTCAGAGTGACATTCTGAATTGTCGCATTTATTTGGACTAGCACCACAGCAGCATTTATTGCATTATCGGTGACAGTTTCATTGCTGGCGGTGTTGAAGAGGCTGGCATTAAAGCTGGAGTTCCTTGCTGGCATAACATTATTAAGGGTGGAGAAGGTTATGGTTGTGATAAAGACGTTGTTTTGGGAGGCGTTTGGAATATCTATGACGATGCTGGAGTTCAGATCTGCCTTGAAGGAGTTGTCAAATGTGGTTCTATTGAGCAAAATCCGTTCAGTAATGATGGCAAACTCCCCGACCAACTCATTCGAGAGAGTTTCCAATGAACCTAGCAGTTCTGAGCTTGAATTGTTGGTTTCATTTGCATTGAGGAGAACCCATGAATCTCTTGCATCTTCACCAATGATCACGTCAACTGTTTCAAGAACATTCTGTAGATGAAGAGATTATTGTGAAAGTATAACATCAAACAGTCAAAAAGTATATTTGTAAGTATATATATAGGAGGGAATGGGGGTTTACCTACCTTCATAACAGATTCACTGACATCAGCAGTGGTAATATTTGCAACAGTGGTTGCAATGGTGGATAGAATGTCAACAATAGCTGATACTGTTGCAGAAGAATTCACAATTGTTGTACTGTCGTCCTGAACTATTTTACTTAGATTTGCCACAAGTTCTGGCACCTCATCCACAGCCAAATCCTGAAAGAATGAAGCATTTAAAACACAAAACCTTATAACAGCACATTTTGTTGCCATGATATTGCAAACTATACATGACAAATGCAGATATTATTCTCTCTGGCCTGTTTATAGAGTTACATAAAATAGCTATGCATTATTTTCGCCACAAGAGCTCCAGAATTAGGAATGTGCTGATTAAGTTTCTCTGGTTTCCACATCAATCCCAGTCTTTCCATACATGAGTCTTTAGTATATTGATGTTGGTAATGAGAGAGAAGACATAATGATTTTGTAGTTGTTGCAGCAAAGACAATCTGTGAATTTTGTCTGAAGTCAGAATTGCTCTCATTAGTATGCCCAAATAATTTTTCACATTCACACATTTGTGAACGTCTTAATATGTATTTGACTGTATTGTATGCCATGCCTTAGGGATTTATTATAGGGCTGATTTGATTTTATCCCAAAGTTAACCTACCTGTGACTCAATTAATAATTCCTTGATTTCTATTACAATGCAGGTGTCCTCAATAACTCTCCACTGTCCTGTTTCCTGACAGATGGCAGTCTTGCTTCCTTCTTGACCTTTATCACATCCTACACGTGATAAATCATCTGCTCGTCCAGTCCCATACAGCTCGCCGTCACATAAAGTATCTAAAGAGTTATATTGCTTGTGTTACTCAAAGATATATCAAAAATGGAAAATTAGTTGTAAAATCACATTTCAAATATTGCTCTTACTTTCTCTGAAAAGGATCACTGTTGTTGTCATTTCATAACCCGGTGGTTGAACTACCCTACATGTAAAAGTATTTTTGATTGGCATTTCCCCACCGCAGCCTTCTAGCTTGTACTCATGAATGATGCAATAGGTCTCTTCATCGTCTTCGTCACTGGGCTCTGAGAACACAGGATTGTTAATAACACTCAATGTTAATAGAGTCTTCTCAATGCAGTTAGATTGAATAGGTTTAATTGTCAGTTCATACTTACTGGAGCTTAAAGCCTGTGTGCCTTGAAACCACTTCACTTTATAAGAGGACTGCACACAACACTCAAGTGATTGCATCTTTCCCACCTCACATTTAACATTAACTATACTCTGTAGTCGCACAATGGGAGCTTGTTTGATGTTATCTGTTGTTACATTTCCTTTTTGGATGAAATCCATTACTCTGCCTCTCAGAGTACATTCGTAAAGTCCTGTGATTAAGACAAGGGTTAGTGACTGATTTGGTATAGTGGAGGCTAAAGAAAATTGTAACAATAATTATGCATTTTTAATATCCGAGTATTTCACTACATGTATGACAAAATTATTTCAATACAGATACATTGTTGGTGCTTTAAGTCCAATATTTAATGTAAAATGCCAAAGCTATGAGTTGAGTTGGTCTCTTATTTGTATAATATATACAGTGGTGCCTTGACTTAGGAGTTTAATTCATTCTGTGAAGGAGCTCTTACTCAGATTACTTGTATGTCAAATCAGTTTTCCCCATTGAAATTAAGTGAAATGTTATTAATTCCAAATCCCCCAAAACAGCAGTTTTTTGGTTTAAATAGTGTATTGAATAGTAGATTTTGATTTCTTCATTTCGATCATTTCTTTCTTTAATTCAATGCACATCATCTGCTTCTTCTTCTTCTCAACACTGTCCTTCCTTCTGACCCATGGTTGGAAAAACTAAGTTTTACAGCACAAATGCGAGCACAGCACTCATCTTCCACTGCAAACTAACTGCTGGTGAGTAAACAAGTGAGACGCGGGATGTTGGGCAGATGTTGTAGCGTTTACCGTGGCGTTCACTGCGCCAAATAACGGTGGGATATTTGAAGCTGGCTCCTAACCTGAATTTTAGCTCACAACTCAAAGCAAAAAAAAAAAAAAAAATCACCAAAAAGACGGCTCGTACCTCGAAAAACGTATAAGTTGGGACATTCATAAGTCAAGGTACCACTGAAATATTTATTATGTATTCTGATAATCAATATCCCAGTTTACAATATAATTATTATATTTGCATCACATCTCTATTACATGATGAGGTAACTACTGTGTAAATCCAATAGTACCACAATTTCTGTGTTACTGGTTTCTTATTAGTTAAAAAATTGAGCTTTGACTTACCAATATCAGGAAGAATGACATTGTTAATTGTAAGCACAGACATCATGTTGGAAACAGTTATTCTAATCCTTTCACTTTCTTTAATTTCCCGTCCTTTAAATTTCCACTTGAAACCAGAGATCTTTCCCATATTAATGTTTTCAGGAGGCTCACATGTCAGCGTTATAGTGCTGCCAGTATAAGTGAGGCTGGGAGAAAAGGAAAGTGGAATTGTACCTGTAGAAAGTAAAAGAAATCTATTAGGAATTTAATCAAGTTACAAAAAAGTAATAAACGACAAACTTTTTTTTAATCTTACTGTAGTAAGAGGCAGTCACTGGGTCGAGGACAGGGGCAATTGGCTTCATCGCTTCTATGAGATTTTCATTTGCTTTAGCCACTTCATCTGGATCAACTTGTGTTGTCTGAACAACATAGTCTGTGATTAAGCTTCCTTCTCTGCAGGAACAAACGAAAGCTGAGATGTAAGTTGAGTTGTAAAAAGAATGTGGTTTTATGTGTCCAAATGTTTTTAACAACAGAATTATCATACCGGAATCCCCTCACAAAAACCCTGATAAACCCTGTGACTCCTTTATATTGCTCCTTCAGCTGCAGAAGAGATATGGTTAATGATATTAACATTAGATCACAGAGAACTGAAAGCAACTGGACATCAACATGCGTTAACAATGTACTTACCACTGCATTAATTCTTGATGCAAGGTCCTTGTATTCAGAGCTTGATGTGCTGCTTAATTCAGCTGTGTATTTCTTGTCTAACCTGATTGACATTTCCACATTGAATCCTATTCATTTAAAAAAGAAAATTGCAAATCATGGATAAACATTGTAGTTTTTTGCAATGTCAACAGATAAACAAAAGGAAATGAACACAGGGCACAGAAAAAATATGAAAGAGTGTGAATTATGGTTTATGCAGGCCAACTTTCTCCTCTCTTTTTCTTCTCTCTTTAGGACTGACAGTGCACAATAATGCTATATAAAACAAGTTCTCTCAAAATTGCTCACCTTATTAAGACTTTATAATGTATTTATAATGACTTTTATTTACCACATACAGTCATACTGGGTATAATCACCATGAAATGTATGTCTGACAGCTTCCTCAATTGTTATGATAAAAATAAGGGAAAAATAGGAAGAAAAGAAAAGAGCAAACAATAGAAGCAAAACTGTGGCAGTAACTCATTTAAGATCCTAGTGGCCTGAGGGTGGAAGCTCTTCCCAAGCCTCTAGCTTGGTGTATCTGGTATCTCAACTGCAGCACAAAGAAAAGGTCATTATCTGGGTGGTTGAGGTCCTTAACAATTCTCATGGACTTAAGGACTTATGGCCATAAGCCACCTGGTGTATATATCCTTTAAGAAAAGTGGCTCTCCACATATAACACATTTAGCCAGACAAACTATAGCTTGGTGGTCCTGTTTGGAGCTGTTCCCATATCATGTTCCCAGTTATTATGTTCTTTGCAGGAAGAGAAATTCCTCACTGATTGATAAGATATCTAAGATATGCTAATAATGCTTTGTTTTGTTTTCCTCACTGCAGAGTCAGTATGCAGCACACAAATCAGGCCATCATCAACTTGTATGGACACCAAGGTATTTGAAGCTGTTCACCATCTCAACAGAGGACCGTTTGATGGTAATGGGGATGTTCCTACCAAAGTCCACTGTCAACCCCTTAGTCTTGCTGACATTAAGAATGAGATTGTAAACTTGAAATGAGTTGATCAGGCCTTTCATTGTTATCTATGAGTAAGTCTACCATAGCTGATGAAGGTGTTTGAGTCATAGGTGGCTACACGGTTGAACAAGGAGAACGGCAAAAGTCTCAAGGAGGAGGATGTATGATGTGAGTCTGCCCACCCTCTCCATCTTACGCAGTGACATGTGTCATCACAGGTCCCAGGTTGAGGTGTTATGTACCTGCAGTGAACAGCATTTAATACAATTTCACATCCCTCTCTTGTCAGTCAGTGTGGAGGAGGTTCCTCTACTGATTGGTAGGGTTGATGGGCACATTGCTTGTAATAAAGAGCAACCGAGATGTTTCTTCTTCTTACTTGACTCTATGCAGGAATAAGCTGTGCCGCAATTAAAATCTAGTTTTTCTAGTCTGAAATTTTGATCCTCAGTTATAATGGTAATCAGATTGCATGACCAGAAAAGTGGTGTTTAAAATTTGTGGTATTCAGTAAAATGTATGTATGAGTAAGAGAGGGAGTATAGCAAAATCCAAAGTGTCTCTTTACCCCCTTTTTGCCACTAAAACCATACCTGGAACTGCTGTAGAAGTAGTCAGCGTTTCAGCCCCAGTAGTAGTAGGAGCCCTGGTTGTTGAAAGAGCACTGGTAGCACTTGTCCCGGTAGTGGTGGTGGAGATGGTAGTAGTACCTTTGGTAGTGGTCGTGGTGGGAATAGTGCTAGTAGTAGTAGGAACACTGGTAGATGTGAGGCTTGTAGTTGTGGGGCTAACTGTGGAGTTTGGGCTGGTCTCACTAATAGCTGAAAATGCATTCATTTCAATATGTAAATACTTAACATTTTCTCAAATGTACAGTGCAGGCAACAGCTTCTCATCAATATGTAAATACCATATTTTTCGGACCTAAAAGCGACCTGGATTATAAGGTGCACTGTCAATGCAATATCAATGAACGGTCTATGTTCATACATACAGTAAGGCGCGCCGGGTTATAAGGTGCATTAAGCGAAACAAAACAGTTAGTACGTATCACTCTGTGAGGCTACAGACTATGGTGGCCATAATGCTTCAACAATCAATCAAGCAGAGCAGCTTCGTAGCTTACCAAAGTCGTACTAAAACATTTTGAGTGTCAATTTTTGAGAAAATTTTAAGATTTTAAGTGTGCTTTATAGTCAGAAAAATATGGTATAAGGAGTCAGCCGTGGGTATATTTGTAGTGACATACATATTTAGCATTGGATGATTATTTTTAAATACATACCAGTAATGAATGTTGTTGGTGGAGTCATGGGTGTTGTAGTACGGGAAGTTGAATCTGCAAAAAACATTTCATAACATTGCTGAAATTAAAAAAATAAAAGTATTCAAGCCTAGGAAATTAATTACATTGTTGTTGGTGTTGTGCTCAAATCTGTGATGACAGCTAAAAAGATCATTTTATAATGATGTATGGTAACCTGAAAGGAGAAATCTTTCTCCGACAGTAATTCACCTAAAAGATATCAATGTAAGACTTATCCCATTTCTTAGTGCTTACTGGCAGTGACAGTTGTTGGTGGAGATGTTGGTCTTGTAATAACAGCTGAATCTCTGAAGACCAGAGCTAGTTTAGCCCAGATCACTTGCCACTACTTAGTATATTTGTACATGAGCAGATGGATAATTTTAAGCATCTGCTTGCTAAAATACGAAAATGTCTTTTGCACTGGGTAAAAAGGCAAAGAACTGTAACAACTTGCTGGTGACTTGAGTTGTTAGTGTAGTTGTGTGCAATGTAGTGCTGTGATGCATTGTGGCATGAGGTGCTGAGTCTGCAGGCACCATTTTAAAACATGTGATTTTCTTACATACATAATGTAATAAAACAAAATCAATAGATCACATAAGCTTTATTAAAGCAGTAATTTCATCCTTTATGGTAGAAAAACATTGTAACAATTATTTCTGGAAACAACAATGATTCAAGCCAAATTACTCACCATTAAAGTTATTCTACAAATGTCTACCATGTACTTAGAAATATCACACCACTCTAACTTAAAGATTACCTGCAGTCATTTGTAATTGCAGATGTTGTTGTCAGATGTGTTGTAACACTACTAGAGTTGTTGAACCATCTACTTTTATTGAAACCCACATCAAATACTATAATATAACAATTATTTAAGCACCTACTTGTTATGCTTGTTGTTGGCGTTGTGGTCATGGTTGTCGTGTTCACATGTGTTGTGGCAGATGTTGTTGAGTCTGGGAAAAAAATACATATGTATATGTTGTATTCAACACCTTTTGTCACTTTAAAAACAAATCATGCAAGAAGTAAAATCATGTAAATACAGTTGCTGGTGAAACTGTGGCTAATTTAAATGTATTGTGGCAGTTGCTTTTGAACCAACTGAAGACAATTATTGGACAAATATGTCATTCTAATGTAAATGCTACAGTGACATAACAATAATCAATACCATTTAAAATAGTCTTATTAAGTAATTGTGCATGTTGTGGTATTATATCAGCTGTGTTGAAACAATGAATCTACAAGAATACTCAATTATTCAAGTTCACATAACTGTGGGTCAGACTATAAAATACTAGAAATGCTAACATGGAAGTGTTACGCTTCAATGTAATTCGCTGCTTACCAAAATTATTTCTAAAGATAACTGTTGTGGCATTTTGATGTGTTGTGACAGTAGGTGCTGAAACGGCCAATTTAACAACCATAAAATCATCATTAAACACTCACTGCACTGTGAAAACAAAGAAGGCCACTGCAACGATACTTGGCCATTGCATTGATGTTGTGGTATTCAGAAATGTTGTAACAGCACTATAATTCAGTCTGTAAAAACCATTTACTTTAATAATCATTTATCACTGCTGACAATAATAAATCTATGTGATTCAAAGCCACATGAAATACTCTGAGACTATTGTTTTTAATCACTTACTTGTTACTGTTGTTGTTGGTGTGGTGATAACTGCTGTTGTGCTGACACTTGTTGTAGAACCTGTTGTTGAGTATGATTTTTTTTATTTTTATTTTAAACTGAAATGAATAATAACACTATTTAACAATGACAATGAAGCACTTACTCATTGCAGTTGTAGATGTTGTGATAACTGTTGTGTTCACACTTGTCGTTGCAACTATTGAATGTGAAAAGGCCGATTTATAATTATTTATGTTACTCCATAAACCTGACAATAACAAGGAGGAGTAATGTAAGAATTATTTTGAAGCACTCACTTGTTGGTGACATTGTGGGTGTTGTGGTGTTCATATCCGTTGTAGAACTAGGTGTTGAATCTGAAATGAACATTTTACAAATGTAAATGACAGAAAACAAAATGACTGATGCTTAGATCGCCTACTGTACAGTCTGACTAAAATTTGTTGAAAAAGTATGTCACATAATCTTCATTCTTAGTGCTGAAATGGAAGACATTTTCACAGTAGGACCTCCACAGTTATATTCTAGATTGTTTGGATATAAAAGTGAAGTTCATACTGTTAAAATGTGTCGTAACAATGGGCAGTGTTACCCCATCACTTAACTCGCTGCTAACTGCTAAAATGCTGCTAAAATAATCTATTTAAAGTGTTGTAGTGGATTGATGGGTTTGACAGTAGGTACTACATCTGAAAGATCAATTCAACAACTAGTCATCTCCAAACTCTAACTGCATTGTTAGAACAAAGAAGGCCACTGTAACAATATTTGGCAATTGTAGGTGTTGTGGTGTTCAGATATGTTCTAACGACACTTATATTTGAGTCGGTAACCTACAATTTAATCATCACATATCATTGCAGTCCACAGAAATCAATATGATTCAAGGCCACATGAAGTACTGTCTTTAATCACTTACTTGTTACCATTGTTGTTGATGTGGTGGTGACCGTGGTCACCCCTGTTGTAGCAACTGTTGTTGAGTCTGAAATGAAGTTTTATTGTTTTATGTTGAACTGAATTTAAAATCTGACAACAGAAAATAAATGACTGACATATGGGTGGTGAAGTTTTGACTTCTGTTTGTTTCTGGATGTATTGTAGAAAATGCTGTTGAATCTGCAAAGACCATTTTATAACCCACAACACTTCCAGTGAAATTTTGTTGCATTTTCACTGACAAGTGTGTAGCTTTACTGTAAAGGATAAGCCCACTGATATATTAAAGAAGGTAGCTGTAACACTACTTAATGACAATAAAACACTTACTCATTACAGTCGTCGTTGGTGTTGTGATAAGTGTTGTGTTCACACTTGTAGCAACTGCTGTTGAATTTAAAGACAAATTTATAATTATGCGTGTGACTTTTAAAGTTGAAATCTGACAAGTCAAATTACATTAAAAGGAAGAGTAATGTAAGAATTATTTTGAAGCACTCACTTGTTGGTGACATTGTGGATGTTGTGGTGTTCATATCTGTTGTAGAACTAGGTGTTGAATCTGAAAAGAACATTTTACAAAATAACTTACAGTACAGTTTGACTAAAATTTTTGGCCGTAATGCTCCAACAATCCATCAAGTGGTGCGGCTTTGCAGCTTACCAAAGTCGTACTAAAAAACAGTTTTTGAGTTTGAGCACCGTGTACCACATAAAATCAACTGCGGTCAGTAAGCGAAAAACAGACTTAAATAAAGTACATTGGATTATAAGGCACACTGTCGATTTTTGAGAAAGTTAAAGGATTTTGAGTGCACCTTAAAATCTGAAGAATATGGTAATATTATTTTAACTTGCATGCTCACTGCATTTAAATGGAAGGCTATTAAAAAAATCTAGGATATAACTGTGGGGGTCATGCAGGTAAGACGTGGTAACCATTGGCAGTAAAAAGGAATTGCTAAACAAATACTA
>JBAJHX010000031.1:3089924-3101106 GCA_037176925.1 Amniataba percoides | reverse complement strand
GTGCTGGAGCCTATCCCAGCTGTCTTAGGGCGAAGGCGGGGTTACACCCTGGACTGGTCGCCAGTCAGTCGCAGGGCTAGACTCAGTGTTTAATATCTAAATTTATGAACAGAAAGCACATTGCCTCTCTGTTTCTTTGTATCTAAGAATGATAGTATATCAAAGCAATCACTTTTATTTACAAGGAGTTAAAATATTAAACCTGCTGAGAAACAAACAAAGCCAAGTGCAAACACTGAGTGCCAATGAATGAGACTCCAGACACTCCCAACAGCTGGCAGCACACTTTCTGCCACAGTGCATGACAAACAAGCTCATCTCATTTACGTGTCCCCCTGAGACGCATGTTAAACTCTCTACACTCTAAGACTCTCTCACTCTGAGATTTCAACAGTTACATTTTTTTATGTCCTCTCTGGCAGGTGTAGAGATGCATCTGTGAAGTGTGACACATTGCACTGTGGGATGGTGTAAATGCCTTTTTTTCTTTCCTGTAAGACTCTGAGGTCAATAGTACAGAACAGTGCTTGAATTTTAGTAATTCAGAGAATTCAAGCACTAAACAAAAGACAGCAGAAAGATACACCAGATGGGGAATATGAAGAGGATGGAAATGCAAAAATGACATGTTGAATATTTTCATTATGTGCTGTTCACATATTCCACCAAACCCTTTCGTTGATGTCACCATGTTTGTCCATAAATAATGAAGGGTAAGTCTGGGAAATGCCCAGTGATGTCTTTAGTGTAGCAGCGGTTTAAGGTTCAGAAAGGGCTTAAACCTAAAAAGGTCCCCACTGTCGTACCCTCAGAAGCTGTGCCGTAAATTGCATTGTAGTTTAGTCTAAACTCCACATTCTGTAACATGTAGAAATCCCCTGTCTGCATCATCACATCTGAAGGTTAATTTAATCCAAGCCCATCAGCTGCTTCAGGAAGTTCCCTAAACAAAGTTTAGTCAGTCTGTGTTCATGTGACAAAGTCTGCCAGGGAGCAGTATTCATGAGCAAAGGACAAATCAGATGGAGGTCAACCAACTACTGTTTACTGATATTTATTTTCAGCTCTCTGTGTGTTTAAAGAATGACCATAATCGCTCCCAAACCTTAACTATGTGTTAATTATTGAAACCTTAATGACAAAGAGCCCCTAATGATCACTGGAGCCCAAATCAAGCCTTCACATGACCATTTGGTGCCAAAACCTAACCAAACCATAACAATCCTTTTCAACGGGGTTTCTAAATAATTTAGTACAAACAAATCTGCTAAAAGGGATTTTCCCAAGGGCATGAACAAACAACATGTTATGTTATTTTTGGAGAAATCAGTGGTGGAGTCAGCATTGTTCCCATACCAGCTTTCATAATCTTATCATCATATCTACGCAATTATGAAATTGCACTGTTAATGGTGGTGCAAGCTTTGTGTTCTCATGTCAATCACATCCTCTTCTGCCTCTTTCAAAAACACACAGCCTGCTGATTAGATATGATAAGGGATTGCTCACAGAACTTCAAAGTCAAAAAAATAACAAGGGAGAAAATATAACAAGAAAAAAAAAACAAGGAAGAAAATATAACAAGCAAAAAAAAAAAAAAACAAGGAAACAATTGACAAAAAGAATAGCAACGTTCAGCCATCATGAAAGTTTTATCACAGAGACGTCACGTGTTATATGTGTCTGCTTCAAGAGTTAACTTACCTATTGTGTATTTACATTTAAAAGGTATTACAGTTTTGATGCCAAAAAGGTGGTCTGACAAACTGAGAAGTCAGCTGACGGCGACCATCCATGATGAGCAGCACACAGACACATGCATATGTGGAAGGAGGGCATGAGAACACTTTGTCAGTAACTCAGGCAGGAGAGACACTTGGATTGTTCTTTCACCTGAAAGTATGAACCAGAGAGGAAATAATCCTAAATTGATCAACTCAAGTGTAAGACACTGCAATTTTGATGTAAGCTTTAATGGCTTTTTTACAGGATATTGATACAAAATAAAAGTATAAATAAACAGACTGAATCTAATAATCAAAATTAGATTATACATACAATGTTACTGTCATAGTTGATAGATGTGAAACTAGTTCCCTCGGATACAAAAAGTTATGTTAAACACCATCGTGTGGCCTTCTTCCTCAATTTAGACAGTTTAGATGATTAAAAATGTATTTTACCAAAGTTTATTTTGAACGGGAGGTGCAACCATCACTTTACACAGCCTGGTAGAATACTTATGCATCTTCAGTGTGTGATGGAAGCTGAAAGGTGAAAACTGATTTTCTGTTCATATTCAGTACAAGAGCTACATAACACGCACAGGCAGTCCTGTGGCAGGTAGGCTGCAAGTTTAATCCCTTAATCTGCCTTGTGTCTGTCAGAGTGCCCATAGGCAGGACACGTAACCCCACCTCACCCCCTATTGTGTTTGGTCAATCTCAGCAATAGACTCCATGGCTGCAGTGATGCTGTTTACAGTGACACTGATGCATAGTGAAAGAAAACACAAGCATCATTTAGCATCAAGGTGAACAGAGTTCTTGTTCTGCAGGTTTCCCAGCTCTTCTGGTAAGAATGTGAGAGGCCGTCAGTATGGGGCAGTGTAATTTCAAACCAGAAATACTAATGGACTACTTGTGATCCTGTGTTTGTGCAGCTCTTGTATACAAATGGTAAAACACAGAATAGTTGCGTTAATTTGATTTTTCAGACAACCTATTGAAACTCCAAACTAGTTAGTCACTTAGTATCATTTTTAGTGTGGGAAGTGTGTTATAATATAGGAAAATATATTACAAGCAAATCTCATGAGGAAATACATTTTGTTTTAGAGCAAAGTAAAAATAATGTCAATACACGGCAGACATCACACATCTGATACCACACTAACGCTTATCAAATACGTCAGAAAGGAAAGATCTGCCAGGACTTTCAGACAACAGAAGTTTTAGGAATTTCAATAATGTTGCTGACTTGGCTTGAGAAAGTGTCACTTGTGTGGTAGCTTTGTTTGAAACAAAAGTAGAATGTGGACAGGATGGTGATGAGAACTCAAAATACAAATTTATTATTACAAAAGGCAGGAAGTGCTGGGCTGACAGGGAGAGAGGAGCAGCAGGAAGAGTGACCAGCTGGAGACGAACTAGACAGAGCAGCGAATGATGATCCCTCCATAGTTACCTGTCTGCCAACAGGGTCAGTTCTTCGAGCTGACATTGAGCATGTAATATGATGATTTCAACTTCTAGTTCTCATAGACCTTTGCTGTGGATTGTGCAACTGAGTTGGAGTTCATTAAGCAGTCGACATCATAACTGTAAGCTTAAATGAGTCAGTGTGAGTGTCAGTGTCTATACATTGCGGCAAAATGACTTACGTGATGATTTATTGTAAAATTAACACTAATTGTTCATCATCAGTCTCTTAACACAAGACTAACAGCCCAAATTGTAGTTGCAGAACAAACACTTGTAAAATTCTTTCTGCAACTTAAAAAAACATTTCTTACAGGTGCAGCATAAGGAAATGACATGAAATCAACCAGTACTTGGTTACATATTGGCAAGCCTTCCATCACTGGAATGTGGTTTGTAAAACAGACAAGTTATATAAACAGAATTAACACTGAACAGTAATTTTAATGGGTCCATTACTTACATTTATTACTAGCTTTAACTTTACAGATAATTTATGCAAATGACAACACCATTACCTGTAATCAGCTGATGTTTGTATTCAAAGAAAAGTATAGAAATGACTTTGGTCTGTTTACTTCAGTTGTGACTGACTATATATACAGAAACAAAAATCATCTGTCCTTGGTTACTGTAATGATCTCCAATATGGCTACCTGAGGATACGTTACATCACCTGGATGCCCTCCATTCTGCTCCATGAAATAACACCTCTTTTGTGAACTAGTGGAGGATCAAAGACATCTTTGTGGCTCCCAACTTTCAGCAGGTCTGTGGCCTAGTATAGTGAACTCACACACCCATACACACTTATGGTGAACTCGTACGCCCACAAGCACATACAAGAGTCTTATTCAAAAACTGCACCCACCTAAGTCAGTGTAACTGGAGCTGTACTGACCTTCTCTGCTACCCATTGTCTGTGGTTAAATGAGAAAGTGAGGGACTTACAACAATGAGGAAATACTAGAGACTGAACTTGTATGTGTGTCTGTGTGTGTGTGCGTGTGTGTTTAAAAAAAAGGGTGATTCACACTACAAAAGGGGGATTGACGAAGATCTAATCGAATGAGCAGATGTCACAAAAGATATATGCATTTTTGGTTATTTTTAATCCATGAATGAGAAAGATTAGAAAGAACGAAAAGGAGGAAGTGTACATAACATTTAATCGTGACATAAATTTTCCATTTAGCCTAAGTGCAGGTTGATGTTATTGCACAAAAATAAGCATATAATAAATATGATTATTTAATACTACTACTTTTAAATGATAAGAAAATGTTTTTAAGGACTTACATTGGTGTTGGTTTTTATCACAGACCCAATGAAACAACTGCACACAGAGTTATGACAAATGTTTTGAGCTTTAATTGGTTGATTTTAAGAGGTTACATAGTAGTAAACATACTGGTTACACGCGTGAAATTTGATGAAATCATCCACTCGAGCCACATGTGCGCTTCGCATCTCACCTCCATCCTTTCGTACTTCCTTGGAAAATAAAAAGCTCATATCCTGCAGTTTGAGTCTCCACAGCGGCGTGGAGGGCAAGCTCACACATTCTCATCATCACCGTCACCGTCAACATCCCACAGTCCACAGCAGCACAACCTTCACTCTTCTTCACTCAGTCTGGAATATTTTAAATAGTCATTAGTCCGGGGTTAAGACCCCTGTGTCAGGCCAACTGGTGAGAGTTCACATCTAGCACCACAGGAGCTCTGATAGTAGCCGGCTTGGTGAGTCCATCATTTGCTGCTCGTATGGCGCCTGCAAAATCCTCCCCAATCATGGATGAGTTTTTGGTGGTGCTTTTCAGTTTTATTTTTTATTTTAAGAACATTGAACTTGGAAGGAACTTAAAGAGTACATTATTTCTTCCTCATGTAAATCAAGTAACACAAGTAGACAGACTTCAAGTAGAGTATGGAGTATGCATATCTTACATCCCGGCCAGGTCTTCTTTTTACGCCAAGCAGGGGGGGGGGGGGTACATCTGAATGCCCACGAGAACATGAGATACAAAGAAGTCAAAATGCTAACAAGAGGCTACAATAACGTATTAACTCAAACTAAATGTAGAAAACATTACAAACAAAATCAAATGTTAGTTAACAGCATGTGAGAATAAAATAAAGAAAAACATACATACATATCTCCCTCTCCAATAGAAAATAGAATTAGTGCATCATTATTACATTTTAATAATAACTACATAGAGCATGTAGCATACCACTGCATGAGAAAAATCACTTATACTCTATTATTTTTTACTATAGCACTGAAACACTCAGACACCCACCACACATGACATGAAGCTCCAAAATGTATCAAAGAACACTTTTTCAACGCTACATTTGTCGAACAAGGCTAGCTAGCAGATCTGAATGTGCGTACTGTTAGAAGTATTTATACTGTCCGTGAGTCCAACAGCGACAGAGCTTCCAAAGCGACGTATCTAAACTGTTTTAGATATATGGCTTTGGTTTCAGAGAAGCAGGCAGAGGCCGAAAACACTTCACCCTTCCCCTTCAGTTCATTGTTAGTTTTGGAGCCATTGCCCACAAGTACACAGTTCAAAGCCATATATCATAATATTAGATAAAGTAAATATTCCTCCAGTATTATAATATTGGACTATTTTGACATTTGATCCAGTATTTCCGATATATGGCTTTGGTTCCAGAGCAGCAGGTGAACCCTCTAAATCTAACACTGCCCCCTGCTGGTCTGGCAGAGTGGTCACAAGATAAAAGACCCACAAGTGGTCTTTTTTAGGAAACTGGGGGAGTGAAAGGGGGAAAAAAGGGCTCATAGGCTGAGGAAAGGGACATGTCACAAGCTCAGGCACATGACGTTTGGGTCAATTGTTATAATATAATATCTGTGAATGTGGTTTACGAGAATTTTACACCTCGTAACACCCAAAAATAACAACAGTGTCATTTAGAGTTATAGCTTATTTACTATTGTTTGTGTAACTGGTTATCTTGTAATCATTTAACAGTAAATTATGTTTATAATGTTCTAACACTGTGGTCATACTGAGGGTTGGGAAAGACTGGATGATTGGCACAACCAACTAAAAACACAGGTATTATCATTTAAAAGTCAAGGCAATGGCCAGTTAAGATAAAGAAAGTGCTTTTTATTTTCTTCAGACCAGCTTTTTTAAGGTTCTCAAGCCTTGTTGTTAAGGTCATAATACTTGTATGATGACACCTTGAACAAGATATACTTAAGAAGAGTGGAAAAAGTACTCCTCATTGTGACACTCAAAATGCTTTAATCACATCGAGGGTTGACCCTGTATCATGGCAGAGGATGGCAGAGGAGGTGTTTCGAAGGAGTATTAGAGTGTACACACGAGACAACAGAAGAAGATCGGAGGGTAAAGAGGAGTTAAGTACCAGTAAAGATTTGAAGAGTCATTTGAGGGAGTAGACAGCCACCTAATCAGCAACACCTAGCTCAAATCACGACAAGTGACGTGATGAGTCAGACTCTGTCAGATCTAATATCAACACAAGCAGAATCTGAACAATAGCAGATCTGACTCATCCCTCCCACTGAGACATTCCTCTTGATTCCTATGCCAATTCTCATCCATGCGATTTCTTCCTCTTCCACTATAACAGGTCAGGTAGGTGGCTGTAGACCGAGTCCAGCAGCGTCTGGCTGGCCTCCTGACTCTTGACCCCCGCAATCTCAAACAGCTGGTCCAGCTTGTCCTCGGCGGCTGGGATCTCCTCGATGACGTGCAGCTCCTCTGGGTTCAGGATGTGCAGCATGTCGTCAAAGATGGGCTGCAGGTCGCACGGGTCCAGGCGCACCTGCCGGAGCACAGTGTCTTTCTTCTCTGCGGGGGAAAACAGTCATTGTAGTTATCTTAATGCTGCTCTAATTAAGACAGTAAAGTAAAGCAGGCTATGTGCAACGTGGGTAAACCCATGTTGTATCATCAGCTTTATGCATCTTTCAGCTCATTGATTTGGTTTTCTTTTCACTGACTTTACTGTTTCCTTTTAGTGCTCTCATCAGTCCTGCTAACTGACATTTAGAGAGTCCATCATCATTATTAGTAGCTTAGGCAAAACTAGTATTAGAAAGTAGCAAATAATGCTTATCTTCATCAGTCCCAATAAACCCCATTCAGCTGTCACACGCAACTCCTATGGATATTCAAAAAGTACATGCTAAGAATATGTAAAAATGAAAAAATGTAAAAAAAAAAAACAAAAAAAAAACCTTGTCTCATCATTTGTGGCAGAGGTTTGCAGTTTACAAACTGGAGTTCATGTAAGAACAATACCCAGTATGACCACATGGGGGCAGTAAGCATCCACATATCCATTTTAAGGGGAGTGCACTGCTGTCATCGTCACGATTTTCCATAAGGGTGAGACACATTAGACAGTGATAATTGGGGTGTGAGGAATGTGAAACTGCTGATACTCTGCATAGGCCACTTCCAAGAACAAAACCAGAGACTCCCCTCTGAATACACTGATCTGTCCTGACCAAGTGAAATAGCTTGTCAGATAAAAACACGTGACATGTGGGAGTGACTTTCCAGTCAAGATTCGGGATGCGTTTAAATTTACTTTAAATTTGACATGATTTGAATGACATGAGTACTCCTGAGGAACTGACAGTGATCCCAAAACACATTTGAAGCCTGCCAAAATATTCAAACATCACAAAGCTATCAGACTGTCATTTCATGATGCAAAAGAGACGACTGTTCAAGAAACTCTCGCTCTGTGGTTGGGCAGTATAAAACCCCTGTTCTTAGGAGAAGTGATGAATCTTATGCAGACAGGCGGAGTAGTTTTTTTGGGTCCCTCGTGTTCCTATAATACTGAGTAAACATGTAACACTTTAAATACTGAAATGAACATTAAGAGAATAGCAGAGCAACAGTTTGAGTGAAAGCCTCTTCTGTTTTTAACAAATACAAGTGTTCGTTTAGAATTTAGTCAAATGTGGATCAATTTGGTCCATAAAAATGAGCACCAATCGGATCATTTTTGCCTGATCTTGAAAAGGAGCCCTGTGTCTCAATATTGTTTAAAAAAATCCAGTTTTGTGCTTTTATGTTTATGTTGCATATTCTTAAATACATATGGATAACCACACAGGAAAAATGGGACCAGGTAGCATTCTATCAAAAACTGTTTCCCAAAGTGGGGAGTGGGAAAAATCTGTCGTTAATGGGGGACCAAGAGCGGATTTTGTTGGGTTTGCTGGCTGATTCTTCTTCACTGATGTTGGTTTTGATAGACGGGGCTCAGTTATACTTGGCTTTGATGAAGTTTATTCACACTAACGTGTGGTGCAGTTTCACACCTGACTCGCTCACCTTTGGTAATAAAGGAGCCGTTCCTGCTGAGCGCAGAGTCTTTGCTGGACGTGGAGTCACAGCGAAGCAAGGGCTCCGATTCATCGGGGAAGAAGCCTTTGGTACGGTCCACAGGTGACTGCTCCACGGCCACACCGCTTGAACCGCCAACGCTACCACCGCTACCACTGCTACCGCCGCTGTTGCTTCCACTGCCAACGCTGCTGGGAGACTCGAGCGGCTTGTGGATGGGACTGAGGCTTTGGCTTACATTCACTGAGGTCATCAGCTGGTTGATGTCAAACTGATAAAGTAAAGAGACAAGGTAGAGATGGGAAAACAGATTAATTAGAGGAATAAGATGTTAAAAAACGATTTTTTGACTAACCAATGCTCAAACACACAGATAGCCTGGACTTTCATGTTAAGGTTAAAACAATTATTCCAACAGTAACAAAGTTTGTACTGGCAATGTGACTGTGCTCATGTGATGCTCTGCAACAAATCACAGACTATCCTTTAGCCAGAGACACACAGTGTTTTTGTTTAAAGAAACATTCAAACTTCTGGCTATATTCATATATATTCATATAAAGCCTGGGGAAATTTACGCTTCTGAAAGCAGATGTTGGTGTAGCAGCGAGGAGGCAGAGCTCCGTGTTGGTCCATGCAGACAGAATCTGTGCTAAAGGTTTGTACAGATTTCTGTAAAAACACAAACAAAAAACATGGGAGCTGCTCCTCCATTTGTATCTGTATGTTTCATGTTCAGCTTTACATCCTTTCCTGTTTGTCCTCTTCTCTAATCTTTGCTATGCTTCTATTCAACTCTTCGTCCTCTTTTTTCTAGATGAACCTTTCATTACCCTTTCTGTCTTTCTCCTCCAACCTCATCTCTATTCTCAATCCTTGCTTTTTACAATCTCTAAATTCAGTCTCTTATTATTTCTCCCTGCCATTTCCATCCTCTCCTGTTCCCTCTTTAAAGGCATCTTTTTTTCCCTCTGTATCCCATTTTGTTTCAGTTTCTCTCCTATCGCTTCATCCTCCCGTGTCTGTCTCTTTTTTTCTCTCTCTCCTTCCTTTATCGTTGGAACCCCCTCCTCTCCCTCCTCTCTGCCTCCTCTGTCTCTTTGGTGTGGTAATGAACCTGTGGTTGGAACCAGTAGCGACTGGTTTGGGGATGAGATCATGAGAGCACATCTTGTTTTTCACAGTGTGAGCCCAGCCGGGCCTAAAGGTCGCTGCACCAGAGAGGTCATGGAGAGGAAAATGGAGCTGGGGGGGGGGGACTAGAGAGAATAACAGCTACACAAACAGGCAAACAATCTGATGAAAATCCTCGTCCATGCAGCGGAGGATTCAGCCTGTCATGATGGATTTCCAGTCCACTTTCGGGCCTGATGAATGAGCCCCAACGGGACATGACACAGAAACACCAGCACTGTTCGCTTTCTCTGTCTTTTCTTTCTCCACTCCATAATGTCTGGGTCACTGGGCTGCAAGTGTGGCACAACTTACGTGATTTTGTCAGAACAAACACACTCTGTCTCCCCTACAAAGGCGTGCATACATACAGAGGCACGCAGACACATACACACAACGTGACAAAGACGCGCCTGACTATCACACAGCAGCAGATGTAACTGGAACAAGTATTTTCTCATAGAACATACAGGGCAAGAAAACACAGAGACCCATGAGGGATGACAAATTTAGCAGCCTCAGGGGACAGAAAGTCAGTAGATACATAAGACACACTCTGCAGTATTACACAAGCTCATATTAACCTTTTGCTGTTGCTTTTTGTCTGCCATTTTGGCTCAAAAACAAGTGAAATTGTACTTCTTCTTTTATTTTACCTCTTTGGTTAATTACGGGAAAAGCTCACAGAGTGTACGGACAGATTCAGTTATTAACAACCTGCCACACTGGAGGTGAATGGTTTCTTTTGTGGAGCTTGCAGTCCAGCAAAATCACACAGAACACACTATCAATAGTTTTCATTGAGGGCAATTTTTTATCTAGAAAATAGTCCCGATGACAATTGTTGAAAGCTTGCTCTGTCAATTTAGCAGGGACACTGTTTCTGTGAAGACGAGAGTCTTTGTCACTTCCATTGTATTAGGGTGGGGGCAGAGACGTGGCTGCGATTACACTGACACTGTGGTCGTTGCCATATAATGGATTACATTGTGACAAAGGCTCTGTCCTTTATGCCCACCCAGGTACAGGACTTTGTGTGTGTGTGTGCCGCTCAGTCTCAGCAGCTCCCGGCTCAGGGGTCACTGAGAGGAAGAGCAGTACTGCCGTTCCAGAAAGCTCCCAAGCTGTTGTGTGTGTTTGTGTGTGTGCAAGAGCGAAAAGGATCAGGCTGAGTTGCTGACTACTCCTGTCAGCACAACACAAGGCCCTGCTGGGGACAGGGGCTTAGATGCACACACACACACACACATACACACACAGTGGGCACACAGCTTGACACTCATATGTACACACACTTACAGACTGAGCCAGCTCGCCTCATTGGCAGAGTTGGCAGAATGCTGCAGTGTGAAGGGCAGACACGCACACTGGGGATATTTTGATTAATTAGATCAAAAATGTTACAGCAAAGAATTTCACTCAGCTGTAATTA
>JBAJHX010000031.1:3076069-3089824 GCA_037176925.1 Amniataba percoides | reverse complement strand
CATATGTACACACACTTACAGACTGAGCCAGCTCGCCTCATTGGCAGAGTTGGCAGAATGCTGCAGTGTGAAGGGCACAGGAGACAGACACGCACACTGGGGATATTTTGATTAATTAGATCAAAAATGTTACAGCAAAGAATTTCACTCAGCTGTAATTAGTCCCAAAACAGATGAGCTATTAACTAAGACGCAGCTGAAAGAGGAACTTGTGTCAGCACAGCGTCAGTCCTACTGTTAGAGACTCTATGATTTCATGTACCACTAATTCATCTATGACATTTAAAGTAGATCTTCAATGGGTAAGCCTGCATTAAGGCATACTTAATGTTAAATACAGTCCCAAACATTTCCAGATAATCTCTTTGAATTACCTTTAACAGAGTTAGTGCAGTTTCTGGGAATTTGTTTGTCCTTTTCCACTGAAAGTAATGGATGTGGTTTCATTTTATTATCTTATGGGACTCATTATGGAAGGGACTGAAAGGCGTCTAATGGGACCTGAGTCATTAACACCCAATTAGGGAGAAATTGCATCTGATTGTGTATCATTGTGGCAGGAAAGGAAAATGACTACTGTATGTTGTAGTTTTTTGTGCATTGAGAGAGTCAAGAGGAGAAAGAAGAGTGAAGAGGACAAGCAAATGGACTAGATATGAATGTCTGTGTCTGTCTCTTGCTTTGTGCTTTGTGTGCCATCTGAAAATAATCTAATCAAAGAAAACCAGACTCAATTTCTTAAACCACATACACACACACACACACACACACACACACACACACACACCTACACACACACACACAAAGCAAACTATTTGGACAAGGTGTCTCTAGAAGCATTACTCAGACATGTGGTTCTCCTTTTCACCTTTTACTCAAGATAAGTTTATCACTGGGAGTCGTGACCCACAAACTGGGAGAGTTTCTCAGTTACAGCTGAGATGCACGCAGGAACAGACTCATAACTCAGGAGCTGATAGCCTTCAGCTATTGGTCACGGGCCATCTTCAAATTACATTTAGCTAGGCACTGCTTGTTCCAAAACTGAGTGGATTACATCTTCAGAGCCAGAATTCTCAGCACTTGGCCAAGTAATCACTGAGTCATTGGTATCGATCAACAATCTCATCAACAGACTGCTGCGGCGTCTTTTCTTTCTTTGAGCTTCAGACTAAAAGAACAGAGGTGGAGGATGTAGTGAGAATAATTTGTAGTAGTGCTTTTGTTGGCATCGCCATCCCTGCTGACTAACTATACACCTGTTGTCCTCACTTTAATGTACACTAGATCCTGTATGTAGTAACATGAAATGTCATATCATACATTACACTGTACATGAGGTTAAATAATAATTGACAAAACAATGGCAACATTAACTGCAGAGCAGAAACAAATTATAACATTTCAACTTTACGCTAACCTTCCAAAGTGAACTGTATCTTTGCACAAAATTCCACGGAGACACAAATAAATCACTGAAGACCTCGAAGCTCCTTGTGATCACCATGGAGATTTACCAGCCAGTCATTTCTACAGCTGCCTTGCTTGTCTCTGAGAAGACTGGCTAGTCTTGCCCCACTAGTGAGCCACCAAGCCACCAAAGATTTATGAGTTTGACTGTCTTTGTTGATGAAAAATGCACAGTAGGATACTTCCCAAGTTCACACAAGTCACCCCCTAAGCATCCTGGATACACTGATGGACACTTGCAGGATTTCAACCTTACTTGAAAAGTTTCTCTCTATATACCTACACAAGCTTAGTACTTACAATTTATTCTAACTTTTTTAATTTAACTGTTTACATTGGTAATCCTGTAGTAGCTCTATAATCACTATAGTCATCCATGTTCTTTAGATTTATACCAGAATCAACACTGTACATTTTCTACATTCAGACATTTCCACATTACACTTATTCCGACTTTCCTGTTCATGTAGTGATTTATTATTTTTTTGTCCCTTTGACTGTTTTTTTTTTATTTTTAAAAGACTTCAAACAACAAAAAATCTGCATCTTTCTCTCTCCCTGATTCATTCTGTTTTTCACTCCTCCCTGAAGACAAGTCTGTCTGCTGCAGTTTCTGACATGATGCATTCATTAGCCTCACACAGGAGACTTATCGAAATGAAACAGCATGGCTGCTCTTTAATCTCTTATTTGTACATACTTACGCTGGGCCAGAAAAGCAAGCAGGCGCAGCAGTGTCTCTATTAAGCATTCATTTAATGCATGAGTAAAACATATATTTCTTTATTGAAGTTGACTACAATGTCTTCTTTTCCTTCCAAGTGAAACACTTGAGACACACTCCACGTGTTAGCAGTTTTGGTACAGGGTAAACATTTGCTTACATCTGAATACAGATCAGTATCATTGTGGGGATTACACCTAATCGAGGTCCTATTTTTGATCTGCTATGCAAACTCACTTTCCCTGTGGATGCCTCATAGTTTATAGTGAGGAGGAATGCAAACGAGAAAAGAAAGGGATTTCATCCGTCACTCTGCCGTCTGGTTTCAACTCTCATGCAGCAGCAGAGATAAAAATAGAAACATCCATCACGCAGCTGACACTCAGTTGTTCTGCTGGGAATATCATTGATACAGTCAATGTTCCCTTCTGCCGTGTGTTCAGACGTCAATGTCACACATTGTTGTTGTGTAACAGCTGCACTGATGTGCTTCCTATATGTGAGTTACCTTGACCTGGAGTGAAATGAGTGAGGCATACAGTACATGACCTGAGCTGACCTTTTCACTGTGTCTCGCATATGGTTTTCTTTTTCTCATTTTTTGATCTGCTCTCAGCTGTCTCCATTCTGTCTGAAGTGCCCCTTTCTACCACAGTGTCCAGGTACTTCAGGTGGTTCTATGCTAAGTGCATGACGAAAAATTCAGATCAGACCGAACAACTACATCAGGGTTATGTTTGCAGTGGGCAGGACAAAAAGGCTCTGAGCAGTGGGTTAAATTAATGCCAAACTACTGCCATGTATACATGCAACAGAAGTGCTCTCACGTCCTGCAGTCCCTTTAACCCACTGGATTTTCAATGATCACCATACCTCCCCTTCATCAAACAGATTTATTATCTCTTATCTTATCCACCAGGGATGCAGAAATACAGAGAGACAACCATTGCCGGAGAGTAAATGCTCATTATTAAGCTGTGATGAAAGGCCAAATTATGAGAGGCGACTCAAGAGCTGAGACACTGAGCCGAGACGACTGGTGTGTCATGAAAACCAGAACAAGCCTGCGACTGTGCGGCTCTGACCTTAGACGGTGCAGTGAAGGGAACTGATTAGATACCAATCACTGGAAATTTAAAAAATAGAGATTAAGAAGGAGGAAAGTAAATGGTGATGAAAGATTCTGCGTGCCCCCGTGTCCCCTGTGTTTATGGCTTTCTGTTTGTGTATTCTGAGAAAATTGCAGTATGGTGCAGATAGCAGGCAGCTCGTGAGGGCCCGCGAGTGAGACGTGAGTTGTTTATTCAGTAACAGCCATCCTGCATTCATGCACCAGGCTGCAACCTGTCAGCACGCATGCACAGGAAGAAAATGAGACACAAAGTATCAGATTTGTGTTTGTGAAACAGCACTGGACAATAAAAATAGCTCTGCTCCTACAGAGCCAATTCACAGAAGAGCAGAGTTCAGTGGAGCAAAACACATACATCAATATAATATGACATATTATATTGATTAGTCAGTATGTGTATTTATCTGTAAAAAGGGCCGCAGTTTTCCAGAAAACTCAATAAATAATGGCACAAAGTATATCCATAAGGCATAAACAGTGGCTTTCACACTTTTCTGCACTAAAATCTGAATGTTTAATCCAAATTCAGTCTGAAAATACATCCCACTCAGCAGAATAAGCAGGCAAACATGTCATGTATCTACTGTGTTCTAACTAAAGTTTCTGTGTGTTCTAAGTAAAGTTTGCATTATGTCACCAACTCTGGCTCCACCTCAGTGATGTCAATCTCTTTGGAGATTCAAAAATCTCATCCACCACTTCCTCCCTCACCAATTCGCCCATCCCAAGGAGCATTTTCCAAACCTCTGCAATCTGCAGAGGAAGTCTGCAACAGTTGTGTGTAATTACTGTTTCAACCTCAAATCATTCTCCCAAAGTGAGCTGTTGCTTTAATGCGAGGAATGCAGCTAAACCACGAGGACTGGCTCCTCCAGAGGGACACATCAGACAGCTTTCCTCAACGATTACATTTCAGTGGGAGAGGGATGCAGGGAACAGCATGTACTACAGCGTGTGCCAGTGGTGGTGACCGAGCTGACGGTGGGAAAGAAGCGAAGAAAGGAAAGGTCAAAGACATTTTCGTGCCACACTTCTAAATAAAAACCGGTAACCTGATTCAAAACAGGACAGAAGAGAGGCTGAACACTGTCCATCCAGCCTACCTGTGGGTTGTCCTCCATGACGCAACGGATCTTCTCCACCACGTCGATGCGGCGCTGTCGGTGCAGAGCGTTGATCAGCTTGGCCAGGTTGGCGTCGCTGTCCCTGATGGTCCAGTGCTGCAGCGCGGCGTACGCTCGCTCGTGATCCGACGAGTAGCCATTGGAGAAGGCGGCCACTTCCCTCTCTGTGGCATTGGCCAGAGACTGATAGATGTCTATCCACTGGGTGCCCACCTGGGCCGCCACAAGCTTCAGAATATCCACCCCTGTGCAAAGAAAGAGAAAGAAAAGTTTGAAAACCACAGCTTAAAAGAACAGGGCACGTGATTATTTGTTTGACCACTAATTAGCCATTCAGCATAAAAAAAGGACAGGACATGAGACTCAGGTGATTGTTGGATTTTCTCTTAATTGAAGAGTGCAGGACAGTCATTGCAGTCAGCGCTAACAGGATGCAGCAATCAATAGCCTTATTTCTAACTAATGGAGCCCTCGTGCTATGCTCCTCAAAACACACCATTGTTCTTTTTCTGTCAATTACACTGAACCGCATGTGTGTGTATGAATTATATTCTCTCAGCTTGTGCTACCCAATGATACACGTAGGTTGGCCTGTTTACTGAGTTGAACTTATTTGTGATCTCAAAATTTGTGAAGCCTCAAGCAGCGCTGAATGTGTTATTAGAAGTATTTAAAAAGTACACCCATAGTCCTGAAGTCTGCAGGCTTCCTTTTAAATGTGTAATATTCACTCTTGGAAAGTAGAATTTATCTATCTGTCAACAGGCCAGAGCAGATTTCTTTTGCCTCACCCAATTACAAGGCATAGGCCTGTTTCCTAGCCAGGGTGGCTTTAAAGGAGAATCCCTAAGATGTGTGTGAAGTGAAGTTTCTGGGTAAAGAAGCAACTATTCAGCCTGTGAAACCAGTTGTGTGTCTTCTATGGCTCTGAAGAGACTTTGTCAGGTCTGAGGAAATTAGTCAAGAGATGTCACATGAGTGTTGCCAGCTTGGGCAGACTGAACATAAACATGTTAACAGAAAACTGGAGGCGCTGATTTGAAACACATGGGCATTTAAAGACTAAAGATAAGAGTCCAGTGAATTATATCTTAGGTATGGTGGCTTCGTACTTGATGAGACCAGAAGATAGCTAACTGTCTAATTTTTCTGCCTTCGGAGATCACCTGACTTTTCGTTTTGTGCCACCACAAGGTTGACATTTGTAGTTTTAACTGAAACGGGACTGTGGGATGACTTTCCATGAATTACAGTTCAGACATTCATGTCTCAGGATGAATTATTTGAAGTTCAGCGATTCCTTATCTTTTTCATTCACTGCCACAACGAGGTCATAAGAAAGTTGGACTCATCACCAAAGTTCTTCCCTAACTAGTGATAGTTGCTGTGTAGATAGTTGCTGATGACAAGTGTTAGCATCATGGCTTTAGCCTTTGGTTCAAAGCACTGCTGGCTTTACGTAGAGAGCCTCTGTAGACACCTATAGTAATCTTGTTTAGGAGGTATAATGAAGTAAAACAGCTCTTCAAAGTCCTCCACAGGAGAATCCAATTCAGAAGAAGAGATTAATTCTGTGCAGAGTGCAGATATAAATCCTTGGAGAGAACAACATACAAATCTCTGTCTTTCTCATCAATCACTTTATCTTTGCTATCACTGCAGTAGCACACACATTGTAGAGCATTTACTTTAAAAATGAGACTGGGAATGATTTGGATGACTGAAATCAAAGCTCTGCTGCACCATTTGTGAAACATAATGCTGTCCACATCATGGCCAAGTAACTCATGAAGCCGGTGGCACTCAGGAACTCACCTCAAGGAATCCGTTCAGAGGCACCACTTAACCAACACCTCACATGCTCACACAGAACCACACACACACACACACACACACACACACACACACACACAGGGTGATGCAAGGGGCAGCATGTTATGACATTAGTCTCAGATATGCCTGGATCAGTCTGGGCAATCTTTTATTTTAGTATGTAGACAAACACCTGCTGCGGGTTTCGAACTGCTGGAATACACCCTCATTAATCTTGCAGACAGGAAGCTGTTGAGCCACTGCCACTCCAGTAAGACAAGGAGCTGAGACTCAGAAACTTTTGTGATTACACCAAGCATGTCAGCTCAGATACTGTTGTAATCGATCACAGTGGGGAGTGTGCGCAGCTTTAAAATACAGAGCCGTGTCTCCTTTTTTGTCACATTTCATTCACAGCACCGTCCTTCAAGGAAACCCAGGACTTATGAACAGAGATCACATGGACTCACAAGTGTTCTGTTGTGTAATCAGTACAGGAGGTCAAAGATGTTATGGGAAGTGGTCAAAAGAAATACTTTACCAGTCCCCTCTAAGCATATTTGACTGACAGACCTGTTAACACGTGTTGTTATTTATCTGGTGCTGACACTAGCTTTTAACTGAAGACATTCCCAAACATGAGCCCATGGTAGACAATTTCCTCTTTAATAATTTGGATATGGTAGTCTCTCTGTGAGAACCTGCTGACTATCTCAGGACAATACATACCTCTCATAAAACATAAATCTCATACATTTACATGGAAGAACAGCTGGAAATAGATTTTGCCTTCTCAGGTTTCCTGCTGCTGTTTTGCATCACATTTCATTTGAAAAATCCTGACCCATGTTTAGAGAAGTTTCAGATGGCCGTCCACTATCAAAAGTGCAAATGTAACCAAGAACCATTAGAAACACATTTAAACCTGATTTGCCACGTTGTGCAGAGGTTTGAGATGCAACAGAATCTTAAAGGTGTAGTGCATCCATTTCTCTGTCTCAGGACTCTTAAGTAATATTTACTCCCTCCAGATGTATCTATGTCAGCAAAGGCTCTGTGGAAATAGCCACCTGCATAGCTGCTCACTCTTACTTAAGGTCTGTCCTCTGAAGCGGCCGAGGTGACGGAAACGACACTGACATCAGTCATCATGCTACCTTTCACATATAAAGTGACAGAAAGAAAGCCGCAGCAGCTGCCTCAACACAGGCAGTATATATAGAAGGTGTGCCATGCTTTTCAAGTATGCATCTGATCCTTGACTAGTGGAAACACTGTATGAACTCTGTGCCTAAGAGAGCAGTGATATGTGTGGGAGAAGCAGCATGAGTGGATAGTCAGAGTAAAACATCCATGTGTTTGTGGGGGTTTGTACAAAGGTGTTAGCTATGGGTATGTGAACTGTTGGTGCTGTAACTAACCTGCCACTGTAAAGAGCATAATCTGTTCATTACATCTTGACATTAGGTCTTTAGCTGTCACTCATTAGAGTGAAAAAGCTATTTGTTCTGGAGTTTTTGAAACACATATACTGTAATACTTACATAAAATAGAAGACGCTGGCAGCTTGTTAGCATATGCTTCCCAGCATGCACTGTCTGAGTTAACATTTCACCGAAAGCTTTCAATTTAGTCATTTGAAAATAAAAGCTGTGAGGTCTTTTGTGTCTCTGATATGTCAAAAACGCTCTTGACAGTATACATAAATACAGTAGTCCCTCACTATATCGCGGTTCAACTTTCGCGGCCACGCTTTTTTGCGGATTTTCTTTAGTGCAATTTTGCATATTTTTTTTACAACTTAAGAGTGCGCATTGTGTTCTGCATCCTGATTGGCTAAGGCTAATCCCACCCATTGTGTTCTGCATCCTGATTGGCTAAGGGACAGTAGATCATTGACAATCAATCTCCTCCGTGCTGTGTCTCCTCTACAGTACAGAATGGGTTCAGCTTCCATATTTACATCTTATAAATCAACGAAGGTTTGAACTTTGAGAGTGTTTAAACAAGAGAGAAATGCGGGAAAATATTAATGCCTGTCTGAGGAAAGTGTATAAAGTGTGTGGTGAGGGGTTTTACAGCCTTAAAACATATAATAATTGTAAAAATCCTACTTCGCGAATTTCACCTTATTGCGGGCTGTTTTTGGAACATAACCCGAGATAAACGAGGGAACACTGCATGTATTTGTCTACTTTAAATATTCAGTTCAACTCAGAAACAAATATCAGTTTAATAAAACCTATCAGATAAAGAGGTGGGAAGGGCACCTTCATTTAGGTACAGATGTGATTTTTAGAGAAACACACATGACTTGGATTGGTTTTGTTTAGTCAGCTACAGTCACACCTGTGACTATCCGACTCCTGGAAGAAGGCACCGTGGAAATATGATGCATTTTAGCTGAGACGTTGTCTCCAGTTATGGCTACAGCATGGCTTTAAGAAATGATTTTCTCTGTAAGTGTGTCACAGTGAGTGCATGCATCTCAAATAGCCTCACACTTCACATTGTGCTTCACAATCCCTCCCATGATACACACACACACATACACACACACACCACTTGGCGTTTCTTTTTAGTCATGAATAGTGATTTTTCCCAAGCAGCTCTCCCCCTCAGACACTCTGCTGCCTGTTCACACACTCTCTGCTCCACTTCCTCGCTGACTGTTACGTGACTTGACAATGACTTGGCTGGAAATATCAATGCTGACTCATCTGTTTGTCAAGCAAAGACATCACTTGATTTGTGTGACACATGAAAAAGCTATGCAAAGTATTATAACACAAATGTCTGATGTCACGTGGACCACTGAGTGTCACATGAAACAGGAACTTGATCGTGATGGGTGACTGATAAGCACGCAGCATGAAATACATATGTCTATAACAGGGCTTGACACAACAGGAAAAGATGCTTATAGCTCTGTATATGAGTGTTATCTATAGTAGCTTAGTGATAGTACATGTACTGGGGAAGTTGGCTGTTAGTGTCATACAAGAAAATTTACATCAAGAGGCATATCTGATTACCTAAATGGATTTGTGTGTGTGTTTCTCTGTGGTTTTATCTATCAACTGAGCCTTAAAAAAAAGAACTGTTGTGATGTTCATATACATACATGATGAACTCCACATTAAATATAGCAACAGGACACTGTGTTTGTGCTGCCACATCTGTCATCTCTTCAGGTGTTCAGAGATATTTCCATGATTTTGATTAATTTGATCATTCTTGAAATGTCTTGATATACATCAGGGCTTACCACTGACTATAGGAAATGGCTTTTAATAAAGTAGGTCCAAACTGTTAAATGTGTCAAACCTGTGAGAAGCTGCTCTGTCACAGGGAAATATCGTGGTGAAATCAGTGCATCTTATTGGAACCACTGTGATCAGAAAATTTGCTTGAGGCTGTAAAATTAGTTCAAGTTGGTTAACTTTGACCCAGAATTTTGCACCACTGACTTAAAGCAAGCTGTCTATAGAGGGTTGACCTCTGAAGGGAAGTAAACATGATAGTAGAGAGAAAGCAGAGAGAAGATCTGGCAGCTATTGTGACTGACCAACACTAGTCCAACAGGGCCAGCTAACAATTTAAGGGTTAATCATTTTTTAAGATAAAACATCAATCATATTCATTTCAATCATTTCACCTAGTTCCACTTTCTGTCCACATCCCTTCATCAGTGTCCCTTGTTGATGATTTTCCATCAAAGTTCAATAAAAAACTTGTTATTTCTTTCACCAAACCATATTTTGCCCACTGATGCTTCCTATGTTACATGTCCGTTACACTTTCAGAGCACTAATGCAGAATTAATTCCACTACTTTTGATAAGCATCAGGTTGGTCCCTGATTAATGTTTTGCGTAGCAAACATGCTAAGTGCATAAATCCAGGATGATTCAGAGAGATTGGACCAGAGAGATTAAATGGATGTAAGCTTGTGGTAGTAATTCATGGCTCGACACACACATACACACTCACGTGTACATAACTGTGTGCACACAGAGAAATGCAAATGCACCAAAGCCGAGAGGCAAGTATAAAGACATGTGAAGACTGCACACATGCTTCCACAGACACCTTTCAAACTCTCCTCTTCCAGGCCGCTACACGAACCCTCACCGCTACATGGTTAACCTTAACCTCTACTTAAACCAAAACCCAATTCTTATTTTAACCCTCAACCCAACTCCTAAACTTAAAATAATGTAACCATCATCCCTTACTCTAAAACTAAAAATCCAACACAAAAAGCTAAATCCTTCAATGACCTTAAGAAAAGTAAAAACTGACCTCATTTGACCTCATATTTCAGTCTGTCCTCACCCAAAATGGTTTAAAACTAAAAAGTAAATTAGAGCACATGTACATACATGCACACAGTGCCCTACTCCTGCTCAGCATTAATAAAGTCGCGTGAATCCTGGAGGGACCCAGAAGACCTCGCGTGCCAGCCTTCTGGGCCGAGAGCCTGTCGACCCTCATCCACTTGGCTTGGCATTAACACACAGCGACAGAAGAGAAATCCCCTTGCTCTGAATGCCTCACCGCCACAGCTAGCTGACCACATTTAAATGACCTATATAAGTCTCGTGATGATTCAGTATGTCAGCCTACGGATGTGTTTTCATGGGGTAGTAGTAGGATGCAGTGGGTTTACGATGGTGTCTATTGCACTTTTCCCTGGATTATATGTGGACTCAACCCATAACAAACTGAAATGTCAAAGAGCAGCTACTTGCTGTTACTTGCTGGCATTTATCCAAACTGACAAGTTTTGTCAAACTGTCATATAAAGCACAATACAGCTGCCTGGAGGGGACATCTATCCTGAATGTGTGTCAGGCGGGTGCCATTTTTGCATGTATTATATCGTGAGACACTATTTTTGTTAACATTTGCTGGAAAGTAGCACAAATGTAAAATAATGTCCTATCCTCGTTAGGCATTACATGTTGCAAATGACTCATCTTATTTAGCACGGCAGGTGAATAACTTCCCATGTGACACAATACTTTCCCATCAGCCCAGAATAACTGAGAGCATCTGTGCATTTCTTTTGACTTAGCTGCACCAAACAGAGGGAAGCATTTACCTCGGCTTCCTTTGTTGGAAAGTCACTATCAAAAGTTTCTGCTGCTCAGCACTGTAATCAGAAAGTTCTTTGGGAACAATATGAAGGAGAAAAGGCCAGACTGTATGTATCCGAGAAGATTAGTGGCACAGATCTACAGTCATTTCCGATCATTCATTTAATTAAGTCTTTCATCAATGGACAACATTATGAAAATACAACCACACTAATAGCTCCCTTTAGATTGGCACTAAAAGTGTTGACATTTATCACAGTATGCAGCTAGTATATTTTGCCAATGAACATTCTGTTTGTCTTTGACAACCAACTGGTGGCATAAAACAGTCAGGTTGAGAGATGCACAGTCCTCAGTAAGAGTCTGATGAGCGTGGAGGTGGTTGTAGTTTCAGCAGCAGTGGAGAAGCAAACCAGCAGTAAGCCCCCTATCCGGCAAAGGTCCCACTTGATTCATATACTCTAAACTTCATATTTTAATCTCTCAGGCTCTCAAGAACATCAACTTGGGTATTGCTTTTGCTCATTTAAAAAGTAGCGTCTGTTTTGTTGTTGTCTACCAAGGGTAACACTCAAAGCCTTTTTTAACTGCAATTTGAATTGAATCCCTGTTTGGTTTATCTGCAACAACCCACCCATCCACCTCAGGTGATGGATCCCAGGGAGAAAGAATTGCCCCTATGGAAGCACTAACACACTATCCTCAGAATTATTAATAGCTAAAAGTTCACCACAACATCCAAGCAAACCTAAATAAGCAGGTAGGGAAATACCACAGATCGCTTTGGATCTCACATGCAACAAAGAAAAATCAAGGTAAGCCAGGCATCTTTCTCCTTCTCGTGCTTGTCTAGCAGTCCTCTGTCCTGTTTATTCACATTCACAGGACAAAATGCATCTCCCTTTCACAGCAGCTGATGTAGGACAACGTTAAGCCCTAATTGCTCAAATGCAGATTTAGTTTGTGTCCAATAGATTACTTTAGTTGGACTGTGAAATACCAGAGTATAAATCAGGTGGGCATCCATCCATCCATCCTTCCATCCATCCAATTATTGCTGTTTATCCAGGTCATGATGACAGGATATTAAGCTAGGTACCTCTGGAATCCCTTTCCTAGCCATGTCCTGCAACCCTTCCTGAGGATCCAGGGGCATTCCCAGATGGACCATGTAATCCCTGTTCCGAGTCTGACCTGGCATCTCCTCCAATTTTCATATGCCAAGAAAACCTTTAAAGGTAGGCAAGAAGGCTGAGTCAGATGGCAGAACCACTTCACGTGGCTGGAAATGGAGTGACAACTGTACTCCGAGCTCCTTCAAGACATCTGAACTCCAGCCATCCAGTGAGAGAGACTCTTATCATTCACTCACAGGTGAGGGTTGGAATGCAGTATAAAATGAGATCTTAACCTACTTTTGTTCTATCTTACCCTCACTCATGAACTCAAGACGAGACAAAATGCATCTTTTGGGCAAGTCGGTAGTAAGAGCAACAGCTGTGACTTAAGGGCACTGAGTACACATATAAATATAAAACTAATGTCAAAATATGAACTGACAAGAACTTCCAGAACACTGATTGCTGAAGACCACGGCCTGACACCCACTTGATTTTGATTTAAGGAACATATACATTTCATTCACATTTAACACACAAATGATAAACCTTTAAAGTGAGGAAAAAACATATGGGTCCAACAAGTGGTCTCACCTCAGCACCCTGTTATTGTGTGTAACATGATGTGAAGCAGGGTGCTGTGTGCGTCAGCATCTTTAAAAATACCGTTCTTTTAATCACATCACATAGTCCTTTCACGTTTATTCCAATTTGGGAACACACAACGCTAAATTGGTGAAATGTGTGTGCGGTTTTGTGGGAGCACAACAAGTATACCTCCAACCAGGCAACAACGCCCCCAAACTCTGCTCTTCACAATCAAACCCAGGCTGAAGTGAGAGCAGGCTACCTCGGCCCACCCTGGTACTGCACAGCGCAGTATATTCTAACACGTGGCTCCCTGCTGGGCTTGGATGTGGAACTTGGCATTATTAACGGTGTGGATGTTTAACGAGGGAGGATGGTGGGCAGGTAGAATGTTGTTTTCCTTCATGTTTTCCTCCACAATCTGCATAGTACTTTGGAAATATATGTTGTAAATTAAGGCTGCAAGCAGCGTTGGACGGGCCCTCGCACCTCGGCGCCCGTCGGGGGGGCTGGCATGTCGGTGGGCACCGGCTCGACACCGGGCGGAAAACACCAGAGCCTCAGCGGCCGTCACACGGACCGTTGAGTTCACAGATGCAGGCAAAATCTTTCACGGGGCTGTTTTTGTTTATCTGTTTAGGGGGCGCTATAGAGGCATTTTATCACAAACAGTCCTTAAACCCACA
>JBAJHX010000031.1:3048556-3060161 GCA_037176925.1 Amniataba percoides | reverse complement strand
CCCCACTGCAAATAAGGGTCATGTATTTAAGTATTGCAAGCTTAAATACATGCTGAAAAGTACAGTTCTTTTCTCTGGCTGAGAGATTTTAAATTTGTAGGAAAAGCAACAGTGTTAGAAATAACATTAATGAAAGTTCAGCTCTAAATGGACTTCAGCCATCGCTTCTGACAGCGTCCTCTATGGAAAAGTCTTATGGAGACCCAAACCCAGACTATATACACACATCTTTACAGATCTGAGCCAAGATGAAAGACTTCATTCTTTATTTTATCTATAACTGACCATTATCTGACTAATGCAATGCCCTGCCTACACTCTGTCCTGCTCCCTCAGGACATTGTGGATCTGCTTGCGACACTTGATCGGCATGGACATTTGCCACAGTCAAAGAATGGAAGTACAAAAACATCTTTAGAAATTCAATTACGCATGAAAACATAAACCAGGGCCCGGCCAAAACCAGAACTTTGCAAAATGACTAATGAATGTGCTGCATCGCACAAACCTTTAAAAAAATAAATAAAACATTCAAATAATCCCCATTTATATAAGCTGTAAAAACTCTTATCATAGTGAGACAAATCTCTTGATACAGTCTGACAACAAATTCACATCCATTTATTCATTAGAGAGGGCAATAACTAAATCCATCCTGTCTGTACCAGAAACATGCCAAACCATTTAAAGTGGACTTGTTGTCTGCATGTCTGACTGTCCTGCTCACAGACAGACTCCACTGTGCTCAAAGAGTCAGCATCACCTCAGCTCGGTGGCAGCCCTCCTTCCCTGCGAGGAGATAAAGGCAAAGCCGGAGCCTGATCTGACTCAGTGAGGATGAGGAGACCTTGAGCTCCAGCAGCCACTGACTTCAGCTCCACTCAGCTCAGGGGGAAACAGGGGAAGTCCTATCTGACACCATGGTTACTGACCAAAAACACCTATCATGATAATGAAAGATTTTTCCACTAAAACAGGAGCTTCACACTTTTGATATAATACCTTGATCAAATTAGCTCAAAAAGCACATGTATGTGTATAAATGTCCTTTCCTCTCTGTCTCTTTACTTGTGGAGGCAGGCCACGTCTGTAGCAGTCAACAGAACAGAGTCAGGGGCTGAACAATAGACTGCTGAGAGGCTTCCCCTTCTCCATCCTTCCACTGGGTCCAGTTGTTTTGTTCATCCACAGAGGAGAACATGAGCCCGGTGCTGACAGTGTAATACGTTCAGAAAACAGCACTGACTGAATCCACAGTCCAGCTCCCACGTTACTGAGGACACTTGATTTGAAGTTGAGTCTGGGACGAAAAAAACAGGCACTGTCCCTTTAAGCGGAGAACCTGCCGGAGGAGTCCTTAGAATAAAGAGTGAAATGTCACTCACCACTGCGGACACACACAGGCCAGACATCGTCCTCGTCCGGGCGGCGCACACACACACGGGGGGCGAGTTCAAGTTGTCTGCTGGAGAAACACTTCTCATCTGTACGTGCTCCTCATCATCATCATCATCCTCCTCCTCCTCCTCCTCGGCTCACTGGAGGAGAGAAGCTCAGCTCTGCCGCACACACAAACACACACACACACACACACTCAACTGCAGTGTTTTCTAGTCCGTGTGTGCAGGTGGAGCGGTCTCACACAGTGCGGGATCGGGGCTGGGCTCGGGGGGGACGCTCTGGTAATTCCCATAGCGATGATGGACGCGGGGCACGCCGGGATCGCCGCCTCGCCCCGTCCTGGCTCGTCAGTGAGCAGTGCGGCTGCGGAGCGGCGCGGACACTGCCGCGGTGACGTCGACGCGGAGGGGCGGGGCCTGGCGACGCGTCCCAGCCAATCGCAGCCCCTCTGAGGCCATGCACGTGTGTTGAAGCCAGCGTGTGAAGGGAGGAGGGGGGGGTCAGGTCCTGCAGGTGGACCAGGACTGGGATCATACGTCCTTGAAGTGTAGTGAGGGTTTGTTACACTACATCTACTGTGAGTGTGTGTGTGTGTGTGTGTGTGTATATTATCTCATTCTCTAACACCTTTAAAATGTGAGCAGGAGTGGACCATGAGGAGGAGTTTGTAATCTTCAGCCTCACAAGGCCCATAAATGTGAAATAAAAACACTGCAAATAAGGGTCAACATTCAAAACTTTATGTGCACAACAGCTACATGGAGCAGAAAGTCACAATCACCTCAAAGAAATGCCCAGAAATATTAAGAAAGAAACACCAAAAGGAAAATAAATGAAATAAAATAATAATGTGGACCTAAAATATCAATAATAAAACTAAAAATAATATGTAACTGAATAGATTAAATAAAATAGAACACTCAGGATGAGGTTTATTAGATGATGTTTGAGTCCAGTTCTGGTGTTTTTCAGGTCTGAGGATGAACGTTAAGGAGCTAGAGAGGAGAGCGTCTGGTGTGCAATCCTTTTGCAGCAATTAAAGAAGCCTGATAGTTTTACTGGACTGCCCCTTTAAATACTAATAACACTGGTGTAATGGCTGTGGATGGACCCCTTCATGCCACCCTGAACTGTAAGACGGTCGTCTTCTACGGTACCAGAGGCACAGACTGAACCAGGCCTGAGTCATCTGCCTGCTTTCCCTGATGGAGCCATCCCATTACGCTGTCATCCTGCTTCCCACAGCAGCATTAGGGCATTCTGCGTGTTGCCTATTTCGCTGTTTTTAGGAAGTGCCTCGTAATGCTCAACATATGAATAATTGAACAGCCTCTTTGAATTTCAGGTTTACAAACGTCCTGCAAACCGATACTTGGCTCTGCTGTGGAGAAGAGACCACTGGTATCTCTGGGAGGGTTTCTGACATGTGAGCTGCACTTTGATCTACAAAGGTACTGTAGTCCTTTTCTTGGTGACAGTGAGAAGCACAGCATGATTTTTTAAATCCAGTTTAAATGGCACACTGACATGTCAACATATAAAGTTGGAACTAAAGGTAATAATGATCATTCATTTGAAATGCTGTGTCCATCTGATGAATGTCAGTCAAACTGCACCATGATCGAAGATGTATTTTTTTACCATTGAACTGAGCCAGACTAGCTGTTTCCCCTCTCCTCCAGTATATATGCTAAGCTAAAATGACCATCTCCTTGTTCCACACTCACATTTAACAGATTTCCATGTGGACATGCGGACAAGTCAGAGGTGTTTGTAGTCTTAAGCAACAATCAACGGCACAGTTACGGCCATCTGGGACTGCTCCAGATTTCAGCCTTTCATCGTAATATCCTGCACCAACTGTGGGTTGCCCGCAGTCCCATATGTGTCAGTGGAGCAAAGATGGCGGCCTGAGCCAGCCACTCAGTCAGATGGTCCCAACAGTCAACCTGTCATCCATCCAGTTACGGTCCTGCTGTTGAGATGCCCAGACACAACGCGTGCAGTGTTGTGGCCCGTCGGGCAGGGCGTCAGTAAACAGTCTGCATGCACACAAGCTGGCGCGCTCGTAGCCTCAGACGTTACTGCAAATAGCAGCAGCCGATAAAAGACTGGAGCACCATCTGCCCCGCACGTGGAGCGGAAGAGAGCGGACGCAGAGCGGAGTGGCGAGGGCGCGTGGAGGGGGGGGGGGCGGGGGGGAGAGAGGGATAAAGGGATGAAACGTGCCGCTTTACTTTTGCTGGCGGGGGAAGATCTCAATAGAAGTGGGTCAGTGACTCAGATGATGGGAGAGAAAAGGAAAATCCATGCAAAGTTAAGAGTGAATGCAATCCCACTGGATATTAGGCCTCTGTATGGACAGGCAGGCAGAGCAGGACGCAGAGGATACACTGCACATACATCCAGCCCAGCACTGCTGCTCGCCCATGCTGCAGAGCGGGACTGATGTTCAGTGGGCCAAACAGCCGGAGAGGCTGCAGAGTCACACACACACACACACACACCGTCAGACTGTAGTTACTAGGTGAAGTTGCCTTTTATAGAACTCGAGTGAAAACAGGCTATTAGGGGGAAAGAGATGCGGTATGAGTGTTTGAAAAAGTGTGTGTATATAAGAAAATGAGAGCAACACACAGACCTTGAAAGAAATAGTGTGGCAGTACACACACATACAGTTGTGCAAGTGTGTATGTGAGCATCTGATATCAACATACAAAAAGGAGCCCACCACACACGTGCAACATGCAACTCAGCAAAGGCTGACACATGTTAAAGAACGACAGGCTAGTCTAGTTGACTTTCTCCAGACTCTTCTAGAATCTTCCAGTCTCTCCAGAATCACCATGACCTGGATGAGTGAGGATTTCCACAGGTTAAGAGCTGTGTTGGCTTGCATACAGCCTGTCTGATTATCTGACTGGTGGTGTTTCTTGCTGAGTCCGACTGTTGAAGTGATGCTGCTTTTACAGATCTCAGCAGTGCACAATGTTATTATAAAACCAATGGCGAAAGCATCCGAAACGAGATCCCTGTTGTAAAGCAGAGCTTCAAACTGAGCTGCCTGCTTATTGTTACATACAATGAGAAAGATCCTGATATTCTTTAAAGCCCCCTTTATTATATTCACTTTATTTCATCTGTGTGTGCAGTTTGCTTTTGTCATATTCTTAAGTTTCAAGGCATCCATGAAGACATGTTTAACACAATGATGACTCAGAGCAGAGTATTTTTATATGTGTCAAAATGTAGGGGATGTTTAAAATAGAAAAACCTGCCTATCTGTGCCACCAAACATTCAGCATGAGTCACCTGTATCCTTATTCTGGTCTATCTGGAGAGGGCGGGAGAATGACGATGCTGATATTGCTGGTGTGGCTTTTGTCTCTTTAGGAGAGATCATTATGAACCTGTTAACGCTGTGTTTGAGAGTGTCAAACCTACCTGATTCAAATAAGCCTCATCACTGGGTGCTGAAAGGCAAACGCAGGGAAACTTGTGCAGTGGAGACAGCGAAGCAAAGAGCATCGCCTCCTCTTGTGATATATGAATGTTCACAGCACATCTCTGCCGGGGGTCTGCTGTAATCACGCTGTTCTATGTAAAGGGGACTTCAGTGCTTATACACATTACAGGCCCCCGGCACACATCAGCCAGGGGCCTGCTGGGGGATTTGCATTTAGACGAATGGATGCTAGATGTTAATAAGAGTCATATCTTTAAATGTACCGGTCTGTATAGTTAGAAACTGTTACTGACCACTTTGCCTTTCCATAGGGCCTAATTATATAACGTAGTATGTTGATATATAATCCAACACTGTTCCATTTGTGTGTCTTGGTGGGACCCCTTTGTGTGAAGCATTGCATTTCCATTTCATTCCAGTATCTACACTGTGGCCAAATGTTCCCTTATTCCACTCAAAGCTGCCACCCAGGATGCATGTAAAGAAAGATCTTCTGGAGCTTTGCTTGTCAACTAAATGCTTGTAGTAAGTGCTTGACTCCCTCTCAGACAACCAAAGCAAAGCTCCTCAAAGGAAATATTTTGGAGTTTAAAAGCCTCAGCAGCAGACGTCAGCTGGAGTCTCCTGGAAACAGCCCAAACTCAAAGCCAAGTGTCCAACACAGGAGGCCCGAAGGTGCCTGAAGGAGACACTTGTGCTTAAACTAACATCTACAAACACACTGTCACAGCGAGGTGACAGATTTCTGCTGTTGATGCTTAAAGAGGGCAAGCAGATTTTTTAATTTCACATTTTCAAGATACAGTTTTCATTATGACTACAATACACTGCAGAAGTCCAGTGATTTAGCAGGGACCTTTAAATGTCTGATGAATGAGTGAGAAAACTTGTTGCACAAGTTTATAAATATGTCAAAACTATACCAAGCTTAGCCTGACCTCTATAGGACACACCTCATAATTACAACTCACAGCACCAAACTCCACTCACACATCAGATTATTTTCAGGTGCATTTAGCACCAGGATTAGGATTAGGTGGTTTGGTGCCTGCTTTTTCAGAAACAGATTAGCATGTTAATGATAGCCTAGATACATAACACGGCATATATTTTGACGAGTCCTTTGATTTCTTTATAATGATGATGAAATCACTGTACTGTAGGTCGAAGGTTACAGATACAGAGGCTTAGAGCAACCTGTTCTGTTCTGCTCCAGTGCTGACTGGTCACAAATGACTTTATTAAGATTAAGAATGAATTTTCACCAGACATAAAGCACTTATACTGAGTCAACAGGACAAAGTATTAACCTGCATGGAAGCCTCTGAGGTCTGAACCCTTTCACCACAGTCTTTTCATGTCTTTGAATGAACATGGTTTTTGTAACCTGAGTGTCAGTCTTATCAAGTTAATGGAAAGCTGTAAAGAAATGGGCAAATACAATAGTAATGTATTCAAAACTGTCTTGATCTTCCAGTAAAGATGCTAAGTGCACACATGCATGCACCCTGTGAGTACACAGGAAGGTTTGATGGAATAACATCAGTATGAGTGAGTAACTTCTGCTATTCATGTGATGGATATGCTGTTTCAGTGGCTCTCTGCACTATTCATAACAATGAAGAATAACACAATTTTCTACAGTCTATTACAGTTGCATCACACCCTGCATCATCTAATGATAGATAGATACAACATTCAAATGCTTATTGTCATATACATGAAAATAAAACATGTTCTCTGTGCAATGAAATGCTCGCGTTGCTGTCTACCCTAATGCCATACTCACTGTTATTAGTGAGAATTAATGAGTAGGATAAATCCAGTTTAACATATGTTGAAGTTAACACATTTACTGTGGTCTGTTTTTAGCTGTGTTTGGATTCATTGTTGGCTTTTGAAGCATCTGAGGGAGTAAAGCAAAAGAATAATCACCTTCTCTGCCAAACACTTAGCTTGATGGCACAGAGTCATCATAGACTGAGGCGAGGAGATGATACAGAGATTGTGACTGAGATCATACAGACAGCAGAGAATCAGACATTAAATACATACTTCAAAATAGATGGAAGCTGCTGCTCTGGGCTGCAGGATATTGTTCTTCCCCACAAACCCCACAGCTGCCACTGGACATCTGCCCTGTGACGGCTGGTTTTCTGAACATACAGCAGGAATGAAGGTCAGCTACAGGAGCCGAAGGCAGCATGGTCACCTGAAGATTTGTACTTCTTTTAACTTTTAACAGTTATACATTGTGGACAAAATAACAACAAAAATCACAGTCATGGATTTAACATTTTACTATAAGATGCTTACAATTTTAAGAATGAAAACAAGCACATATAAATTTAGTCTCTATAAGCAGTATATAAACATTCATTGAATGACCAAAAATATTGTTCATTATCAATATGCAATAACCTACTTGTTCTTTTATTCCTTTGCAAAATAAGCTTGACAATATTTCTGTAGAATTATTACTTATTTTGTATAAGTCTCTTAGACATTACTCCAAAAAATATTTCACTTATATAATACAGTATATTTGTTTTTCTATATTTATGCAATTAAAACAAAACATTGTTCATAATAAATAGCTATGCTACATGAATATGTTAAAATACACATTTTTGAGGCTATATAATAAATCTATGTGCAGTGCTGCACAACACTATTTTCAGATGTCCTGAGTGCTGATGTTCTCGAGCGTTTGGCCCAGTGGACCTCTCTGTCCCAGCCTCCTCTGTCCCTCTTCACAGGTGAAGTCACCATCAGTGTCTCGGTATCATAGATCTAACCGTAACAAGCCATGGGAGGGACCTGATGGTTGGACTGGTTCGTATGTTCATGCTGAGCGAGGTTCTCCTATTAAAACATATTCAGTATTAACAGAACAGTGTTTTACAATATTGCCATACATGTTTCTACACTAGTTTCCAGGCACAGGAGTTAAAGTGGTTAACAAACAAATGCCTGCTTACAGCTCCATTATAGGATGTTTTAAGCCATTTATTAAATGTTAATATAGTGCTGTCAATACTACAGAACAAAATAAGGAACCAGACATTTGCCTTCTAATATGCTTCAGAGGTTTTGTTGGCTGGCCTCACCTTACAGTTCCATCATCAACATGTAGATAACAGCTCTGACATACACTGTGAGCAGTTAAATACGGTATATTATGCAAGCTGAGAGAAGAACATGGGCAAGTCTGGACATTGTTTGCAGTTTTGCATTTTACCCACAAGGTGGCACTTGATCCCTCAGTAAGCTATTTTACACTGAGCAACAGGTGTTTTTTGTAACATCGACCCCCACAGTCACTGTAGATGATGTAATAAGAAGAGACTGGAGGGATTTATAGGCAATATATTATGTTATGGCATCAGTTTGTAAATATAAACCTGCGTTTCCACCCATGTGATATTTCAGGCAGTCATTTTTAAAGTCTTTAATAACTGGGAACGGCTCCTTATCGCTGCTAGACAGCTTGATTGCAGGTGCTGGTGTAAGCTGCCCTTTCTGAAAGCCTCCTGTGGTAGTTATTTTACACAGAGACAGCTGCTGAGCTCAGACTAAAGCAGTAAAAGATTAGCTTAACCATTAATTGAAATTCATGCATTAGAGGCGTATCAAAAACCCGCTGAACACTGCCACCCTAAATACAGTAACACATTTAGTGTCAGTTTAGTTCTGTCAAGCCACCAAATGTCCACCAAAGAAAATCCTTCACATCCACTCTCATCTGTTTGTGCATTGAGCACTGCTGAAACCACGTTTTTCATGGTATCTTTAATTATCTTAATATTTTTATTAAATAAAGGCAGGGAGTTTAAAGTAAGTTCAAACACATTGGTATGAGTGGACAACAAATGTGATGCCAAAACATGATCCAGTTGGACAGCTATGCTTCCACGGCGTGGTATTCATACTGGCTGACAATGAGCCGTGCTGTGTGTGTGCATGTGTGTGTGTGTGTGTGTGAGTGTGTGGTACATGTGCGGCCAGAGACATTTGCATAGAATTTGTGTTTACACCGCTTGAAAGGTTGTTGACATTTTGGCTTAAATGGATCCTGACAGGATGAATTTGCCCTCAACTACTTCCCTTTTTTCACAGTTCATTCTGTGGTGTTGGAGTGATAAGCTGGGTAATTGACAGCAGGCACTGAGCCGACTGTGCAGCAATGACATGCTTTTCATGTAATACCACAGCAGAAAGGGCCTCATCACAGCGGCAATCACAGCTAATTCTGTCAATGTGATTCACAAATGCGAGGAGACAATCTAAATCTAAATGCTAATATAGAAAATCAAAAATCCTCATGGAGCGAAATGTAATTTTCCTGGAGCACAAAAGAGATTTAAAGGCAAGTATATTCAACATACTGAATATTCGTGGACAGGATTTTAACTACCTCTGAAGGGATTTCATCCTGTTTGAAATGTATATCCAAACTCATGTCTATCTGTTGCATTTAAGCCATGTTTAAAACCTTTCAAAGTCTTGTTTGACCCGTGATCACGCTGTTTGGGGTGTGGCATGATTTTTTCAAAGAGCATGTTGTCACTCAGCAGATGTGGAAGATAGTATTGTGCCTTCTGATGCCAGATCATTCATGACACTGCCAAAAGTCTTTGCATCAAAATGGACTGACATGAGGAACACAGAAAGAGAGGGAGGAAATAGGTGGGTGGAGCATTAGAGCTGCATTAAACATGTCCCCTGCAGCCACTTTGCAGTCACTTTGGTCAACAAAGCAACTCGCACCTATCAGACCTCATTATAGCGTGTACACCTGCACACACTCTCATTTCTGGTTCCAAGCTGATACCAAGCTGTTGTGCTTTTATATTTGCACAACAGCTTGAACATGATATGCTTCATTCATTTATTGCTGTGTATGTGGAATTCATAATTAATTCCTTCCTCCACATATCTCTTCAATAGTCTGAGGTACTGTAGTGGATAGATAGATAGATAGATAGATAGATAGATAGATAGATAGATAGATAGATAGATAGATAGATAGATATACAGATAGNNNNGATAGATAGATAGATAGATAGATAGATAGATAGATAGATAGATAGATAGATAGATAGATAGATAGATATACAGATAGATAGATAATATGCAGTATGTTATTTAATTTTCTTCAGTCTCTGATCTTATTTCCTATTTACTTCATTCAAGGAGTTCTCGCCCTGTTTTCCGTCCTGTCACTTTGTCTCTGTGCTGCTGTGAGGTTTTATTTTTCAAAGATAACTTCTTTAAGAACACGTCCCTCCCTTGCTCTTTTGAACAGTGTTGTCCTACGAAGAATAACCCACACAGGTTGGTTCAGCTTGTGCCTGGACTTCACCTTTCACAAACAGGTGTGTGAACTGTTTCAGCACGAGTGAGGCCTTAAATCCTCACAACACTGTTTTATCAGTCTTATTCTCTCTTATCTTTACATCTCTGCACTCTCTTCTGTGGTTGTTAACGCCTCTTGTTTCGGTGCACTTTAAATGGATTTCAGCCCAGTTGCTTTGAGCTCTTTCCATCTCTTTCTTTCAGCAGGCTTGGCTGCTGTGTGAGGTCCTGCTCAGCCCGGCTCGGTGTGTCAGTCCGGTTGTGCGGTCGGAGGTGTTTCCGTCCCCGCGACATTCCTGAGCAGCAGGCAGGACCGTCGGTGACAGGGAGGAGTCCAGCCTCCAGCCTCTCTGCTCCCACAAACACACAGCCCGTCTGAGATTCCTCTCGCGGGACTGTCCCGCCTGAAACATCGCGAAGTTTCCTGCTAGTTTGTATTTTGGAGGCAGCAGCAGCAGCAGCAGCAGGCAGGCAGGCGGCGGAGGCAAGTCCAAGAAAGGTGGAGACTCCTGGTGAACTTCCTGCACAGTGATCTTGAGCAGCACCGACAGAGAGCTGCTGCCTGCTGGCCGAAGCGAATGGATACACGGCCTTCGGGACTACTTCATTTTCATCTTCTACTTCTTCTTCTTCTTCTTCGGCGGTGAACCGACAGACAAACACACACGCACACACACACTTTGTGGCCGCTCCTGTTCACCTGGCTAGTAGCTAGCTAGCAGCGAGTCTGCCGGATAACATAGCTCCAGCGTTTGGTAGCGAGGCGGCGCGAAGGACGGGAGGAGGAATGGGTGAGTTTTCCATGATGTGGCGCCTGTGTTGTGTTTATTGTGTCGAGGGCTCCGACCGTCCGCCCTCGACACACACACACACACACACACACACACACACACACACGGACGGGATTAAACCGGGCTGAGCGGCACACATCACGCTACCAGCCTCCGGCGGCGGTTAGTCAAAGTTAGCAAGGCACTTAGCCGTGTGGTTAGCTTAGCCCGCTAGCTGTCCGCCTGGCTGGATAACAGCTCCTCCATCCTGTTGGATTTGCCTGCACTGTTTTTTTTTCTCTCCTGCTAACGTGAACACCCCGGAGCTGATGTCAGCCTGGCCTCTGCAAAACCACTTAGTGAGCTCATGTTAGCAGAGAGTCGTCTCTCCTCCTGGCTCAGTCCTGAGATGTGGAGTTGGTGTGTGTTTGTGTGGAAGTCAGCCCACAAACAGGAAACTCCAGACATGAAGTTGGCCTCTCCTCATGGCTACCATCCCTTCAGTCATGTGCAGCTGTTCAGGAGAGGGGAGGTTTGACTGTGTAGTGATTCACAGTGTGTCTGTGGCAGTGACAGTCCTGCTGGAGGTCCCACATCCATCCATCCATCC
>JBAJHX010000031.1:3013223-3034988 GCA_037176925.1 Amniataba percoides | reverse complement strand
ACTTCAAAACCTTTTGTCATGACAAGTATAGAGGCGTATGAAATATCATTTGGTAAACCATTTGTACTTTGAAGACTCCACTTTGTGACTGTTCCTACAAAGGTCAGCACTGTTGAGACTGGTTTATGTTGACGACACAAATTCACGAGTCACAATTGTTAATTCCTCCACCTGGACTGACTTTGCGTCCTTTAGTGAGTCTACTGTCCTGTCAATTCCTTTGAAGTCAGTTGAATTCTGCATGAAATGTAGCTGACCTGCTATAAATGGTGGTGTGACGGGGCTCTGACGCAAAATTAAAGCTGCTAAAAATTCTGCTGGTGAACATTATTGTTATTCTGACGGTCTGTGAAAATTACGTTTCAAATCCAATTAATAAAGTGAGCTTGCAGCTAATGATTCCCACAGTTCACCATGCCGCTGCAGATCATACAGGCAGTATGCGTGGATTCGGTCCAGCTGAGTCAGAGTTATCTTGTGACTTGGTAGTACACTCGAGGCACCTGAGTGCTCTACTGTGAAATGAGCCTTTCCTCCGCAAGATATTTACACAGCTAATGCACTTTGGAAAGAGTCACTCCAGTGCAGTCAGCTTTCTTCACTTCTCTCATCTCCCTCCTGTTTTCCCCATTATGTAATCCCTCGTAGTGAGATAGGTAATCTACTGAACAGCCTGGCCCACAATCTGAGCTCGGATAGTTAATCCTCTAAGGACCTTGCTGGCTGTTGAACTTTGCTCCAGGAGAGGTTACTGCCGTCTGAGATGTTGTCGTCTTCCTGCTCCCTTTAATTGGTGCGGTAGCTGAACTATCGGGGACATAAGACATGCCTGGGGGGGAGATGGTAAGGAATTTATTATGAGTGCTTATTTGTGGTTAGTAAGGATTAACTGACACCAGTGTGTCTTGTTGAAATAACCTGAAAACAAGAACAAACAATCGATCGTCTTGAAGATAGAAGTGTTTATTTGTATTCATTACCCTCTATGTGAGAGTGCTTTCTGCTCTGTGTGTTTTGTACATGTACTGTGTTTTCACATCAGACAGTTTGTGATTTCTGTTTCTAGTTGTTTTATATGTGTGACATTAAAAACAAGATAGTGATAATGTTATAGGATGGACCTATTAGATTGAAGCACACATTTAGACGACAGGACATTCAACATCAATGTGTAAACTAGCAGAACAAAGTCTCTGGGTGTGAACCTCAACACCAAGGCCTTCTGTCCAAACCAACAACCAGTTCCTTTTACACTGTCGGACTTTTGCAGCCTGTGCATAGAGCTGATTACTAGATGTCAGTTTACAACCACCTTTCACAGTGTAGCCTCACTAGAGATAACAAGGAAAGACGTAAAAAAGAATGATGGCTGGCAAGAAATAAAACTAGCTATGAACAGAGCAGCAGGTGCAGCCCACAATCACACATTAAAGCAACAACGAAGAGCTGCACACTTTTTACACCCTGTGTTCTCTCTCACACACACACAGAGTTCTACATTGCTAAGCTTGTTGATGTTGTCAACTGGAGAGTGTGTGCATCTATCTCTGTGTATGTTGTCGCTGTTGTTGTCACCCGTGTCCACAGCATTCTCCAGATCGTGCTCACCACAGTCTGCTCTAAGTTAAACAACTCTCCTTGTTCATTCTCAGTATAATATTATTCATGACATAACCAGTCCATCAGCCTCTGCGCTCGTTGCATTCATGAAGTCATGAGCAGGTTGGTGTATTAAATCAATGATGAGTTAAGGTGTTACTTGTTAAACCTGTGTCTGTGCTCATCTCAGCTGAAACCTAAAATCAACCTCCTGTTCATTTTAATTGTGTTGGTGTGACTTTTTTTTTCTGTTCACAAACTGCTCGGCGCAGCTCGGGTGTGACCACACTCCTCACACCCCCAGACTCTTGGCCGGTGACGGTAAATGTTTAGTCTGGTGTTTTAGTCGAGTGTCACCTCTCTCTCATCCTGCAGCTGCAGATGCACCAGCAGCTCCTCCTCTGTGGCAGCTGCTCATTTATCATCTTTCTTTTGTTCCACTCACATATACATCATGACTTTTTCATGTGACTTTTGTTTTTACTGTCATGGGTGCATCTTGAAATACAAAATAGTAAAGTGCACTTGTTATGATGTTGTGTCAGTCACACTGAAACTGAAAAGAGGAGCAGTCATGGGGTAATTCAGGGTTTTAAAGGAGTAATGCTGACCATTCTTTGGCTTAATAAACTGGCCAAACCACACTAACTAACTTACTGTGGGTTTTAAGATCACTGCTTTTCATCTGTCGCTTCCAACAAACCCGACCAGCTTCACAGGTTGAAAACCATGAAACTTTCAAAAATCAGCTACTAGCTTCTGGTTAACTTTTTCTAGATTACCTCAAACATACCTTTGTCAAATTATAGTCTCTTATTACTTATTGGCCAAGATATACCTAAATATTTATTCATACATATCTGCAATAAGCTCATATGATTTCATACAGCTACCAGGCACGTTTCTGAAACAAACACGTTTTGAGTTTCAGTACCCAGCTCTAATTAAGACTCCCCTTTCTAATAATGCAGCGCCCTCTCCGCCCTGCTGTTTACATCCCCAGTTGCCGATACAAGTGAATTTTCATGAGATGAAATCATTACAGGGCTCATAGATGGATCCACTGATGGTGATTATGAAACTGTAAAACTGCCACGCTGATCTTTGTGTCCCCTGTGGAGGTCTTCTATTCCAAGTTGTTCACTCGTATGCAGAGACGGTATGAAAACACTCAAAGACTCACAGCTATTATTCACCTCCTCACTGGAGGGTATAGTGTTTCTCAAAAATGTGTTGTGTTATTGTGTCGGCCAAGTTAAGTACTCCAACCATGAGACTTGTCAGACATGTCGTGCAAGATAGTAGAACACACAGAAGCATAAAGGGAAAGGTGCTTTATCAGCTGAGCATGCAGGGAGAACAGATGATGCCCACGTTTAACGGTTTCGGTATATGTGCAGTCTGATTAACACAGAGGATGTGTGAAAACGCTCTGTAAGCTCCGAAGAGACCCCCCCTCACACTCTTCAGCAGTGTCAGTGAAAAACATGCACACACATGTTTATTTTATCTGATTTCTGTGCGGCTGCTCTGTAGAAGATCTCATTGTTCTCCTTTCTCTTGTTCTGTTGCTTTTCCTCTCCTCTTTGTCTCAGTGCCTGGTACACACACTCATGCACAAACACAGCTGGATTTCTTACAGCGGAAGTGCAAAGTCAGCGTGTGTGAACCAGGAAGTGGATGGTGAACTGGGTCATTGTCCAGGCACACACACAAATTTAATAGCTCCTGTGCTCCCATCATGCCATCTTTTTTTTTCTTGAAACTGCTGAGCACTTGAAAAATATGATGCTGGCTGCAGTCTACTCTGACGGACAGTGACCTGCCCCTCCAGACTGCCAAGCTGATAGAGAGCACAGCTTTGGATTGAGGGCACATGGACTCGTGTTCACTTTGGAGTGTCCCATATTTCTGCTTCTAACTTTCACATTACAGCTAGAGGCTCCTGGCTCTCCAGCCCGCCAGCTGTCTGGAGCCTTTCCTATAGAGTGTGAACATGACTGTTTGTCCTGTGGTGGTGATATGTCTAATCGGTACTGCAGCTCTTACCAAGTGCGTGCTGGGGTGCAGATGTCTCCAGCTTATGACTCTGCACAGTACGAGCGTGTATGGAAAATGTAATGTTCACATATTGTACTCATGTCCCCAGTCTGTGTGTGCCTGCCACTGTTGAGTAAAGGTGTGATGTGGACTTTGTGCTGTTGTTAGGGAGTTCCCCCGGACCAGGAGAATGTGACAGCTGTTCTACAGCCGGCCTGTGACGTGATCGGGATCATTAGCGACAGCTACATTTAGCATGAATGGGCTGTAATGAGCTGTATTGAGTAATAGCACAGGTTGACATATTTATGGTTTATTTTGTGTCTGTGTAGCTCACCAAAATGCAGATCATCATAGACATTTCATGTCCACTTACTTTATGTGAAACTGATTACTTATTTCACATGCCTTATCATCCTCCAGTGTTTGACTGATTCTGTGTCAGCTACCTATCTCCTGTCAGATATGCATTGTTGTGCTGACTTGAGATGCTCTGTGTGTTCCCGACCACATCCAGCAGCGGTCTGGATGACCATACTGTGTGTTTTGGCTGCAGTCCTAAGGGGAACAAAGACACTGTTGCGGTTATTTTTTGCTGTCAAGTTCCAGTCTACTCTTGAATTATGCATATCCTTTCCTAATGACTTAATGTTTGGTTTGAGGTTAGAAAATAAAGTTTATAAGCAGTGGTCAGGAAATGAGTCACACCATCGACACCACAGAAAACGGAACGTTTGTCTGTTTCCAAAAAACTACATGGATGAACAGATTCACCAGCTGAAGGCTGTATGTGACTAAATGTTTCAGTGTTGCATGCCTTCTTTTACTGCTATGCTTTCTAACACAAGTACATGGTGGTGTGTGTACATCTATTATTGTTGTGGAAACTCAGCATTACCTCACTGTCCCTAGTTTGTAGCTGTGTTACTTTTCGTTGTTTGTCGTTTTTAATTCCACTTAACCTTTTGATAGGTGTGGTGTTTATGCCCAAAACAATCTGCAAGATGCTTGTTTCCAAAATAAAAGTTGTCTGTGAAATGCACTGTAAAAAAGCCAGCTTTCTTGTGTCATTTTCATTTAGATATGAAAATGTTTCATGTGTTAAATGTGTGACATAAATCACTAGATAATAGAGAAAGTATGAGCAGAAGCAGCACTCAATATACCTTTTATATTAAATCTTTCCATGAAATGCGGGATATTTTCTTTGACGTGTTGTAGAGTTAATGTTAGAAGTGAGAATTATTCATAGTGACACTAAATGTTGCTGCCTGACAGGTTTTCACTTGTCTCTTTTTCGTTTTTTTAAGGAACTGAAGAAGGAATCCAAAGAGGTCAAGGAAACAAAGAATGAGCCAAAAGAAGAAACTTTTCAGGCTCCACGCAGAGAGAAGAGTGCGGGGAACGTGGCAAACCTGGTGCAGAGGATGAGCACCATCGGCTTCCCGACGGGCGGCTTCCAGCCTCAGCCACCAGCAGCTTCAAAGAGTGAGATGCTGTAGCTTTGTGTTTGGGTGGAATAACAATACCTGTAATATTTGTCAGAATTTCAATGTACAGGATGCGTGCGGTTTACTGTCCCAGATCATGGTTGAGTCTGATTCCTATTAACAGGGTCATGAGAATGATAACTTGCACCTTTTTGTACTCCTGCCACCACCCATTTGCATCGTCTCACCACCAATCCCATTAATGTGGCAGTTGTAACAAAGTTCACCCTAATTTGCAAGTATTACTCCACCTACATCCACTGTGTGCATGCTCCTCTGTTCTTATACAGACATATGATGCATGTTACATACCTGCTCTGTGTTCAGCCTTGCTCAGAGATCCTATCGAGGAGTGCAGGTTTCTCTTTGTCTTCTCCCACCTAACTACTGTTGCTATGTTTCTATTCTTATGGAATGGCACGCTTATTGAAGTTTCACGAGTACAGAGCTCAGCTTCAGGGAAAATCCAGCCTCAGACACAGCAGCTAATAGTTAGATTGTTCAGACCTGCTAATGGTGATGTTTCCTGCATTAGTGTCACTGCTTTTCTGTGATAGAGCAGATAATGTAATATGGAATTCTGAAACAGGGCGAACACCAACATCAACACGAACTCTTGCAATCATGTTTACACCTGATGGCTTTGTTAAGTCTTAGTTTGAAGAATGACTGGGATTGTGACAGATGATTGTTGACGACCCTGCCTGTGACCCAAAACATGTTTTTGGATAAAAGAACAAACCTGATCAGTCTGTAGTGCAGATCCATGAGTAACCTGCTTTATAACTACAATACGATATACAAAAGCTCTTTTATAGAAGCCTAAGCGCTGCTCCTTCCAGTGTATTTTCTGTGTGTCACTGCCTTTGAACATCTGAGCCTGCTCTCTCTGCAAACTGCTGTCAAGTCACAGAACATGATGTTAATGAGCCTGGCAAATGCTGCTTCTTGCTCTAGCAGTGCGGTTCATTAATCAGTGGAGACATATGCATGCTATAAGCCATCAAATATAAGAAGGTTTTTTTCTCCTGTCAAAACAGTCGTGCTGGGCTGTGAGGGCAGTTAACCTTATGACAAAGTTATGTCGGTGAGATGTTAAACACGTACTGTAGATGAATTAATGCTCACATGTTGAATGTTTCTTGATCATCAGTCTGGGCCTGTCTGGAGATGCGGTGTAGTTACACTTCCTGTTTCACCCATCTGAGAGAAGGTCAACATTTTTATTTCCCCAATCAGATAGCAGTCAACATGACATTAATCCAGCTGAGACTTCGTTCCTCCTGCTGTGTCTTCTCCGTTTGCGTGCTTGTGTCTACGTGTGTTACACTACACAGCTGCTTGGCTCTGGCAGAGTGACAGCTGAGCTGTGGGCGAGCTCCTCTTCATTCCATCATATGTGGAAGCATGTGGGGCAGGGGTTTTCAAACACTGTGGGCCTCCCTTCAGACTCCTGGATGCCTGTGGGACCATGATTCTACAATTTGATGCTCCACAACTGTGCCAAGAGAGCCTTACATTTCTGTTTGACATAAGTACACACAGCTCCAAAAATATATTTAAAAGAAAATCTCTCTTGTGAGGTATTTCTTAGCTTCTGACTCTATTAGTTTCTGGGAAAACCAGTAAAATATCCCCAAACTGCAGTATCTGTGAACTATCTCTGAAACTAAATCACATACATTTAGACTGTTCAGTGTAATCTCATCTTGATAACTAATGGAACTGCTAATGTAATATTTTTTCACATCCATTCACTGAGCCTCCCCTGAACCTCTTTGGATCCTCCCCCTGTTGATGTCCCTCCCACGTTCTAACCCTCTGATGTGAGGTATCATACAAGGTGTCAGTGATTCAAATCTGTAATAAGACTAAGTGTGAATTTAGGGACAGGTGCATCTCGAAGAGGCCACTTATAAAACCATCATAAATCATAAAAAAAATGTGTGCTGACTTTCATTAGTCTGGACTTGGAGCTCTGGTCTCTATTGCAGCAAACCTTTGTCTTTCATGCATCAGCTCAGATTAATGCAGTGTCTTGTGTTGTCCCCATTGAAAACGCTGTTTGAGTTTTTCACACATTCGTGTCGACTTCATTTCTCCGTTTGTCTCATTTTGTGTGCGCTGCTCTGCTTGTTGAGCAGGGCGTGTCTGCTGCATGCCACAGTATCACCTTGCAGAACACTCCCGGAGTTCCTTGTTGGGTGGGGTGCTCGATTGCCCTCCCTCTTCCTGGATTCACACCTTGCTTGCTATCTCCTCTGCCAGTTCTCACACAACCCTCTGTCACAGTGTAGAGATAATGACGTACACAAACACACACAGCCAACCAGGCTCTCCCTGTTAGATAAGAACAAAAACACAGCAGGTTGGTTGACTAACTGCTACTCTCTGCCTTTCAGAGCCTAAGAAGAGACAGTGCAAGGTGCTGTTTGATTATCAGCCGCTGAACGAAGATGAGCTGGAGCTGAAGGTCGGAGATATCATAGACATCACAGAGGAGGTACTTTGACATTGCATTGCATTGACTCAATATATCATAAATGTCCAGTATATCTAACCAGTTCACATTACTTATCGCACTTGTATAAATCTTTTGGAAAGGCTGAGAAAAGAAAGAGACAGTGCAACTTCCTCTGATACCCACTTTGGCCTCAGCCTTCATAATTGCTGACCTGTTAATTGTTTAGGATAAACAAGATGTCGGGCTTCGGTTTTTGGTGTGTAACGTGAGACATGGTGGTGCAGGGTACTATTACAACCTCTTAATGTGTTTAGCCACGGAAGATACACCAGCTAGTTATTCGTGGTGATGGCAAGCCAGAACAAGCAGGAGAGCAGACTGTGCAGCAGGCCGTGTGCTGTATGAAACAAGAAAAGAGTATGTGATGCTTAAACAAGGAATACATCATATGTGTGTTTAACAATTTAAAACTGTCTTCAACATGTCCATTAATTCTACAGTGGTACCTTGAACAGTCCCAACTTACAATTTTTTCGAGATACGAGCCATGTTTTTGTTGATTTTTTTTTTTTTTTTTGCTTTGAGTTGCGAGCTAAAATTTGGGTTACGAGCCAGCTTCAAATATCCCACCGCTATTTGGCGCAGTGAACGCCACAGTAAACGCTGCAACATCTGCCCAACATCCCGCGTCTCATTTGTTCACTTTAAACAATTAGTTAGTTAGTTCACAGTGGAGGATGAGTGTTGTGCTCACATTTGTGTTTGCACTTATTTTTTGCAAAACTTTGTTTTTCAAACCTCCTGTCTGAAGAAAATATCAAAATAATATAAAAATATCGAAATTGAAAATCGTTTTATACAATATTCTTTCTTTATTTTAGTATTATTTTAGTAATAAAACATTTAACCAAAAAAATTGTGGTGTTTTTGGCGGGTCCGAACAGATTAATGGCATTTCAATTCATTTCAGTGGGAAAAACTGATTTGACATATGCGCAATTTGAGTTTCGAGCTCTGTCACGGATGGAATTAAACTCGTAAGTCAAGGCACCACTGTACTTACTTTAACAAACACAAAATTGGAATTGGAGAATTGGAAATATTTTTTTCTCCATCAAAAGAAATTAGATTATAGATCTATGTAAGGCATTGTTGGCTCTAGTGGAACTTTATTTGCACACCTAAGACTCCCCGAGATTTGACAGGAGCTCCGAGCCACCAGATCAGTCACATTTCCACATCTGATGGTTAAGTCAATGTCGTCTCTGCGCAGGTCGAGGAGGGCTGGTGGAGCGGCAACCTGAACGGCAAGTCAGGACTTTTTCCCTCCAACTTCGTCAAAGAGCTTGATGCCACAGGAGAGGACGTAGAACCCAGCGACGCCACAGCAGACGAGGCTGGTAAGAGACAGCTGCAGCCAGCGAGCAGGGCCTCATTAGTGTGAAGAGTGCAGCGTGGAAAAACACTAGAGAAGGTGTGCTGGAATTTTATGTTTGGTCATGCACAGTATCAAAACAACGGCAAAGGCAGGTGCATTTGTTGCTGTTGGGACTGTTTTTCTTGTTCTTAGTCTCTAATGTGGCTGTCAGTCTTTGTAGAGAGCTTTTAAAGTGTGCTTCACATACAGCAACACTGTTGAGCCCATCACATCTGTTACATAATCTGTTGGAGAGCAGATATGATTCAGGCATTTATTGTGCGCTAGTCATATTGGAGAATTAAATTAGAGCATTCTTCACAACTTTTTCATGTTGTTCACTCTGCATCAAGGCCGTTGCTTACTGCGACTATGTAATGGTGCTGTTCAGGTATGACTTTAGCAGCTGAAACAAGTTTCAACAAGCCTCAACAAGAAGTTTGGCTGAGGCTTCAGTCTGCAGCTGAGTGGTTGTAAGCCTTTTTCCCTGCTTAATTGGGAAGTACAGCAGCTCTTTAAACAGCTGTGTGTGTGGCGTGTGTGTAAATATGGTCTCAGGACAATTGAATGCTATAATGAGAATTAATGTTTATGAAATGTCAAATAAGATATACTTTACCCAACTTGGATAATTGTGGTATACAGCTGACATTTAGTTTTTTATGAATGAATCTTTTCATTCATGTATTTAGGGATGTTCTAATGTAAATATTTGTTTACACAAACACAAGTTCAGCACCTCCTGGTGGCCAAAAGGGGAATAAATTGTGTGTTTTTAAGACAGACCATACACTCTGTGCTATACAGTGTTGCAACTTGAGGGAAATCCACAAGATATGATACTTCACCCTCCACTCACTCTGTATTTCCTCCCCAGATGGAAGTGGAATGGAAAGCACCGCCACCCCCACATCGCCTCAGTCTGCCTCAGGGAACGGAGTTATTGCTCAGCCCAAGAAGATACGAGGCGTCGGCTTCGGAGATATTTTCAGAGAAGGGTCTGTCAAACTAAAGGTCCGACTGCCAAGCCCCGAAACAGAGGAGAGGAAGGAAAAAGTGAGTGTGGTACAAACATTTTCATTACATGTGGCTGAAGAAATATTGTTCAGACAAAACCTTTCAGTATATCTGTTTTATATATTTACACTGGTGAAAAAAACAGCAATGTTAATACTCCCCAGTGTGGTTGTTAAAGCAAGCCCCTCATTAGGACATGCTGCCCATGAAATATAGAAACAGATTTTTTAAGTTAAAACTCTGAAATAAATTCATATTTTAGAATACCTTACAGCTGATTTGAATTGGAAAGTGACAACTTTGATATTTGAAACGTTAGGATTTAGTGCAGTAAGTCTTTGCTTGATAAGACGGCAGACAGGGACAGTGTATTTCCACAGACATGCGCCTAAAGACAGAGGCAGATGGTGACACGTCTTAAAGGGCCAGTAAACTCCATCAGAACTGCTTGTCTGCTTCTTCTTTTCCCTTCAAACATGGTCAGACTAAATACTTTAAAAACTTTTTGTCCGGTATAATATCAACTTGTGATAGAGATGCAAGTAATGAATATTGCTCTTGGTTTAAAGATATGTTACAGATTTGCTTTACAACAACTCTCTCTTCAGTGGCCTGCTCATCTTTATGATTGAACTTTTCTGTTTCCTCTGTGACCCCCCTATATGAATGTGTATTTTAATGACTGACATCCTCTCCAATCCACTGTGATATGATGAAACAGCCAGTCAAATGCTTTTTGAATAGGTATTCATCATCATCAGATCATTACATGAGCAACATGACAAAGCCACTTGCTCTCAGATCTTATTTGACACCAGCTTCACATAAAAGCTTGGTGGTGCTAAATTTCATTATCTATATTATCAGTAATTAGCAGCAGGCTAAATGAAACTGCCTTGAGTCTCATTAACAAGTCTCAGCTATGCATATTATCTTTTGTGTTATTTATAAATGTTATTTACTTCTGTGTTGCTCTGGAGGTTTCCCAGTTTCCCTTTTTGAGAGCTCTCTTGTTTACAGCCTACACTGGAGGAACATACCCATGTTCATGTGTTTGTTGTGAATACTTAGACTTGTGCTGTCATCAGCACATGTGCGCAGCATAGATTTTCAAGCAGGAAATGCCATTGAAAGAGACACGCACTTTCAAGTCTGGACTTCGAAGAAGTTGCTCGTTATTTCTTATTTTATATCTGTTGTTTAGAATGTGATGTACTAAACGGAGCATGTGCTGAGCTCCGTGGCCTGTCGATGATAACACACTGACTTAGGGGTGTAACAGTCAATAATATAGACTCGCTGCGTAGTTTAGCATGTAACGCTGTTTCTGAAAGTTTTCCTCTTTTCCTTCTGTTTCCTCTTCACAACAGCCCTCACACTCTCCCTCACCACTAACACGGCTTCCTTCACTCTCCTCCACTCCTCACAAACCACCACATGGTGCATGCTCTCACACTCTCCTCTTCGCAGGATGTATCTCCATTTGGCCTTAATCCAAAAAGTTCTGTATGCACCTGTCTGGTACTTTTAACAGATTAAACCTAATACTATGCATCAATTCCTGTTGGTGTCACAGCATAGTAGTGCACCTTTTTATTTTTAGCCACATTTCCATGTAGTGTTTTTTTTTTTTTTACAGTGGGGAAAATAAGTATTTGATACACCACCACACCAAGTTTTCCCACTCACAGAGAATGGAATTTTCATTGTAGGTACAACTCAACTGTGAGACAGAATCTAAAAACAAAAAATCAGAAAATGACATTGTATGATTTTTAGATCATTTAAATAAGCGTACCTACGATGAAAATTGCAGACCTCTCCATTCTTTGTAAATGGGAAAGCAGTGTATCTAATACATATTTTCCCCACTGTCATGACAAGACAAGACAAGCCTTGTGTTTCACTGTTTACTTTCTCTCAGTAATTACTCTTTCTTTCCATATCCTCTCTGATCCTCGACCACTGACTCCATAATTAACAGAACCATTCATGAACATTTAGACTTATTACCACGGAGTCCTGATCAGATTCTTCCACTCATTCGGTTCGGACTCAGACTGTCTCACAGACAGGACTCTACACCGAGCCACATATCCACTCATGAGCGATAAATCATTTCCATCTGTATGGTTTGCTTCATTTTAGCCAATCCCATCATTACCATCTGCTGCAAAGCCCGCCCATCCCAACATGACAGACTCGCAGAGAGCAGACGGAGACAGCAAATCCAAAGGTAAAACACCATAAAAGTGCTGAAAAAAGATACATTGATACATGGAGAGGGTTTTTTAATGTCTCCATATTGTAGTCGCTGTGACAGAACAGTTTGTCCTCTTCACCTCTGATGTCGACGTGTTAGCCTTGTTAGCATAATTTGCAGCTGTCATTAGTTACAGATCCTCCGTTTAGTCAGGGTATGATGAAACATGTCTGGCAAATACATAAAACAAAGGGTTTAAGTTCTCACTACTTGTGCAAAAAGAATATTAAAGATTAACCTCAAGTGAAGTGAACTGTGAACTTTGTGTTATTTGTGCGTTTGGGATCAGGATGTTTAGAACACTGAAACTGTCAGCTTGTCTGTATGGACTCGAATAACAAATAGCTGTATACGTGTACATGTACATAGTGTGCTCTCATGTGTTGGTGTGTATGGTATTTTTGGGGGGAGAACCACTGATCTAGTGTGTTTCTTTGTGTGTGTTTGCCAGTGAATGCCCCATTATCTCTGTTTCCTCAGCAAAAGAGTACTGCAAGGTCACATTTGGTTTTGACGCTACGAATGAGGACGAGCTGAGCCTGAAAGAGGGAGATGTCATCCACATCCTGAGCAAGGTGCGTTTTTAACTGCTGCTCACATTAGAGCAGTGGAGGTTAATAACTGAACAACACAGCTGGCCGTATTTGGGCACAGCACAAATGTTTGTTAAACAGAGTGAGTTTTTTTTGTTTGTTTGTTTCACTGTTGAACTGAGCATCCCAGCCAAAGAGGGGGAGCAGCGCTATATAAGCTGCACTAACCTGCTACATCATGTCACGCTGTGCGCCTGCTCACAACTGCATAACAGATTTTGAAGTCAAAACTCACTGTCATTGACTTACTTACTTCAGCATCGTCATGAATCATCCTACTCTGGATCGAGCCAGTTAGCTTCTCATTAAACATTGCTCTTTTCCTCCACTTTGCAAACAGAATAAAACATTGCAGCAGTCTTCACAGTTGTTGTCAGATTTCTCTTACCTCTCTCTCCTTCAGCATTTCGGAGTAAATATGAGATGCAGCTGCAGAATCACTCTTCATTTTTTACCTGTAGCACAATATGTTGTTTTGACACCAGACCATGTCAGATGAACATGAACCATCAACCAAATTCTGTTACTGGGGAAATGGTGTCAAAATGTACAGACACCAGCCAAAAATCTGGACTTTTTTTTTACTTTGAATAAGCCAACATACAATTCAGACATAACATTTCATTTGACTGCCATCCCATTCCTAATTTTAGCGTATAAAACAAAATTTAAACATGAACAACAAGCACACTTTAAAAAAAAAAGCAGAGATTCATGAGAAATTTTTACTGGATTTCTACTTTTGTCTAACTTTTATCTACTTTTATTTAGTTTTATTTATCTGTAATCAACTGATTTTGGGGGGGGGGCGTAAATTAATAGACAGTGAAGTCTGATAGGCAGCTGTACTTGATCGAGTCTATAACCTGGTGCAGCTCTGTAATGGGTATTATTGTAGCCTTTTCTTACAGGTTTCCAGTATTAGAAGTCAGGTTAGATTTTGGATCATTAACAGAGCAACAGAACGCTCCCTTTAAGAGAAATGAACAGATGATATGTGTGCTAATGAGAAGGAGGGTTATTCTAAAACAAGACGAAATTAAAATATGAGTCCGTAGCGTTTCTGTAAAACACTTGAAGGAGGTAGTTGTGGTATTTGTGCAGGCTGTGACAGAGAAAGTGGTTCTGAGGAGACCACAATAATCACTCACTCACTGAGCACATTATTGTTCATTCTCTAAAGCGACTCCTTGTCAGTATTTCAGCACCTTTCTGTCACACCTCTGTGTTTGTGTAAAACCTGCTTACATCATCTCAGACAGCTGATTTAATCCAGAGGACTGGCCTCCCTTCCCCCCCGAGGAGTCACCGTCATTCATGTGAACGATTACAGGGCAGCAGGCCAGCACATAAAGAGCCACAGCCCGCGCTGGCTCGGCTCAGCTCGGCTCAGCTGCCCCTCAGATGCTGTCGGGGTGTGATGACTCGGACTCGGGGCTTGTTTTCTGATAGCAGGAGGATGGTGATGAATGAGCGTGACTCTCAGTTTTCCTGCGCTGACTGTTTTAGAAAGCTACCACCATCTAGTGGTGACTGCAGAGAAGTGCTTTTAAAAGGATAGCAGTGTTTTTTCAGAGACATTTTACAACTTCCTCCCTCCCCACTACAGTAGAGTTTTTTTAGCATGCTTTGAAAAGTTTTGCTCTATGACATGTGAATTACACAGAAGTGTTGCACCCTTTTTATTCAAATGAAATCTCATTATTCTCTCAGGACACCGGAGAGCCTGGCTGGTGGCGAGGGGAGATCGGGGGCAAAGAAGGTGTCTTCCCTGACAACTTTGTCACCATGCTGCCTGAAGCTGATAAGGAGGTGAGATCAGAGAACAAATCAAATGAACTGTTTGCAACTAGTTTGATCATTGATCCTCTTCAACTACTTTCATGTTAGATGAAATGATAGTATCATCACAAATGACTATGTTGATAATAAACCTCACTATTACTTACAGCTCTTAACTGAGCAGTAATCATCATTGTATTATGAAGTGTTGTTTGCATCTCTTAGGAGATTTTAATGAGTGTATGGTCAATGTGCACTGCATGCACTGGTATAAAAAGCCTCCAAACACTCTGACCATACTTACATAGTTTGTTTTTTCACATTTAAATGAAAGAAACATGACTTTTAAAGAAAACTTTTTAATATGATGGTCTTTTTTTGTTATTCAAAAAGCTCTGAAAATATATTTGCCTTTTTGAAGTGAAAGCCTGGAATGTTTCACGTTGATGTCATTTCAAGACGAGCAGGACAGACAAAATGAAATGTGGAGAGGAGGATGAGACAGTACTGAATCCATTCCTCACATTGCTCACTCAGCTCCTGACATGTGGCGTGCTGCAACTTATATCATCTAATTAATACGATGGAACAGTATGCGCGGCTTAAGTTTTCCACTGCACAAATGCAGAAATCCTGTTTTGATTTCCCATGAAGGCTTTTCCACATGGGTAATAAGGCCTCTTGATAATCTGATGCCCTTTTAGCTTATTGCTAAGAATTCTCTTTCAGGCATCCTTAATGATCCGTGAACCAGCTTTTGAAAAGGGTTCTTCAGGTAGTGTTTGAGCTGCAAAAGTGCTCTCAGAGTGTGCGTCTAACTGATTTTTAATCCCGACTGTTCTTCCTGTTCATGCGAAGAATGCTTGATGTGTTCTCACAGACAGGAATGTGAGATTTTTCACAGATATTGTTAAATAATTAAATTCTTTGTTCACGTTTTAGACTCCTACGTCGAGAGGGTCAGTGAAATCATCGCCAAGGCAGGAACCAGAAGAGGTAAGATGTCATTGCAGCACATTTTTATTATTATCAATATTGCATTGTGCTGATTATGCTAACTTGTTGTGCCCCCTGTACAATATAACAGTACATTCATTCAGCAAACCCCCTCTGTCCAGATAGTAAAATATTGACTTAAAACATTTGTTTCATGCTGCACAGCAGATGATTTTGAATAAACACCAGCCAGTCAGAGCTCTTAGTAAGGATTTCAAGGTTTCAAGAACTTATTGTCATTGCACAATAATTTACATCAAGCAATCATTGCCAATACAATTCTTAAATCTCATGTTCCCCCGAACAGTGCTAAAACATAGGAATAAGAATAGAAACACTGAAAACTAAAAATACATGAAGAAATTAAAATATAAAATATGGTATTTAATTAACATAAATTTTAAATTTAAGAAAATATACAACTAGAAGAGATATGCAGTGCAATATCAAATGGAAGTGATGGTGTTTTTGTTTTAAATGTCCAAAAGTCTAATCGCCGTGGATGGATGAAGGTTCCCTGAGCCTGGTAATGCTGGTTCGAATGCTCAGGAACCGTGGTCCAGACGGCAGCAGGCAGAACGGTCTGTGTCTGGGTAACTGGACTCCTTGATAATCTTGGTGGCCTTCCTCCTACTCCGCTGGGTGTAGAGGTCTCCGTCCTGGTGATGTGCTGAGCAGCTTTCACCTTCCTCTGTAGAGAACTTACTGAGGGTGGTGCAGCTGCTGTAGCAGGCAGTGACGCAGCCAGTCCTGCCTGTAGACCTGTAGAAGCTGCAGAGGATCCTGCAGTCCATGTTGAACCTGAAGAAGAGCCGCTCTCTGGCTGAGATGTGTTGCGAGAATAAATAGCACAACGTACATAAAAGGAAGAAGTCAAGCACAAGGCTCAGCGGTATTACCTAAAGTGAAGAAACTTCTTTCCTGACATGGGAAAGATATATACTTCACAGCTGAAACCTTATAATGGTCATAGAAGCAGCTAGACTGAAATACTCTGTGTATTATTAACACAAAGCAAAGGTATATAAGTCAAGGATGTTCAGTCTAACGTATGTTCGCCAGTCTTCGGACTGGGGTGCATCATTGATGTCCACTGGTCTCCGGATGGTGAACATCACTTTGCTGTGAATAAACTTTGGCCGTGTCAAACTCAGCAACGATTGGCTCATCTCTTTATCTCAACGAAGCTCATCACAAGAAACAATCCCCTATAACACTGACCTTGAGATGTTTTAGCTACCAAGGACATGACAACACATGACAGGCTGAATTTGAAATGTTCGGGGACAGAGACAGTAGAGGGGGTGTAAAGGGAATATTTGGGAATGAGAAGGTGTGTGTGTATGGGTTCTCCTCACATCTCTCTCTCTTACCTGATGATGTACACTGCATCAGTTATCAACCATCCACATTTATGTTCTTTATCAAAATCATTAATCAGTGATCTCCATATTCAGCATGCTTCTCTTATGCCTATAAGAAATAATCAAGTAATTGAACCAAAATGTTCCTCCGTGGGAGGAAGATATTTAATTGTGATAAAAGCATATTCTTGTGAACGTGGCTGTTTTTCAGGCGAGACCCAGTCAGTTATATAATGTGATTGGATTGTAAATGGCTTGCTTATTTAATAGACCCCAGCAATCAGCCCATCACTGCTGATTATTTTGCCCACAGGGTCTCTGTTTGCTGTGGAAAGAGATTACAGTGGTTATGATGAAGATGTAATTAAATGTCAAAAAGCAGAGGCGCCCAAACTACTTCAACACTTGTCAGTAGAAGAGGGGACACATTTAAAGGTTGTGTTTATGGCTTCAGCTCTGCAATAGATAGTAGCTTTTTGTGAAGCACAAAGTGTTTTTTGTTGAATCTGAGTGACGTTGCTCACTGAGAATAAAAAGAAATTGCTTGTCTATTGTGAGGACCGTTTCAACTTTTTTGTGATGTTTTGTTTGTGTGTAGTGTAAAGGGACGGCATCATGATTTTTTCTACACGACCTTGTGTTGTTTAAAGATAAATGAACTCCTAAAGTACACAAAACCTGTTTAAAGGATTTTTAAGGACAATATAGTAGACGCTTCATTGGTGACATGAGGTTGTGTGAACCTCTCTCTCTTTATTTCACTGCAGTAAAAGTGATTAACCTTTGTTGCTACAGGCAATGCATGTTTAATTAAAACAAAGTGAACATGACCATCAGCCATCAGCACGTGGTTGGCCGTGTGTGTGTGTGACTGCTAAAACAATAATAACATCCATACTGTATTTTTGACCTCAGTTTATCTTTAGAATGGTGATTTCCAAAGTGGGTCCTGCTGCAAGATGGTTTCACTTAAGTTTTTTACTGGAACTTTTCAAAAAGCCGCATTAACATTTACATTATCTATATTTGCAAGTAATGCTTTTAAACACGAAAAAGCACCACATTAAAACAATCTGCAGTCAGATCATTTCAGCAGACATATATTTTTAGGATATATTCAGAATAGAGATTTTTTTATATAGACACTATCAGGTTTCCTGAATACCCTGATTAAGTGTCATGGAAAGTTTCCTAGTTTTAGAAACTTGGACATAGTAGCTGGATCCATTATGCTGTGGCCATACTGAGATGCTGCATCATCTTAAGTAACTTCATAGTTAGTCAGTTAAACAGCAAAATGGTGGTAAATGATGGCTTGATTATCAGTTTATGGAATAAAGGAAAAGTCTGACTTTAGTAATGCACATTGTAGATTGTATTGTTGCATTTTATTTGAAATCAAAATAATCTGCGTAAAAGCTGTATTTGCATTTTTGAATACTGTAATAAAACCAAGGTTTGGATATCTTATGAGCTATGTAGAATTTGACTTCCTGTTAATATTGATTTATTTGCTATCTATATAGTTTTTACATCCACATTACATTCATTTAGTCTGGTTATGTCAGTGTAACGGTTACATCACTGCTGTCTTTAAGCCTGTACTTTATTGCATAAACTAACCACTCCCATAATGCAACTCCCATAATCCTACTCATGATCAACAAGTGACGGTGGATTGTGTTTTTTTATAACAAATTCTTACTCTACTTGATGCTCTTATGAAATCTAAGCAGCACGTTTACATGAGCAGCCGCAGATATGCTGCTAGTGAGGCTTCAGGCACTACGTTTGTCAGACATGCATTTTGTCCCTACTGGTGCCACAAGGTTGAACCAAGGTAACTACATCTGACTTGTGTAATCCCACTAACAATGTTGCTAAAATTGGAAACATACCTGTTACATTCAGATGGTTATTAATCAACTGAAAGGAAGGGATGTGTGTACATTATGGACCTGAGAATGTGTGATGCCAGTAAGAATGAGATATTATCTTCTGTCCATGCTCGTGGGAATTATTGTCATTACTGAGTTACTGGTTTATTGAGAGTGTATTCTTCTCAGCAGTTTGATTATGTGGTGCTCCACCAGTAGTAGCATCACTCTTGGCTTTCTCTCAGTCCACTTCATGAGGTGATCATCTGGAATGGTTTTCAGTGAACAGGTGTGGCTTGTAAAGGGTTCTTTAGTGGAATTTCTTGCTGTGTGTTTGAGACTATCAAATCAACAGATGGCTACTTTGAAGAATCCAAAATATAAAACTGGTTTTATTTTGGATTTGTTTGTTGTTATTTACTATATAGTTCCATATGTGTTCTGTCATAGTTTTGACGTGCTTAGTATTAATCTACAATGTAGAAAACAATAAAAAGAAATAAAAAACTATTGAATGAAAAGGCAATGTTTTGACTGGTGCTTTACATCTTAAATACAGACAGGCAAGTTTATTTACATGGCATTGTTTGACACTAGAATTGAGATTCACAATATGACAGTATCTTCAAATTGTTAGTGAGTTGTAGCCCAGCCATAACTGAACTTAACTATTAAAGGTTTGACCCCTAGGCAGTCATAGTTATTTTTTAGATTTCCATATTTAGACCAATTTGACCAATTTGTCGGCACCTCTCCTTCCCTTCAGGCCGGGTTTCTGTATTTGAGCTAATAGCTGTCGGGATGTGATAATTAGTCATCATCCACTTTGATGCCACGCTGACTTATTTTTCCTCTCACTCTTTCTCTTCTTGTCAGAAACCCAAGAAGCCACCTCCACCATCAAAAAGCATAGGTAAGGAACACTTCACACTCCCCAACTCATTATATCAGTGGTAAGTGGGAGGAGGGGACTGCTTGATGTGCCTGGCAGCAGTTTTCCAGCACAAGCTCGCTTCACACTGAATGCATTTCCCCTATACTCCTTTAAGATATGCAGAGGTGCATTGGTAGGATCTTTGACTGAGGCAACTAATTACATGTTTCAGTTTCTGTGTCATTTCATGGTAACAGATTCTCTCATTAAAAATAAATGTTTCATCTCTCACTTAAACACCAGGGCTGATTCAGAGATTTGTAAATGATCTGCTAATTAAGTGTGTCTGTCCATTGACAGTACAATGGTAGATAATGTCAGACAGATGCTATAGGTTGTGTGATCCATTCTGGGATCATTGTAGAACATCACCACAGAGGCTGTTAATGGAACGAAGCAAGGCTACATTGGATTAATGAGTGTGTCAAATATCTCTCAAGTGTTTGAATTCTAACAATTGTTAGAAAAAGGGTCGCTGAACATTTGCTACCAGCCAACAAAGAAAAAGGAGAAAGCACAACTTGATAAGTTATTTCTGTGATAGTTACCTTGAACCTAGTGCAGTGTGTCTGCGCTGCTTCTGTCCTAATCCCTCGCTTTTCCCTCCCACAGTGCTCCTGTCTTCATTAGCACTTAAAGATTAATTAGCCACAGGGGAGCTACCTTCAGCCAGCCAAACGGTCCATCACCGTTAGACTCTCACTCATAAACATTCAGCCAAACTCTAATTGAAACTATAATTAACAGCTATAATGAATCAGAACATGTATGAAAATGTGATTTGGTGCTTTAAATCTAAGAGACACAGACATGATGCTGTGTTTCAATCGGTCAGCTGTTTTTAGCTTTTTAACAACAGAGCTGCTTTTGTTTCTGGTGTTTTAAGTGTGTTTGATGCTCGGAGAACAAAAAAGCATAATTTGATGATATATTAATGATAATGATCATAATATTTATTTCCTGAAATAGATTATGATGAAATTACTATTTACTTTAATGTATTTTCAGGGGTAGTAGAGGCCTTAAAGGTGTATTAGAGTAACCTAAGAACCGTGACAGTATAAAACAGTACATGACGTAAAAGAAGAGATGGGCCTCCACCACACACAGCAGTACTGGGTTCCCACATGACTTTTCAGAAATCAGGTTACCCCTGAGAAGTTGGTAATGACATTACTGCTTAGACACAGAGAGGTCAGCCGCGATGTACACAGGGACAGTGTATATCTGCAGAAGTCAGGGTGGTATATTTATTTATTTAAACACTTCTTTTTATGCTTCTTAAACCAACAAACAACTAGAATAGTTACAGTTAAATATGTTCTAAATTATTGAAGTGAGTGCAAACATTTCAAAGGAAACCCCCGTTCAGATTGACTGGCTGGTTTCTCTCAAGTTGTTGTTTTCAAGTTTTCGTTTCAAACATGAAAGCCGAATGCAGCAGTTTCATGATGGTTCAGTTTTACTGTAATATCAGCCACAAAATCTGCAGTTTGCAACATGCACTGTTGCTTCAGCGTTCCTGTCTGCCCAGGAAGTAACAGAGTTTGCCTTCATGTCCTTGTGCCACTGCAATGTGTGGCAGTTTGATGTGTGCGTGTCTGCTTCAGAAACATCAGTGAAAACGTCTGTGCTCAACTTCCTGTCTGTGTTGAGATTCTTTTAAACTGTGTAATAAGTGTCTGGCACAAACAAAACCACAAAATGAGAGCATGCAGCTAAACATGCACACTGCACTGTTTTTGTAACACACAGATAATCAATATTTGTGTGTGTGTGTGTGTGTGTGTGTGTGTGTGTGTGTGTGTGTGTGGGTGAGAGAGAGAGAGAACGAGAGCACAGGTTTTCTTTGTGAAAGTGTGTGTGTGTGTGTGTGTGTGTGTGTGTGTGTGTGTGTGTGTGTGTGTGTGTGTGTGTGTGTGTGTGTGT
>JBAJHX010000031.1:2977386-2989023 GCA_037176925.1 Amniataba percoides | reverse complement strand
TGCATGTAATGAAACAAGATAAAGGCAAACTTGGAATAAAATAATATAAGAAAATGCACAGGTGCGATTAAAAAACTCTGAGGCTAAAATATGTATTTGTAATAGATGGAAAAGAGCCTGTGCTTGTCTGTAATACCTTGCCATAAAATATGAAAGGAAACAACATTGATCCAGAAAGCTTTTTGTTAGGAAATATCAATATGTGTACAGCTTTGTTGGTGTGTTTTCTCCAGTTAAGATGATTATTGAATACTAAGAACTGATCATGACAAACATATTGAGAAGAATGGGATGGGATGCTCTGATTGGTGCTCTGATCTGTTCTGTTTTGGGGTCTGAAATTCATATATGCACTCTTTTCCACATTGAGGGTTTTATAAGGGTTATATTTATGGCATCTGGACCAGATATCCATCAATACATTAATATTGAAATCACCTCATATAACACAGTGTTTGCACTCTGTTACAAGAGCGATGAAAAAATTAATCAAGATTATTAACAAAAGCCTTTTGCCTTTCAGTACAACCCAAAAACCAAAAGTGTAAAGGTAATGAGGCAAAGTGACCAATGAACAACTCAAAGTGCTTTGCCAAACTCTTGACATTCAGATTAATGTAAAAATCATTTGGAAGAATCCAACTTCTGATAAAAAATATTCAATTATTTAAGCATCAGTGCATGGGAAAAGTGTCCTTCTCTGGTTTGGTATTCACAGGAAGGGAAGCTGAAATCAGTCACGTACTGCATGTGGAAGATGAGGGGGAAACAACTGCGTGAGCTTTGACCACAGTGCTGTATGTTTTTGTCTCATGCTTTAAGTGAAGCCCTTGATGTAAATCTTAAATATCAGTTCTTTAATGAGCTTTCTAGCAGCAAATTATGTTTTCTATTACAGTGTGCATTATCACTCCATTACTTGTGGGATGAGGTCCAATTTATCAGCCACCAGTTGTTTAGCTTTGCTTTCTGTAATTTGTTGATCTCATTCTCCATGGACAAAGGCAAAGAATCCTCCTCTTGACTGACTTTTTCTGGGCCCCTACTGACAGATAAGACTGACAGAAATCTTTCAGAGGAAACTGTAAATTGACTCGTGGTACCTGCAGTACTTGTTGAATATCTGGACACAACTTTGTGCAGATCAGGTGAAAAGTTGATGCAGTCTTCTGTCCATCTGACTGCTCTCACTGTGCTCCCACGTGCTCTTTTACTTTCTCTCAGTCCATATTAATATCAGTATTTGATAATATTAATGGCAATACACTGAGCCGTAGAGTTAAAAGTATCATTACAATCATAGCATGCAAGAGCTGGCTACCCAGCTAACAATAGCATCCTATACACTGAAATAATCCGTTTTCCTTGGAACAATGATTGGGTGAGAAATCTGGTGTGTCCGCAGATTCAAATTAATTTGAGCAAATGACTAATGTTTAATCAGTTTAATTCAATTCAGTCACCTCAAGGAACATTACAAATGGCGTACGCAGGATGAGTTTATCTCCTCACATTAACACTGATGGTTTTACCTCTCCTTACAGGCAGCAGTAATCAGTTCAGGGATGCTGAGTGCTTCATACTCCTGCCCAGATTAGTTGCAGCTGCTGAGGAGACAGACGGAGGAGGTCACATGTTTTCAAGGTGGTAAAGTTAAATTATCGCCTCTTTCAAAGCTTCCTTCTGCTTTTCTAGGGACAATCAGTGGTGTAAAAGAAACCAATTTGTATTTCCTGTAAAAAGAAAAAGAAAAGGATTTAAAAAAATGGACTGGGTTTGCTGATTTGAGCATTTTCTCAGTGATCACTAACCGCATTTTTATACTGATAACTGGAAACACCCTTCCTCTACCTGTCTGCAGCTGCATCTGCTCATGTCCACATACACATCACATCATATCACATGGTCCAAGTACAGTACAGATGCACATTAAACTACAGTGGAAAGTAATTAAGAGCATTTACTCAAAATACTATTTTGAGCTACTTTAAGTATTTCCATTTTCTGCTACCTTATACTTCTACTAAATATTGTACTTTTAACTTCACTACATATATCTAATATATTTAATTACCATGTATATTCATATCAATAATACAAAATATACTGAATATATAAATCATTATCTAAAATTGTTGATCAAGATAAAACTTTATTGACGACTGGGACATGCACTATATACGCAGCGGCAGTTGTTGAAATCAGGTGTTCATTTACCAGCTACAACATCAGTGTATTAAAGCATAAATAATTATAATCAATACTTCAATAATCATAAAATTTTCAGCAATAGTATTTTATTCTGAAACGCTCCATTCTGCATGATGAGTACTTTTACTTTTAGTACTTTTGTATCTTTCCTCGGCAGGACACGGCAGTAACAAAACATTTCTAAATTGTTGTTTTATTCAAGTTCAGTTTCTGAGCACTTCCTTCACCTCTGACACTGAATAATGAATCTGCGGCACCTCACTGATTAGAATCAAAGCATCTCACCGTGACACAACCTCATCAGTGTTTCAGGCCACAGCACATCAGTGCCGACCAATCATCAGAATCGCACTGAGTACTGCTCGTATCAGGATTGAATTAGCAGCCTTTTCAGCCCCACTGACATTTCCAGAAACTCAGCAGGGTGACCACTGTTCACACGTCTTTTTCCACTGTCTTGGAAAAAGACAGTTATTACACTTTGATGCATTTTTTTAGAGAGCTTGGTGTTGGCCGCTGGCATTTCTGAGAATGTGGCATGTTGTCTTTATAACTGTCAGTTAATTTTTCATCAACCAGAGTTGCAGGTGAACTGGATAAAAACCATCCTGTAAATTAACTGCCTGCTGACTGCATACAAAGGTCTGAAGAAAATAACCCATTTTGTGCAAATAGTGACAAAATGTGAAAAATATAAGCAGCATGTGATCATGAGTCCAGCAGACATGAATTGGTCCTCTATTTTATTTCTTGAAAAGCCTGACTTGAGAACAAGCAAATGGGTCAAATAAGTCTTCACTCACATCATTTTGTTATCAGATGGTTGAACATGTTTGTTTGGTGCTAATTTCTTTTGGCTTGAAAATAAAAGCCAGTTGAAAAACAACCCTCTTTCTACTTTGACTTTGAAAGTAGTGAACAGGGAACATTTGTTGAGCACCGATCACAAATGATGATGGAACAGCCCTCCCTGTTTTTGTTAAATGTCCTGCTCCCCGCCAAGCTGTCAATTTCCCTCCAATTCTCACTTTGCACACTTTTATAACACTGGGTGAGGAGAAGATCCGACCGCCCTTTCTGTTTGTTTTGCCAGTTTGCAGAGGATCTGCAGCTGCGACTCATGGATGGATTACCCAGTGGGCCCAGGGGCCTTCAGGGTCAGGGGGCTATTGTATCAGAGCCTCTTTCTGAAGTGAGGTGGTTGAAATTAAGATTTCTACTTGCAGATATAAAATGACCTTTTGAAAAAATGAGGGAATAACTTTCACTTTGATGTCAGAAGAAAGAAGCTTTCATGGTGTTTTCAGTGGGAACATTTACTCCCACAGGTTTTAGGATGTTTAGGTCTTGTTCAGTTTAACCCTCCTGTTATGTTCATTCGTCAGGTCAATTTGATCAGTTGTATGTTTAATCCAAAACCGAAACCAAAAAAATCCTAACAAGCATTGTCAATATTTCATTACTAATTCTGTTAGTAACTATTCCATCAATATTTACTGGAATGGTGTTCCTTACCTCTAACAGGTAATGGTTCAATTAGGATCATTCACTTGTTTTTCATTAAATTAAAAAAAAAAAAAACATATTGAAACTTGTTTCACCACTTTATTACTTTTGAAAGACCAACATATAAAACATAACATTCAAATATAACATTTACCGTATTTTGCGGTATGCGTTATATATGAAAAAAGATAGAAAATAGACCATTCATTGACAGTGCGCCGTATAATCCAGTGCGCCCTATAGTGCAGAAAATATGGTAAATTTAATTTTACAAACATGCGCTTTTTGTGAACCACAAATGAACAAAATAACAAGCAATCGCAATATGAACAAGGTGTATGTGTGTGTGTGTCTGTCTGTTTGTACATCTACTCAGCACACGAGTGACATGTCATCACACTGTGCTTTGTGCAAATGAATCTTGCACATTTTGCACAGATCATGCTTGTCTTGACATCGCCAGACGGCCTGCAGACCTGATACCTCTTCCTCTTTCTTTTCCCCTCAGAAGCAACCTAGAAACAAGAGGATCATTATTACTTTACTATGCTATCTTTTTGCTGATCCCAAGACACACACAATGTACTCTCTTACACTTAAACACACACACACGCACTTAATTACTTACTTCCCTCCTCTCCTGGATCTCCCTCACTGTAGCTGCAGCAGTTGAGGTTCTTGGCAGGTGCTGCCTCCGTTGGACGTGGTGTCACAAGTGCCTTCCCTAGAGATAGATGCGCCTCTTGTACAGCTTTGACACATTCCAGTCAGGAAAGCTCAGTCCAAATGACAAATGCATTGTAGGCCGATACATCGATCATGTTATAAAAGATGACCAATGGCCAGCACGCAGTCATTCGTTTGGTGCTGTAGGACCCTGTTACTTTGTCCAAGTTGTCTACAACACCTTTGGTGGCATTGTAATCCAGGATCATGTGTGGTTTCTGGTCCTCTCTTGTGCTGATTTCAGCATTTTTGTGCAGAGTGCTCATGAGCACAACATTTTTTCCTTTTTTGGGTAGTAAGACACTTGGGCTGTGGTGCCTGTGAAGGCAAACATGGAAGATTAAAGGGTCCTGTTCTTGATTAACAGCAGCACAGCAGCCCTGTTCTTTCGGACTGTTCCGACCATTGTGAGCTTTCTCTTTAGAAGCTCCTGACCCAAGTTGTAGTTTGTGAAAAAACTGGCACAGGTTATGTTGTGCCCTCTGAGACACTGTGCCATGTTGAGCACCACCCTTGTGCCCTGATTCTTCTCTGTGGCTCCTCCAACTGGCTTTCCAGTGTAAACCTGCATGTTCAATGCATAGCTGGTGTTTGCATCACATGCTGCCCAGATTTTTTTCCCATATTTAGCTGGTTTGGAAGGCATATATTGCCTAATTGAGCAGCGACCTCTGAATGCCACCAGCCTTTCATCCACTAGAGTAGTGGAAGTTGCTTGTCCCACGGTCCTAACAGCTGCCAGCTTGTCTCTTGATTATCAAATCGGGTTACTCTGGAGAAAATGTGAAAAGTCTCCAGAGACACTGTGGCTCAAAATATCGGTCTCCCTGTCTCTGCATCCCACAGACTGGCAGTTGATTCATCCCTCGATTTATAGACCCAAGCCAGGATGAGGAGCCCCAAATACACATCTAAATGTGTTTTGTCCAGCTCCTTCCAATTCTCCCCAAAACACAAATCTTCTGCGAGAACATAAATGGAAATAGTCTGACATTTCTGACACGATTTTACCTCCAGTTTGACTGCTGGGTCAAATTGACACGAACAGTATCGATGTGATATAAACATGCAGGGGGTGATCGCAATTATGTGAGATGAACTATTTTCATTTTATATGTTGATTACTCTAATTAAGGCAAGCAGAAGAAGTTTCATATTGAAAAAAAATACTTTTAGGAAAAAAATACTTTTGTAATAAGATTATAATAAGGTCTGTTTCTGAAAAGATGGGAAAGATGGATTCGGTATGTCATATCAATTTGTCCATTGTTTATCTAAGGCCATGTCTCAGGTCCATTTTCTCGTTTTGTTGTGTTTTTTCCTTCCTATTTTACCCTCAGGTATCAGTGTTCTTTAAGTTTTGGGGCACTCCTTCGTTCCTGTTCTAGAGAGTTTATTACTTAATTTGGGCAAGGTAGGAATTTCATCTTGGGTATTGAGAGGACCAATCATCTTTATCTGTATAGTCATGGTTGCATTACTGTATGATTTAATGGTCATCTACGGATGAATGGATGAGAATGGTAGATTGTTATGTGATGCCATGGGAAATCCTAATAAAAAGAGAATTGAAGAAAAAATACTTTTAACTATTTTTCGTAGCTGTTAAATTTGACATGTAACATAACAGGAGGGTTAAAGAGTATGTGCGCTCTAAATCCACAAGGCATCTGTACCCAGGAGTTTATCATCTGATAATCTAATGACTTATGTAGGTGGTGTCCCTCTCTCTGGAAATGATTACAAATGATTGGTTGGGAGCATACAGGGAGGACTCACCTGTGGTGGCTGGTTAAAGAGCACACACAGAGGAAACAGAGAGGAAAGATGCTTCAAGGAGTCTCAACCATGTGATGGAAATAAACCTGTGTGACAAGGCTGATGTATATTAAGATGAAGCAAGACACTCAGAAACAAAAGAACTATAAACAATGTTTCGTTCTTCTTACAGTGACATTATGGGGTTGAATGAATCTCTGAGGTGGTGGTGTTGGATGAAACACTGCACCTGAACCATGATTTGTTCACACTGGAGATGGAAAAAAAGCTGTCTGCCACAGCAGACCTGCATGGACACCCCTCTGTACAGATATTATACTAAATACTACAGCACATCACACAAAACATTACAGGAAACCATCAAAGACCATCTGAGATGCAGATTCAAGAGATATTCTGCTGTCCTGATTTAAAGTACTTACTGATTTTACCGTATTTAATGAGATGTTACTGTAGCTATGTGTGCTGTACAGTTCTAATATCAAGGGGAAAACAGAGACAACAGCAGCAGCTATATGTGAATGCATTTGATAAGTGATGAGATCTGCTGCATGTGAAAGGGGCAATGACAATTTGACAATGTGAAATAAAAATGAGAATATACTCTGTCCGTCCGTCTTTCTGGGCAGCATAACAAAAGAAAAGGTTATGTTCAGTAATTTTCTCCCTCTAACAATTAGCCTCTGAGCTTTTTTCCCTCCGTCTCAGTCATACAGAAGTCTTTGCAGGAGTGGATTACCATGTTATTTATGGTATCTAGAGAAGACGACTCTATCACACAATTCTGACAAAACAACCCTAAAAATAACTTGCTGTCACTTTGCTGTGGGCCATCACTGGTAAAGATTAGATTGCTTTTAGAAAACAGCTTTAGGCAACATCATAGAGGAGACAGCAGATTGAGATCCTCATTTCATGAGTCATTTCCCAGAATCTATCAGCAGGGAGATGACTGATGCATTTTCTCCTTGTAGTGGTCTATGCAAAAACACATTCTGTTTTTGAAAGAATAAATGCAACCTTTTACTCAAGTTCCACTTGTTTGTTACTTGATACATAACCAAAAAGTACATAGTCATTCATTTTATGGGCTAATACAAGTGCAAGTTTGTGTAAATTGGGGTAGTTGTTTTTGCCTCTACCAGTACTCCAGAAGGTTTTCCATTCTTCCAGTGTTAGGCTCTGAAAGGTACCGCTGGACCTCCACAGTGGCATCTGCAGTAACATTTTGAGACCTTGCCTCCATGACGCTGGTGTCTAAACAATGCCACAGTTTGCTACCTAAGAGGAAACCACAGATCATGTTAGTAAGTGTTCTCATAGGTGTAACTGATGTCAAAATACAAAATAACAGATTACCTGCAGTGACATCATGAGAGGTAGGAGCCTGGGGGATTTCCTTTCTGCTTTGTTGTGATCTTATAATTGTAGCACACTCTGAGGTCAGTCGCTTTATAGCTTCGGTGGCTTTTGTTTGACTGAAAAATCCAATAACTTTAAAGTGTATCAAGGGACATGATGCTCATTGACTGCAAAGTTTAAAGCTTTTCCCGTAGTTGCCTGATGAGCTGGTCTCCCATTTCCAGTGCCACTGCAGGTGCTGGCTTTACCATTTCCACCTGAAGGTTTTGCTCCAGCATTTTCATCAGGGGGACAACTTTGGAGGCAGACACATTTTCCTCGGTCGACAGCTCTACAGTGGCATCAGACATGGGAGACAGCAAAGAAAGGCACCCTCCAACGATGTTGAACTCATCTGAGGTGATCATGGGCAAGTCATGTTGTAGCCCAGCTAACACTGCTGCGGCTGGCTCCCTTTGCTCCACCAAACGTGGCAGCATCAAATATGTGCTGTTCCATCTGGTCTCTACTTCTTGCATTAGCTTTATATTTATACCACTTTCTGAAGCAATCACATGGTACAGCCGGGCAGCGAGGCTTTGGATGTCATCATTTTTGGCTCCTCCCCCAAAAGAAGCAAGCCTCAATACGTGCTTCATGGAAACGCCCCCTTCGTTACTCGGCACACTTTTTTACCTTTCTGTCATTCCTATTTCTAAATACTGAAGTATTATTAATTTGACATTATTTTTGAGACATTCATGTCCAGTGTTGACCCTTTGGTTTGAGTTGTTCCAAATGTTTTAATTAAATTATCGTGTTTAAAAGTAATCTAAAAATATTTCACTGACACAGTATAACAGTAAAGGGGTGTATTTGTTTTAACAATAATGCATTTAGACACAAATCAGTGTAAAAACACACTTTCCTGGATAATAAATAATGACGTTACTTGAATCTGTTAAAATAGACATTTTTAAGCTATATAATAAATGGATGCACAGCTCAGCACTCAGACTGTTTCCAGACATCCTCAGCTCTGAGCTCCTCCGGTGTTTGGCCCAGCGGAGCTTCTCTCTGCCGGCCTTCTGTCAGACGTCGCGGCCTCCTCTCTCCTCTGCTCAGCTCCATCGGCATCATCTCCCCCCTCCGGAGCTGCTGAAGTCTCTGCACTCATCGTAACAACATATACAGGCAGAAAAGTCACACAGTGAGCAAAGACACACACGTAAATAAGCTGTTAATTTGCTCTCCATCTGGGTTACTGAAGTAACAAGCTAAAAGCTAACAGTGCTAACAGTGTTAGCATGTGAACAAGCTGCTTGAAATGTCTTCACAAAGTCTGACTGTTTAACAAACTGAGCACCAAACGTCTTACTAATGTACAGTCAGACTGAAGTCACTGTAAAGCCTATTATGTCTCTATAACGAAGTGTAATTCATATTTCTTACCTGTGTGTGTTTTCAACTGCCAGTGAAATGAAATTGAATGTTTGGTAGTTTTGAGCAGGGCTGAAAAACTGAATCTATGTATCTAATATAAAGTTTATGTACCAGTTTTATTTTTGTCCTTAATAACTTAAGAGGTTAGTAAATTAAACTGAGGGTTAAAACCCCATCAAAACTTGTGTCAGGAATCCAGGACTCATTGTATTTGACATCCATGAGTTGAGAATGATAGTTACGTCCATGTCCTCTTTAGGTCTATTGTTTAAAGTATTGTCTGTGTATCTGGCTCCTCCTCTCTCTACTTTACCAAACTCTGTCTGATAAAGATAATCCATCACGCCGTTTTGGGTTTAAATGAAAAAAAACAAAAGAATAAACTAACAGTGAAACAAAAGGTACCTTCTTGGCTTGGATTTCCAGATGCAGATATTTCTGTAGTAATAAAATCACAATATGAAAAAGTGACATAAGTGATGTCCTGCATTTAAAAAGTAAAATAAATATGAAAATATTATCAGCATATGGATTTTTTATACTCTTTTATTCTGTCAATTATCTTTTGACAGTACAAAATTATATGTATATTTTTTATTGTTACTGCTGCAGCATGAACACATTTTAACACTAGCTGGTGGAGATGGGGATAATTGTAACTGCTTTATATATCAACATTTCCTAGTATTTAAATCTATGACAACACATGGTATTGAATACACTTGATATGACATCTCATACTGTTGTAGTAATTTGACAGTTTCTTTCTAACAGCTGCAGTTCTAGAACTCTGCCTTAAAGTGGTGACATCACAAAACAACTCTTCTGCTTTGATACTCAATCCATCAGTCAGATCATTCCAGCAGAGGACTGAATGCCACAGAAAAGCACAAGAAGAAAGAAAAATGGCAGAGAAAGAGTTTTATTTCTACAAATCGGAAGCTATCGGATGATCATCCTTTCTACAAAGAACAAAGGAAAACAAGGTAAAATTTTCAGAAGCATAGACAGTAAACAGCGATCGTCACTTTGGGACCCAGCACCATAAAACAAGCAGTTTTCTTAACAAATGGTATTATGAAGTTGACACAGCAGTCAATAAGTCTATGCTATGTGGGGGTTTATTAGGGAAACATTTTTATGCAGAATTAATGGGCTAAACAAAACAAACTAAACAAATCAGACAACATGACAGCCAATCAGGTTTGAGCGCCAGGAGTTGATGTTAATGTTGACACATTACTCTGTCTTAATAATATACTGAAGTTCTCCATTTTTTTACTTTGCCCAAAATTGTATTGTGTTACACTCCTTCTTGTATAATAATAAAGATAAATCTGTACCGATAACCACCACCAGCTAACATTTACCACTATATATAAAAAGCTTAGCATTTAATTTGATGAAGTGTAATTGCAGGAGGTGAAATGCCTCTCAAAGCTTTGCTTTTCTGTACCAAATTAAGTTCTTGCGTTGCTCTTCTTTTGTTTATTAACTCAAACTTTTCATTAGAAGTTCGATTTTAGATTGATGACTTCCATCATGAATCAAGGCACTAGCTAGCTGGTGTACCAGTCTGTGTTCTCCCCACAGCGGGCAGAACACTTCATAAAGCTAGCAATGATAAAGCCCAACCAATTAGAGGAACAATATGATCAGATAATTTTATGGTCATTTGCAATTAATCTCATTGAATTACTATTGCTAAATCCTCTGTAAATTAGATAATGGACTACCAATCAGAGATTAAAACTGGTATTTTCCACCTAGCAACTTTAGACGTGACGAAATCTTGATAGGCTGACGGTGCATTTTTATTCAACCCTTTATATTCCACCACAAAGTGAATAAACAGTTTTGAAGGGTTTATTTCCTCAAAAACATTTTGTTTAGATGTTGATTATCAAATTATGAATTGAATAAAACAAATTAGAATTGATTACTTTTAAAATATTATTCTAATATTGTAGGCCTAGAGGGCCCTGACAGTTCCCCTCTGGCCACCCCGTTTTACATATAATTCATTGTCTTTGACTATAAAAGTTTGTATTCAAGATCATTTAAGCAATATTAATGTATTTTCATTTCCAACACACACCTGGTACTGTACACACTGTAATAATAGAATATGTGCTTTTTGGTTTCATTGTTGCTTTCAGATCAAATTGACAGCAAAAGAACATCACCATGGCAGAAGAATCAGCCCAGGAACAAACAAGTTGTGCTGCATCAAGACAGATCCCTGATGCTCTGCATATTGAGGTGCCAGATGTTGATCCAGTGCAAGTTTCGTTTACCATCAATAAGTGTTTGATACAAACAAGACTGTAAGTACCACAGCTTCAAAAACACTATTTACAAGTATTCAAATGACATCAAGTCACAGCCGTGTTGTTAAAAGTTCAAGACATTTGTGACAAAACTCAGCTGTGTAGAAATGTGAGAAGTTGTTTAGATAGAAATCAACCTCAGTGTGTTCATGCCATGACATTGATTGTTTTCTTACAGGCACTGGGAATTGATGACACGAAATTTAGTGACCTGTGCCATGACAACTTCACTCACCAGTTGTTGCATAGATATGATCCAAACTCTTGCAGAAGCCATTCTGGATGTCGTAATGCCTCAGGT
>JBAJHX010000031.1:2908995-2942152 GCA_037176925.1 Amniataba percoides | reverse complement strand
CCGCCTTTTTAAGGTTTCAGTAGGACTCAGGACCGGACTTTGTCTAGGCCACTCCAAAGTCTTCATTTAGTTTTTCTTCAGCCATTCAGAGGTGGACTTCTCTTTCAGGATTTTTGGTAGACAGCAGAATTCATGGTTCCATTTATCACAGTAGGTCTTCCAGGTCCTGAAGCAGCAAAACAGCCCCATCACACTACCACCACCATATTTTACTGTTGGTATGATGTTCTTTTTGTGAAATGCGGTGTTACTTTTACACCAGATATAATGTAATGTAATGCACACTTTCAATACGTTCAACTTTTGTCTCATCAGTCCACAGTATTTTCCCAAAAGTGGTGTGATAAACCACAGTTAAGTTATGTTTTAACAGGGGGGTGATCACGTTTTCACACAGGGCCATGTTGGTTTGGATTTTTTTTCACCCTTAATATTAAAAATCTTAATTTAGAAGCTGCATTTTGTTTTAACTTGTTTTGTCTTACATTTGTTTGATGATCTGAAACATGACAAACAGGCAAAAAAAAAAAAAAAAACAACAACAAAAAAAAAAAAAAATCAGGAAGGGAAAAAACACCTTTCACACCATTGTATGTAATGTATTGGTTTTAGTTCAATTAAATGTGAAAATGTTATTGACTTAGATCCTGCCTGACAGTGTCAGACAATTAATACTATATAAAGTAATATAAATGATAAATGAAGTTTCCTGCTGTGCTCAAAGTGCCCATTGTTAATGAAAAGATGCTTGTATCCGTGCTTGATAAATACACATATCATTGAGTGACATGAACACAATTGGTAAGATTCATTAATCTGACATGACAGATGCTGTGAAATTGTAGAGCCAATTGAAAGAGGCTCCACTTAACAGATAACAGATATGAGGATATTTAGTGGGAAGTGAGGGGAGGGTGTGTGTATGTGAGTGAGGTCTGTGTGTGCCTCTGCCGACTGCAAGGTGTGAAGTTCTGGCATTGCGCAGATACAGTGTAGTTAATGATACAGTCGCGGTGTATTTTTTCATTAAAAGGTGGCTTTGACAGAGCTTGGCGGTCTCTTGACAAAACAATTGGCTATTAAATAGAGAGAGCACAAGTTTGTTTGTTTTCTCCCATGAAGCCTCCGGGGCTCTGTTCTTGCCCTTTGAAGTGATTGGTTATGAAAAAAACAGAGTGGGTTGGTCCCTTTTCTAGAGGCACTAACAGTGAGTCAATGCTCTCTTTGCCACAATAACAACATAGGTTTGACAGAAACTAGAGAAGACATGCTGTTCATGGTGATGGATTACTGCAGTGCATTTCAAGCCTCTGCAGGTCTATTATTAATCTGTAATGACGTGGAATAATATATGTATATATAAAAAACATCTGCTTGAAATAAGGAAAAACAATCAAAAAGTCAACAGTTTTCATTAGAAGAAATGATTGTTACATGTCGTACTAATTAATATTTCATTATCAATAATTGATCAAATGACAGTCAGTAATGTGAAAGATGTGGCTGGCAGAGACAGAATCACAAAGAATTTACAACCCGACCCTGCAATTCTCCTCAGCTGTAACGAGTGTTTCTGTCTTTTCTGGATCATTTTTTTGTTTCTTTCACTGTCCTCACCAACATAATTTCCAGCAGCAGCAGCAGAAGGCAGCTGTTTCCTGTGAGAAAGCGCTGATAAATCAAAGTCACTTTACCTGTCCAGCACCAAACATCAGACGGGCAGTGTTGGTGAAAAGCGAGTTAATGCACAGAAGCATTTAGCAGCTCATTTTTCCTCAGGAAATAATGGTGGAGAAGAGAGAAAAAATGCACTAAAGAGAGTTTTTGATTGGAGCCATTCTTGCCTTGAGTGTGTTTTTTGTGTAAATGGGCAATAACTAAGCAAACACATAGGCTGTAACATAGCTGCTTTTAGTATGTGTCCCTGCGTTAAGTGCTCAAAACAACACTGAATAAACAACAATGAATAATGAGAGCTTTTTTCTATACAGCCTTAAAGTTACAGTAAAATAAAATTCATGTTTTCTTTCTTGCATGTTATCGGCATATGCTTTCTTAAGTAAGAGAGGGAAATGCTGATGTCGGACATCACACACGACTAATGATCCCATGTGCTCGGTGTCGAGGAGGTTGACATTACCTTGTTGCCAGGGGGTCACCTGATAACCTCCTGTAATGTGTTTGGAAAGTGCTGCTTTGAAACCTCAGCCTTATTAGCATGAGTAGAAAAAATACAGCAAATAAATACCCCAAGGGATTTTGCTTTACTGAAAACAGACAAGCTCATGCAGCACCGTCAGCACAATGAGAATTCACTTCAAGCCCTCTTCGCATACGAGTGATTTAACTGAGAACATTCTGCAGAGACGGAAAGCAGAGGCTTTTGTTGAATTAGTGGAAGTGGGTTTTTAATGCTGATCGAACTTATAGTGCTCATCTTTATTGATAACATGAAGTGCCAACTGCATGAATTTGATGAAGGCAAAGATGCAGCATGTGGTGCCTTTTATTTATTTATACCAAAGCCAGGGCCTCACAGAATGGAGAAGAAACTGATTGTTTAAACAGTTTACCAGTTTAGAGAATAAAGGAATTCTTAACTCATGTGACTGCAAGACCCTCTTAATGTGAAAATATTTAGTAGATTTGGAGAAGACGGAAGAGCTTGGGATTGGGGCGATATCGCACATCTTTCATGGAGACGTGCAGTGACCTGTCAGTCACCTGGGTTGTCTAATCAAGTTCGAGTGGGGGAAATGAACACTTTCACTTTCACAAGCCACAGGGAGCCACAGAAGAGGGTGCAGAGAGCCAGATGCGGTCATCAAAAGAGCCACATCTGGCTTGTGAGCCATAGGTTCCTGACCCATGGCCTAAACGGAGAGGTCAGACAGCTCTTATCTATAAGATAACATTGGCTGCTCACAAACAAATGAGCTGAGAATGATGTGTGTTGGTCTTGTAACCTTTCGATATAGTTGTGGATGCACAGGATTTCGTGTCCACTTCTTTACACTTGATCAATTTTAGGATGAAAGATATTGTTATGTTATATCTCTGCAAACAAATTATTATTATTAGCTAGCTTGTGCTTTTAATTTCAATCACTGACAACATGTTTTATTCTTAAATCTGAAATAACTGTTACTTTGCAGTGGTAGTAACAGTTTAATTAAACATTTTACACTTCTAACAAACACGGCCTCTTAGCAGCCTTAGCAGCTTATTAATAGCCACAGAATAAATTTAAGTTTAGAATTCACTCTCCTTCTCCTTTTAGGTCTCCACCACCTACTGTGGTAATGTCTGGCTCTTTAGTTGCTAAATGCTCCACTCTGTTCACCATCTACAAAGTGTGGCCAAGCTGAGGAGACCTACTGTGTTAGAAGACATATTCCATTCAAAAGTCAGTGGTTGATTTATGATTAGAGCTAGCTTCTTATGTATTTTTCAGCTTAGAGAGCACTTGGTTTCTTGAGCACCATATGAGCTGATGGATGAAGGACGGACCCTGTTTCTAACAGAGGCATAGTAATGTACTCCTGATTCTGTTGATAACGGCCCCCAGGAACCTGATTAGTCAACCATTGTATGTAGACCAAAATAGCACACTTAAAGGGTGTGATGTAAAGTTGGGAGGCAAATTCAAGGAAGAACCTGAACAAATGACTGGAGAAACCCATCAAATACACATCAAAGATCCATCCATCCTCTGTGTATAAAGAAGAAGACAGAAGAAAGATCTAAGAGACTTTGAAAGAGTTCATTGTTGCAGCACAAATGGCAGGAAGGAGTGAATTGATTGAATGGGCCACTGTATTGATTGTTTTAAACACTCTGTTTAAACCCTGATGCAGGTAACAGCCATAAATATGTTGGGATGAACAGAATATGTTTGTAGGAGTGTCAGGTTTGAGAAATGGCCAAATAAAATGTGCGCTTGGTTACACCTTTCGTAATGATGTCAACAATGTCAGATCTAATCTTGGCTGGACTATTATTCTAGGGCATATTCACAGCTTCACTGGAAATATTTTAATTGCAAAGTACTTTGTGATAGATAAATAGCGGCAATATCAATATGCACAGTTCTGTTACTTCACATTGTGTAAAATAAATAAGCAAATGTATTCAGTGCTCCATTGCTGTGCCGTCTCTCAAATGACCGAAAAACATATCCATTTTACTTACCGCTCCATTTGTTGCCCGCTTTGTTTGAACACTTGTTTCATAGGGCTTTGTTAATATTCAAGTGCTCCATCACGTCTTATTGGGCCCTCAAGCAGCCAGCCAAGTGTATGTAATAATATTAATAATAAACTTTATTTCTCTATGGTATACTACTATACCAAATAAACACATAAGAAAACATAATTGGAGTAGAACAACCTTAAAAGATATGAAACATAGATGGAATCATCAAGCTGCCATTTTAAAAAGTGTTTTTTTTATAAGTGATGTGAAAAGATGAGAAAGCGTTTGCTGCTTGCAGATCTCCCCAGGCAGAGTAATTATGAGCTCTGCTTTTCAAAGTGATGTTCTTACCCTGTTCATCGTTGATAAATCATGTTCACAGTTTGCACTGGAATTGAGGATAACTAATGTGATGCCTGCAAGGAGGCTCAGGCAGGGTTAGAGGTTGGCACACTTATTAAACTTGCTTGCCAGCAGACTCATGATCTCCTCCTGGTCGCTGAAACGAAACAACCCCAGTAAGGACAGAATTCTTGACGGAAGGCCATTTCTGCAGGACGTCATTTGGATATTTAGGACTAAATTTCCTGGCAAGAGTCTGCAGATAAAAGATCATTTCATTTTGTACAGCAGCTGATTGCAGTCCCAAGAAAGTCCCAAGGGTGTCCAGATCATGGGACCTCCTGTCCGGGTGTGTTTAGAGCCCAGTTATGAAGGGTTAGATGGACTGCAGTGAAGAGATCAGCATCATTTTATCAAGAGCCTACTCCTCTTTGCACTGTATGGTGAAGGCAAGTCAGAAGACAGAAATGCAAGTACAAGAGTCTCTCCAACCTTCTGATGCTTCTCTCTGCATTTTGATTCAAGTGCTCATTTGACCGGCCTGCTCCTTGATAGCTGAGTCACTGCATGCAATGTCCATTCTGTGGTGAGCACGAGCCACAGCCCCTATCTGTGGGAAGCAGCCCTGCTCACATGTTGCAGCCATCAAATTCAAAATGAGTGAAGATTTGCAAAAAAACAATATAGTTTATCAGTTTGAACATTGAATATCTTGTCTTTGTAGTGTATTCCATTGAATATAGATTAAAAGGACTTGTAAATCATTGTATGCTGTTTTTATTTACATTTTATGCAATGTACCAACTTAATTGCAATTGGGGTTTGTAAATGACAAAATGATTGGAAATTATTTAAATGCCAAAAAGTTGTTATTTATATACCTGTTGAAAGCGGAATATTGAAGAGACACCTCAAATCCAGTACATCTGATGTCTCACCTACAAAGCGTGGAAGAGTCTAAATGAGGTCTGATTTTCTGACCTGCCCTCTCTACATCTGCCTGTATCTCATCTGTTGCTTCTGCCCTTGCCAGTTCTTCCTCTGCAGCACGATGGCTGCTTTCCTCCTCTTACTCCTCTCGTCTCTCTCTTCGTTAATCCTCCCCTTCCTGATCCTCTGCAGCTGCCGCAGCAGGGCTGGCTGAGGCCTGGAAATATTCCTAACAAATTAATTGGGTGGCTAATCTCACTGGTCTGGCTGATGAACTTTCCCATGTGTGCTTTCTGTTTTGTGGTAATTTCACTAATACTGCTGATCCTGACTATCTGCACCTCCTCGGGAGAAGCCTTTTTGAGTCTGGATTGAGAGAGCAAACGTTCATTTAGAGTCAACAAATGAACATTAATGTCATCTTATTGAATGAGCAGTTGATATTGATCTTCGATTGAACTTCGACATCCCAGCACTATTTTAATGTTATCTTTTGTATTTTTGCATTTTGAATAGTTTATTTATTTTAGTTTTTACGAATCATTTATTTTTCTTTACCTCCACATCATTTGTATTTATTTCTGTGATTGTACTGCTGCAACAATATGATATCAATAAAGTTCCATCTTACCTTATAACTATGCTTGCTGAATAACAAAAAATGCATCGGTTTGAGTCACATGGTTACAGAGGTATACATGGTACTAACAGCACATCAAGTATGTTTTCTGTGAGGAAAGACAGCAACAATCCTTCCCCCCGTGTCTGTGCATGTTTTGGTTGAGAGTGTGCACAGAGAGGACGGGCTGCTCACAGACGGGTCCGCTGTGATGCGTTGAGGGAGAGAGACAAAGAGCGGGGTGCACTGAATCAATGAGCTGCGTACAAATGCAGATTTTACAGATGCTAAATTTTATTCATTTTAAAGTGTAAGCACAATGCAAAATCAATATGTGGATCAATCGTTATTGATATTGTGGCGGGTCATCATAAATAAATCAGTGCAAGAAAAACATGGTAGTGTATGCAGCGTGCTATAGTTTGCTCCTTTAATGAGGGTCCTGATTTGCAGCTTTTCATTATAACTGAGTCTATAATTTGAGTGACTCACACTATATACTTCTGTGGTTACACAGAAGTATATAGTGCATCCTCTAATTTGAAGTGACTGCACAGTGACACACACTTCTGGTGTCAGCTGTCGTTGCACTAATATCATCAACCAGCATCCGAATGCCTGCACGTCTCCTGAGCGGTGCTGTTTGGACTGTACTGTCCTGCAGCACATGATGTCAGTGCTAACATTCACAGGAAGAAGTGTACTGGAGTAAAACAAAGGATGTGGAGGTCAGGGTGGTGGAAGAGTGTATCGTGTGTGTGGCAGAGGCCGGTGATTGCATCTTGCCTCAGACCAGTAATTAATGTTTCTTTTTTAAAACCATGTCATTGACCGCAAGCAGTCATTTTAGGAATACAGAGTTACATGGGTTGTTACAGATTAATCATTTAATAATTAACCACATTCAAATGCTAGTTCTTGTTTTTTAAAAACGTGATAGCACGAGTGTATAAGGAGTAAATGTTCATTTCCAGATTTCACCAGGAACAATATTAAACTACTGACCGATAATACTGAAGTCTCTTGTGTTGTGTCTTAAGCTCTCTTGTGTTGCGTCTAAGCTCACAGCATAGAGTCGTGGGACACGGAGTCATTAGCACTGGCAGGGCAAATATTCATCCACACACACACATTCCACATCACAGAATAATCTGTTTAAAAATATGACTCCACACATGTAATGTCTTCACTGCAGTGCAAGCCGATGTCGCTGTGCTGTTATAGGTAAGCTTGTCACTATTTCTATGATGCGCCAGGAATTTCATCATGTATTATGTTGCTTTATGTGTAGAGATGACCCTGATAACCCTGTTGCTATGCATCGGATGCATTCCTTTTATTTAGACTGGGTGTAGACGGGGTTACTCTTGGCTTGAGATGGCTTTTCTGACTGCCTGTGAACTGAGCTGTTTTCCCAAGGTCAATTGGATTTGCCACAATAGTAAACTTTGAAAGCATCTCTGACTGAATTGGATTTTTCTTTTATTGGTCAAAGGGAAAGGAAGCACATATATGATGGGAAGTATTCTTGTGAGGGTCTTCTGTTTGTCGACTCAGTCGCATTTAAACAGTAATGCTAGTATTAGATACTATAGTATCTGTAATGTGTACTTATTGTGGTCTTAAACAGCTGAAGCTAAACAGCCACGTTTCCTCTGATTCACATCGATGCAGCGTCCAAATGTAGGGACGAAGCATTATCTCTCTCCTGTGTTAACAACATTGTTCTGGAGTTCTTCTTAGGTTTTCTCTCGGCAGACTGGCTCAACAAATTCTCAAAATCCAGCTCCCACTGCAAATTTAACTGTTATCCTGGTTTGTGGATAGGTCCGGTTTTGAAAACCTCATGCGCACCCAAAGCTTAGTGCTGGAACTTACCCAAAAACAGGCAGGCTTTAATCAAATCCAATCTGCAGGGACATGACACTGAAATATAACTGTAGATAATAAACTGCCAATAAATTAATCACCCTCATATCTCATTGTTTTGGTTTACTTAATAAATCAATTTAAACATTGCAAAAGAAATAATCACATGAATAAAAGATATATAAAAGATATTTATATATAGTGTGTCTATCACTGCCTTGTCACCTTTCAGCCAACAGCAAACCCCCTGCCTCTTAATAACTGCCACATTTAGCCTGTTAGCTCCTGTGAGAAGAGCAGCTGCTGTAGATAAACAAGCTGTGGGGTAAGACTTAAACTTATTGATGTTCCTCATCATCAACAGCCCACTATACTAACAAAGACAGCTCCTTGATTTTCTTGCTTACTTAATGCCTCTGATAGCTTCTTCTTTTGAACCTTCACACCTAATCTGGACCTGAGAACTTGTCCTCACATCCAACATTTTGTGAGGACAGACGCAGACTATGTGCTTGGCTTCCTGTTTCTGCCAGACTGAAGTATGGCAATTTGACTCCTGTCACATCTGTTTGTGATTGATGGCTTGGAGGAGCTCATGTTATAGATCCTGCAGGTTTGTGTGTTCATGATGGAGATGGGTTTGTTAATTATTCCATGCCTGCATGTGTGTGTTTGCATTTTATTCACTGTACGTTTATGTGTGACATTTACCCGGTGTCTGTTTTCAAGGAAGCAGCTTCATTGTTTCAGCCTTTTCCTCCACTTCACAGGACATTCCCCACTGATGACAGTGATGGAGAACGAGACGTGGCCGCACCCCTCATATGTCCCCCATTATCGCCTCCGCGGTGACCCTTTTGCCTCGAGACTCTCCAGAGAGGCGGATATCGTTGCAGCGTTTTACATCTGTATCATAGGTCAGTCTCTTATTTCGGAGAATGCTTTTATTTATTCTTTCCACTGAACCTCAAGTGTTGATACATTCAGGCTCAATGCCAAAGTTCAAGATTGAAGTGTCTTCTCGACATCACAGCACCACAAAGCAATAAGGTAAAGAATAAAACTGTAGCATGCAACAGACACGTGAACTGACTGATGATGCACCATCTGATCACACCAATAAGAAGCAGTTCAGTGTGTTGTTAGTCATGGTTGAACTTTCCACATGTAGGTGTTGAGGACACACAGGAAGCTGACTTTGAGGTTTGGGTTTACTTTGGCTGACTGTGAAGGAAACTTACAGTGTGTAGTGGGCAAAAATAGGAAATTCCACAACACCGTGTACGTGTGATGTACATGCTGAAAAACAAAAGAGTAAGAATTTAAATAATAGTCAGAAATGGAGGAGGAACATGTAAGGCGCATTATGTATAATGAGGAAACTCATTTAAGAACTGTCTTACTGTCCTTATCAAACGTTTCTAGAGAGGAAAAAAAGAGGGACAAATGCAATCAAATCATTGAATTTTTCACAGATTAATCATTTGTGCTCTCCCGTACTGAATTGTTGTGCACAAATGAATGTTTTAATGATGAATGAATGAATGATTTAATATAAGTTCATAATTTAAAGACAAACCTTAAATAAAACTTAAGTCATCTGACAGCTTTTTACTTTGCTTTTTACTTAGCTTTCACATTGCAAAGCATCAGCAGCTACCTGCACACTTATAAAAAAGTGGATTCAATTTAGTTTTCTTATTTTAGACAGAGACTGTATGTATATGTAAGTATATATACATACATATACATACACACACATATATACACACTGTGTTATTGTAGACACATCACTGACACCCTCAAACATCAAAGATAAAATATCATTTAACATTAGTTTCCATTGATTCATTCAGACAAGTTATAGATTCATGAACACAAATTAAATAACTGGAAAGCACACTTTAATAATTTGGGTGCATTCATTGGTGGGGTTTTTTTTCCATTACCCCGAACGGGCTCATTCAAAAGAGAAAGTTTTTTTTTTTATTAAAATCAGAATACTTTATTTATCCAATAGGGAAATTTAGTCAGCTTGCTCCCTGACCGGGAATCGAACCCAGACCGTGATGGTTGAATCCTAACCAGTAGACCACCAGGGAAAATCTGTTATCTCTGTTATCGCAACCCACACAGAGACTCTTAAATAAGCATACCACTGTCTTTTTCATTCACTGTACTTTTTTCATTGGAAAGCAGCATGTTTTGGTGTTTGCAGACAGAATTAATTGAGGCCCACTCACAATATCTGTTGATTTTCTAGAACAGTTGCAGTTCAGATCAATAAGTTGTATCATATTTTCCTTCAGATAAGTATGATCCCAAAGAATGTTTTCTTCATGCAGATGACTAAGTACAATTACTACTGTTTCACAGCAAGTCAAATTTCTGACCTTTCCTGGTAATAAAATCCCAGAGGAGAGAGCTTGAGGCCGGCAGCACAAAGGCAGTCATTGTTGAGATCACGCTCAGTTACAGTTAAAGTTCAGACCCGCTGGGCAAAACTACTCTATGTAAAGTTGTTGCTTCCCATTTAGACATCACTAAATCATGACCATATTCTACTGAGACTTTCTATAACAAGAGGGGGAAGTACAAAACAAATTATGGGATCACAGAGCTATAAAAGAGAAGGAAACAAATAAAGCCTGAAGTGAAATAAAGATGCCTCAAACAGAATGAGGTGGTGCCCTTTGACCTCAGTATTTCATCTGTGAACATGAGAACAGACCTTCTTTGTATAGCATTTTCCATACAAACAAACTGCTGCACAAAGTGCTTCCCACAGTAAAATAATCCCCCCACCAACCCACAGAAACACAAAACAAGAGTGTGTCAATAATAAAATGGAGAAAGCTCAATACAAACAGGAACTAATGAAAGTTATAGTTTATACTTTCCTGATGTGTCTGTAACACTTCTATCCAGGCAATACATGAACTTACATACATAACACAACTCAGTGTGGTTGAGTTTGTGTGTGATGTTTTATTGCACTGAGGCTTTTTCATCCAAGTCTCAGTGCTGCTGCAGTGTAACCTCATCATTTAAAAGTATAATTTTATTCGATCCGTATGTGCAGCTTCTTCCCCATCTCATCAGCACACAAACACACTAACGCAAAATCTTACATGAGAGGCGCCTGGATAGAAAAGGATAATCCTGAAGAGGCCTCTTGAAAACAAAGGCCTGACAGGAATATTTTAATCTGTGTATTGCACTGTGTGAATGCAGATCCCACACAAACACATTCACAGGAATCCTTTTTTCGGTCAGTGGGCTGAGTGAAGGTCTGTTGACATGATGCTCGTATCAGCTGTGGAATGTAAATGTACTAAATATGAGTAATCTCAAACTGATGTTCTTTTCTGCTTTTGTTTGTTATGTTTAGTTATCATCTGCCTTCTTCTCTTACCTCGTACGCCCAGAGTAAATAAGCTGTCTCTTGTTTTCTCTGTCCTCTTGTTTGTTTGTTTTGGTTATTTAGCCAATACCATGTTTCCAATGTATGATAAACAGCGATAGACAAGTGGATTGTGTACAGATTATAAACATGAGGTTGTGAGAAATTGTTGTGTGGGTATAAAGGTCAGCTCAGACACATTATAATTGACAGTGATAAGAAAAGTGACAAACAGTGGCAAACTGTTATTGTCAGAAGCTAAATCAATAAAGGATGCTCTGGATGTGCGCTGAGCCCCTCCGGCTTCATGTGGGTTTACATGTTGACCAGTGATGGTGAACAGCTGTGCACGCGGCATGCAGTTGACCCCTCGCAGCTCTGTTTAAATGACAGCATCACTGACATGCATGTTAATATAAACCAGCAAGTTTCTTCTGTTGATAAACACAAATCTGCAAGTGTTTTTCAGTGTGATGCGCATGTGAATTTCTCTTTATCCTGAAAACCATATGTGTAGTTGTCTCTAACAGGTGTGTGGGCTAAAGTGCGCACAGCTGTAGTGGATTGCCTTTGGCTCATAAGCCTCACCTCTGTATGTGTCTACTGCATTTGCAACATGTCGGATATATGCACAGCTGGGGAGAGAGCCACAGCTCTGGAAGACGTCCTGCATCGTTCCAGTGCCAAAGACACCGCACCCCAAGGAGCTCAGGCCGGTAGCTCTGACGTCTCATCTGATGAAGACGCTGGAGAGACTGATCCTTGTCCATCTGCGCCTGCTGGTGAGCTCCTTCATGGACCTGCTGCAATTCACCTACCAGCCCGACATTGGGGTGGATGATGTCGTCATCTACCTCCTTCACAGCTGGCTGGGGTGGATCAACACCTCACTACATGGATTTTGGATTACCTCACACACTGACCACAGTTTGTGAGGGTGCAGGGCTCTGAGTGAGATCAGATTCTCTGCTGAACAGTTCTGGCTCCTTTCCTGTTCACCCTCTACACCACAGACTTTTCACACAGAACTTCACCATGTCACCTCCAGAAGTTCTTTGATGACTCTGCTGTTGTTGGCCTCATCACAGATGGGGACAACAGAGAGTACAGAGGACTTATTCAAAACTTTGTGGACTGGAGCCTGCAGAACCACCTCCAAATCAACACCAGCAAAATCAAATAGCTGGTGGTGGATTTCCGCAGGTGTAGCCACCCCCACGCCTGCTCCGGTGAGCATCCTGGGAACATCGACGTTGTGAAGTCCCACAAGTACCTGGGTGTTCATCTAAACGACAACCTGCTGGTCCAGCAGCATCATAGACAGGGACAGGAGGAGGATGGACAGACTGGTGAGGAGGGCAGCTCTGTCCTGGGATGCCCCCTGGACTCAGTGGAAGTGGTGGGAAATGGGAGGATGAAGGCTAAGCTGTCATCCATATTAAACAACACGTCCCCCCTCTACAGGACACGCTGACAGCTCTGACAGCTCCTTCAGTGAGCGGTTGCTCCATCCACGCTGTGTGAAGGAGAGATAACGCAGATCTTTCCTTCCTGCTGCTGTCAGACTACACAACAAACATCATGTCTGCTAGTCTGTAAACAATAGACAATAAACAAAGGACTGGTGCAATAACGCTACATTTCTATTCACTGTTCAGTGTTTTTTGCACTCATTTAGACCTGACATATTATATATTTCTTATATGTATATTCTCAGATACACTCCCTCTGTACTGTGGACAGGTATACCACAGTTAAATCTATAATTATTTATCTGGATTACTTATTTTTCTATTATTGTTATTTTATTCTTATTTTCATTTTATTTCATTGTGTTTATATTTTATATATTATTATTTCTTAATTTATTCTTTGTCTTGCTTTTCTTACTGTTTATTTTTCACTGGCTTAGGGTTAGTTTTGCTGCTGTTGCTGTGGGACAAATATAGGAATCTTAATTTAAATATATGCTTTCTTTTGTCCGTCATTCTCAACCACTTGACTAGTGCATACTCAGTGCAGATGTTCCTATGCACTATGCCAGGCAATTGGTAATGACGTCCCATGAATGGTGTTCCTGGCTGCATCTTACCCCTGATATAATGTGCACTTTTGCATAGCTTGCACCTGGCGTCCTGTCTGTGTGGTAGACCTCTGCTGATGTTGGACTGAGTGCCTGCTCTTCTCTGCCATGGTCAGTGCGTCTGTGCTGACTTAATCCGGGGCTTATCTGTTCACCAAGGTTTTATCAGTTTTCTGCTGCAGGAGGTATTCATGTAGCTGGGTAGCCATCTTCCAGATGTACTTCTGGACTTCATGTTTGTTTAGTCCTGGACAGTGGCTCTGACGCTCACCAGTCCCTAGCCTCTTTCACACCACTTAGTTTACAGTCTGAGGATACTGGACTGGGGTGAAACCTTCATTGTGAGGAGCTTCCATTGGCCTGCTTATGATATCAGCAGATTTCCTGATTGCTGGCAGGGTGTATGTAAGGTTACTTTTCAGGACCCGTCTTACTCTCGCCTTGTCATTCCCATTTACATTTGGGATGCCACAGTATTTGTAGCCATTCTCAAAATCTTCAGTGCTACCTTCTGGTAGTTTGACTCCCTCAGTTCTGATCATCTACAATCTCTTTGATACCATCTGACTACACTTATCTAGTCCCGATGACATTCCAATATTGTTGCCGTAGATCCTGGTGATGTGGTTCAGTGAGTCGATGTCTCACTCATTCGTGGCCTACAGAGTGATGTCATCCACGCAGAGGAGTTGACTGATGGTTGCTCCCCTTCAGAACCGTTCATCTGCTCTACTGCGGCATTCATGGAGGACAGTGAGTTTTTTTAATTCCGTAGGTGTGGATCAACTTCCTGGTCTGGTGCTGTCCAGCTCTTCACACTCTCAGAGGTCTGCCACTTGATTAATGGTGTTATCTGATGCCTCACTCTCCTCTTACAGTACTGTTTAGTGAATCTGTTCTTATATTACTACTCTACTACTGAGAGTATTTTGGATGAGAGTCCTTTGATGGTTCAGAGGCACTTATTCTCCTGTGTATCTCAGTTGGGTAGCCAGAGCTGTGAGTCTTTGCCTTGCAGTCTCCAGTGCCTCAAGTATGGACAGTTTGTACTTTCTAGGGATGTCTTTCTTCTCCACACCTTTCTACAGCTCTGAGAGTTAATTTTTCTCCATGTCACCTTGATTTTTGCCTCCAGCCTCCTTCTCCACCAGGGTTAAGGCTCTTTGTGGCTTATTCTATTTGGTTTGTAGCCTAGCATCACTAGGATCACGTGCTGTGGAAATCAGGTAATTGGTCTTATTTATGGCTCTAGTAGGGATAGACTGTAGTGCTGCAGTCACATCCTCAAGCCCACTTCCAGAGAGTACTTTGCCACTTGGTAATCGACTGCGGGGGTGGCAGGTGTCAAACTGAGTCATGAAACATGTTTATGAAAAGATAGTCCAACGAGATAGAGAGAGATTCTATCTGTTTGTTGCCATGGTGTTTGGCTTTTGTCTGAAATTCTGTAAAAGTAGCTGATGATTTTTTTTCTCAGATTCTGATGGTATTATTGCAAATGTTTGTTCTTAATCTAGCACCACCCTTTTTCTGATTGCTATCATCTGAAACAATGGCCCATAATAAGCCATGACAAATTGTGAAATCAATTAAATGGAGCATTCCCATTGTTTTGAAACTTATTTCTGTTATGGTCTGTGCAGCATTTCTTATAGTTTTAATGTGTATTCTCTCCTGTGATTTCTTTTAAATTATAAACATTTTGTTAAATTGGTGAAGACATTTTTCTCATTTGTTTTTGTCATGTCTGCTTGCATGTGTCTACTTGGCACTGTGTTAAGCTCTTAGGGCCGTTGTAATTAATTTAATTGATGGTCTGCAATTCAGCTTATGCCTTGAGCAAACGAATAAGTTTCCTGTAAGGATGATGTGAAAGAGTGGTATACATGAAGATATCATCACCAGCACATATTGCATCAGATTGTTCTTCATCTGTTTGTCCACGCTGTTAGTGCACTTCCTGCTATCAACCCACGAGTGTTCACCTTGAGTACTGTTATGGCTGTAATTTCCTAACATGAGTCTGGCATACAGTCTGGGTGGGTGATTACTGCACATGCTCTCGAGTCATTAAGTGATTACGGTAAACACAAATCAACACATCTCCACACAAATGAAAGTAGCACTAAGCCCAATGTGGTGGCAAGAAAATGTACACCACTTAAAAGGTTACTCTGTGAAAAGGAATGAATATGGGAAGACGTCAAATTGCACATCTAATTTCTGCACCACGTAATGGTGCATGTAATATGAACATTTCTTTTGTCATCCTCATCCTGCTTCCTGTTTTCATGACAAAATGGCTACATTTTTTGCCAAATCTGTCGTTACAACAAGTTAACGACTGCTAATAGCAGGTTGAAACTCTGTTGTATAATGCATGTTCCTTCTTGTATTTTTCATCAAGGCTAATGCTGAATGGCGCAATGTTCCATGAAGTTGTGTACTTCTTTATCTTGTTGCCACTGAAGATCCACACAGCCAATTCTTAACCTACGTAAAGGAGGAGTTTAGAATTGTGGGAGGTAGCTTTTAGCTCCTCATATCACTTTTTTAAAAAAGCTACTAGTTAAAGAAATAGGATGTGTAAATGAGAATTTTTTTTCTTGCCTGAACAAAGTGAGTCCTAAATTTGGTTTAATAGCTGCAAATAAAAAACTGAACTGATAAGAAAGATAAAGGTAAAAATTCAGAACGTGCAAAAGATAAACAAGAGATTATTTAACTCACATCTCACAAATATAAAGTGCAGCCCTCTATATGCTGTATAGATATAGATTTCGAATGGCTGCAGTGAACACACAATTTTTGTCACATGGCTGTACAACAAAAAAAACACATCAGCTCAAGTGATATGTATAATTTCACTTGATCTGAGCATTCATACACTACTTTTCTTACTTTTTTCTTCTTCCTATTGATTTCGTTAGTAATCGCTGTCAATGCGTCTTCATATTCTGCACTTGTCAGTGAGGTACTTGTCTTGAATTGGCTATTTTTCTCTGAGTGTGCATGTAATTAATCATGTGATCCCCTGAGTGCTGCTTTTAAAGGTTACTCATACACTAAACTGAAAGTAGCTTTATATTGTATATATGTGTCTTATTCTTAGTCACTCAGCGAAGAACTTGTCGACTCACAGTTCTCAGTTAAACTTGATCTGCAGTTAAGAATTTTTTTGTGAGACATAGCTGCCCCAAAACACTCCACGAGTTATTAGAGAGCACCAGTTTTTATGTTTAACCATTATGTCAACACAGTGACATGTACAAAATTGATTTCAAAATGTAATAATAGCTTTGTTTCATAGTGAACAATAAGAATGACATGTGATGCTATTTTTGATTGTACCTGATACTCTCAATCTCAAGTAGCCCAGTTATACAGGTGACATCAGCCAGGAGGACAAGATTACTGTAAAAATAAAGGTAATAGCCCTGTATCACCAGGAGCATAAATAAATGAGTGGAAATGCTGAAAAAAAATCTTCAAAGAATATTTGGCAGAAGTGGGAGGTGTGAGTGTTTGTGTGAGAAATTGCAGTATAAAGCTGATAAAATGCTTTTACGTATGTAAAAGTGTAGAATATTAAATAGGACTCCGACTTATGAGAAATATGGGCCCAGAAATAAAGAATCCTCGCTTTAGAGACGTAGAAATGCACACACCAGTGCTCTGATGCACACGACTACTACTAGAGTCAAATCAAGCCCTCGTCTTGATGATAATAAGCCAATGTGACGCAGAGCTAAGCACATCTCCATCTGTCCCCATTGTGGCTGGGGGTGGAAGCTTCCTGAGCCCGAAGCAACTGGGGGAGAAGTTAGATAAAGTGGATGATACCAGGAAGCAAACTTGACGGATGGGTGGATATCAACGAGGAGCTGATGACCACTGTTGTTCTTGTTATTATTGTATCATGCTTCAGCCTCTTCAAAACACTTTATTGTGTCAAATATCAAATATTAGAGCAGCTCCATGAAATATGAGGAGAAAGACAGATGGACTGAGAAAGAAGCAGCATGATGCACTTTGGGGACAAGCAAATAATTTTCTGTCAATTCAAATTTCCATTTCTGAGATCCGTTTTCCCACATGGCTCCATGTGGGAATGCTCCAAAAGCCCCTTTGGCTGAGAGCCTCTATTTGCAATTATTTTCTTTCCTGGTACAGGGCATCATATGAGTGCATGGAAATGAGAAGAGGTACAGTACGCTCATTGTGTTAGTTGCCATTTTACTTCAAGTACCCTCATAAACAATTGGAATGAATCAGGTTTATTCAGCAGTGAAAAAGATCTTTGTGCACATCAAACAGGGTGGATGGGGAGCAGCTGATAGGCCAGAAGGTTTATGACTGAAAGGTTAATTGTTATTATCCCCTAGCCAGAGGAGGGCCACAGGTAGAGGGGATGTCGTCTCTTATCTGTCGCAGAGCTAGGCAGAGGTCAGGTTGTGGTTGTGATTGAGGGGATGCGCGGAAGTTTTCGAATAGGAGAATGCAGCTGCAGTCATTTCTCTGGAGCTCTGCTGATAAAGGACATGCATTTGCAAGATAGACCAGGGCAGATAAAAGATCATGGAGTGTACCTTTAAGCTTGCTCTGTTTATTTCACAGTGATAAATGCTGTCTGGGCTTCTCTCTATTGCAGAATAATATTGTATGTGAGATAGGGTTTTTTTTATGACAACCCTTAAGCATACAGATTACATTCTCTGCACCAAACATCTCAGATTTAATAAAAACTGGCAGTGGAAGCCAGAAAATCGGCATTCATCACACATGCATGCACATCATTTGTTTACAGCTATGCACAAATAACAGTAACAGAGCTGAGCTGAACACAGATGCATAAGGACACAGTCCCACCTGTCACAATCAGTGTGTCCATTGCTATCTCGTTTACAGGTAACGGACGGATGCTATTGGATGTTTGGAGATAGCAAACACAACCGGCGGTTGAATCTGAGCAGATGGAAATTCACCTCACTTTCTGTTTGAATACACCATAGCTCTAGCGTCACTCCTTATGTACATCATCATCTTTAGAGGAGAAATTTCAGCTTTCTAACATAGGTTGATAGCAGCAAGTGCACTAAACAACAACGTCATGCTATCTGTAGATCGTGATTAATTAAGAGTCACAGAATGTATGCATAGCTGGAGGGGTCATTGTTTCTGAAGCTCTGACAACCACAATCTGTCATTAATAATAGACCACTTGATTATTTGAATTGGCAAAATCATCTGTCGTTCCCATTGATAGTACACTGACTATGCTAGTGAAAAAAAACAGCTCACACTACAGCAACTGCTTTTGTTCATTTGTGCAGAAAATAAATGTGAAAATAACACAGATTTCTGAACACACATCCAACAGTTACCGTTGTGTTTCAATATTCAAGATTTTATTCATTATCATATACACAGCAATACTTTTAGTCTTTGCTGGCAATGAAATTCTCAAGTTTCTGGAGCTCCTTAAACAGTGTTCAAAATAATTTAGAGAGAGCAACCATATGTGCAAAAGGAAAATAGATACAGAAGTAAGATAATTAACAACCTTAGCAATAACATAAAATAGATCTAAAATAACAACTAAAAATATATACAATATATAAATAGAAATAATGTCGAATTACAAGGTGCAAATATTGAATAGTGAAATTAAGTGGAAGTGAATGGTCTTATTGTTTGGGGGATGAAACTGTCCCTTAGCCTGCTGGTTCAGGCTCGAATGCTGCAGAACCGTCATCCAGACAGCAGCAGGCAGAACAGTCTGTGTCTGGGTAACTGGGCTCCTTGATAATCTTTAGTGGCCTTCCTCCTACTCTGCTGGGTGTAGAGGTCCTCCATGGACGGCAGCTCTGTCCTGGGGATGTGCTGAGCAACTTTCACGACCCTCTGTAGAGCAGTGATGCAGCCAGTCACGATCCTCTCAGTGGTGATCCTGTAGCAGCTGCAGAGTGTCCTGGAGTCCATGTTGAGCCTCAGCAGCCTGCGGAAGAAGGAAAAAATCTCTGCTCCAGATTTAGATGAAGATTCTTTGTAGGATCATATTTTCGCACAAGTGATGAGCTTCCATGTGAATTTATCATTTGATTGTTGTTAAATAAAAATTTGAGTAACACTGCATTATAGTGTCTCCAATGTTCTGCCCTTATTGTAGATGCAGAGATTTAATACTTTTCAAAGATGATTCCCAGAACATAAACTGTGGTCAACTGTAGTGTTGTCGCAGATAGTAGGCTGACCTCCTCAAAACACTTAAACACTCCACACATGCAAAATTCACTGACTGATTCAAACACTGACTCCAGCTTTAAAGCTGCACTAATCTATTTATTTTTCCCTATTTAAGACTAACATGTTAGCAACAACGTTGTCTTTGTCAGAGTTACTCTGACTCTGCAGCCTTACTCATTAGGCGACACATTATACGGTACTGCCACATACATGTATACAGATTCACACAATTATTCAACATGTTTTTTAATTTTACCCTTCAGAATGAGGCAAACCATCTCAGGGTTCACTGTGCCAGTTCACATTAAACATAATGTGTTCATTGTGCTGAGAAACATTTGATCAATGTGATCAAAGTGAAAATGTCACGTTGCTGCTGCATTCTCAGCCCAGTCTTACTGTGCAACTAAATGTTTCTAATGATGACACTAAGAGAGCTTACAATAGACCATGCACATCAGTTGAGTTGTTAGAGAAAGCATCAGGCCATTAGATGGTGGCTCCAGTATTAACGGTAAGGGTGCTGAAGGGAGATGAGGTGAAGGAGTTCATAACCATTCTGTCACACATGTCTCCTTCACCGCTCTCCTTTTTTGTCCCTCGTTATGGCTAAATGAAAGGGTAAAGTCGCTGATGCACAGGAAGTGTGATGACATTTTTTTTTTTTTTTTTATGTTTCACTCCCTGTGAAATGATGGCATGAATATGTTGCTGCCAGTGGGTGTTGAATGGCTGATGTGAACAGTCTAGCCTGAAGCTTTTACTTGTCGTGATTCATTTATAGCATTTTAACAGTCAGAGAACCTTAAAAGCAGCTGTACCTCGAGCTTTGTGTGCCTTTTAAAAATGAATTCATCTAAATGAGCAACACATTTTTACCCCCCACCATCAACATCCCCCAGAAATCATCTATTTATTGTTTCTTTTTTTATAGGAACATTTTGGAGCTATTTCGCACGTCACAAAATTGGAGTTTAATATAAATGGAACACACAGTGGGTGGTTAGCAAGCACAACTGCTTGAATTGCCCAATTTGTTTTATGCTCAGTCACTAATGTTAGCTGACGCGACAAATAACAAGACAAAGTTACAGAGGAAAATCCCACATGACTAACTGGGGAGGTAAAATCCTGTTTTCTGTGAAGGTGCCGGTGTGACGCGCCTAGACACAGTGATGAGGAAGATTTCCATGGTTACAACTTTCGAGCTTCCAGGCCCTCCAGTGTGGGAGTGAGAAAAGTGTTCCTGAAGAAAATAGCGTTACACATTTAATGTTTGCTTTTCTTACTTAAGTATTATCTACCACTATGTGTGTGTGAGTGTGATTGTATTAAGAAGTGACTAAATTTATCACTTCTTAATGTCTGAGTGTTTTCCATTACTAAAACAAACAAAAACACGTGTAAACTAGTAATGTTTAAATATTAAATTTAGATAAAGTACTGATTTTATAAAACACATAGATAGCTTGTTCATATAAAGATGTTGGTTGTGATCTTCAGTGGGGAGTTTCTGTCTACCTTAATGACGCCATGAGATTTAACTACCCAGGATTTTGTACTGATAAAAAGGCAACAAATTAAAGAAAGGAGCAGGAGCCCGAAAGCTAAAGTAAAATCTGGATCACGTCTCTCAGAGTTTTGTCAGACACCTGGCAACAGTGGACTGCACAGGCTGGATTCATTTCTCTTCTCTTGCTAAGACCAGCGTGTTACAGTAATGAAGCCTGGAGGAGATGAAAGCACCAGTGGCCCTCTCCAGGACTGTGTAAATCAAAGAAAAGACCCAGTCCTGGCAATGTATCTTGGTTGAATAAAACATAATTGTGCCACTTAAGTTCGCTGAGTATCTGAAATTATCTGAAAAATATAGGCTCCTGCTTCAAATTTCACATGTCAAATTGCTACCCAGACAAGACACATGATTTATAGATAGTCCAAGGCGAGTAGAGACTTCAAGCCATTAACCTGCAGAACATCTCTGAATGTCCAGCACTGATTATCTGAAACATATGCTCTCATATGCTCTAGTTTTCAAGTTAGATGAGCTCCACTAATCAATATTTTTTTTATTATAACAATGAATTTAACGACTGCTGTGCTGCACATGTAATATAAAAGTGGGCATTGGGAGTTGACGTATCCCATAGAGCATTATTACCCAGCTCTACAACAGCTTTATAGCCCATTGTTTTAGTTTTATGGCCATCAGATGGACTAGATACAGTCTTGCTGCTCTCTTTAATTTTCCAGTGCAGGTTTCCAGCAATAGCAGGCAGAGGAGCTCAGATAATGTATCATGTGCTACCTGCCCCAGCAACACATGTAGACACACGATGTTAGGAAAAAGCTTGGGGAGCTACTGGCAGTAATGACAGAGATAAAGCTAAAATATGTCCTTTGGTCTAAGGTTGGGTTTGAGTCTTACATTTGGCAGTTGGGTTGGGTCTTTAGGACTCAGACTTCAATGAAATGCAATTAAATATGTTTCTCATTGTCTCTTTCTCTCTTCTAGGAATCATGTCAGCAACAGGCAACGGCTATGTCATCTATATGACCATCAAACGCAAGACCAAGTTGAAGCCTCCTGAGCTCATGACTGTTAATCTGGCCATCTTCGACTTTGGCATATCAGGTACAATCCAGTGTGTTTCTGAAGTCGACTAACAGTCGTCATTACAGTACAACAGCTTTCCATTCATCGCAGAGAGCAAACATATCTTGGTGTGCTTACATGTAGAATACTGGAAAACTAGCAAAATCTTAGCAGATTTATTCTTCCATTTTTCCATCCAACAATATGAAACTGATTAACTTCATTGTGTGCCCTTCATTGATTCATAATTACCTAATTGACTATTTGCTTGAAAAACTGAACTGAATAATCCTTTTAATAATAATCCCTTACCTGATAATTTACTTATCCTGCAAAGTAACAAACACTACACCTAATGGAAATGACCTGATTAAATTAAAGACATTAGATATTGCTTGGAAAAAGAGCTCCCCTATGCAGCTGTATCTGATGTGCAAAGACCTTCAGTACAGCCTGAAAGCTTAACCATAATTAAGAACATTTCTTCACCAGTTTAGTGAATCATGCAAACTGCAAGTGAAAAAACACAACCAAATACAGAAATTCTGAAAAGTAGCATCATTTTGAGCTTTTGTGCTGAAACCAAATATTTCTATGGTTTAACACATTTTTGTCACTGAATCAATATCTGCCCTACTTCTGTTCTCTTAATAAGAGGACGTTATCTCTTTTGCCTGCATTTTGATTAACTTTAAGATTACCACCCCGTGTTATTGTCCCCATTTAATTATCCCAGCCCATAATGCCTGTGATTCGTCGGCCCGGGATCAATTTAAATTCAACAATAATTTACCCCCTTCACTATTAAATTTTGGAGAATGGCATGTTTCTTGTTTTAACCCATTTGTTAATGAACATTTCTGACCTCAGAGGAATGTCTTGACATTTAGATTTCTCCTCTTTCATTGGCGTATGGAACTCAGCTTAACACGTTTTTCCCTCAGCTATGAGTGGAGGAGCTTATTTCTACAAAGGTCACTTTAGTTGTCATGGTTAATACTACTCAGCCTGTGAAATCAGTTGACTAATGTCTGTCGTGGGTCTGGAGGAGCTTCTTTAGGCTCACCTTAGGCTTCACAGAATTCCTCCATTATAAAGTGCAGGCGTGGAGTCTGAAAGATGTGAGTAGACAGGGAGTGCCTAATGAAACTGAATAGTTTGCTATTTTCCTGACATTAATATTGGCTTTTTCCATCTGTGTGGTATTTGGTGCACAGGTGGCAGTCAGTGTAGTTTTGGTGTAAGAAGATGCCCTTGAGAACATACATATTGGAAAAACATCTTTCTGGAAATGGAGCTGATGCAATCATTCAAATACCTTCAACAAATGATTGCTCCTTCTATTAGTTTTTATGTTGTGATTGTGCTAAATAATTGAACTACCTATTTCATCCTGCAGATTGGTGGTGCTGTGTGCTCACATTGTACAATAAGATTTCCTAGATAAGTTCTCTCCATTATAGTTGCTGTGGTCATAGTGAACTGTATGAAACAGGTTATATGACTGGTTGACACCCAGCCTCTCTACAATTTGTGCAGCTGTTGGGAACAGCTGTCTCACATAGTCCGTACAATACTCCCAAGACCACTGGGAGTCCATGGTCTTTATGGTCCATCCATATTAGGGATTAAAATACAGGATATCCCAACATAAAGTGTATTAGTAAGGCTAACTAAAACCTGAACGGCTCCAGAATCTCCCACAGGTGTTCAACAGGTATGATATGTGGTAATTGTGAAGTGTATGATTCGTATCATTTTCATCCTCATCAAACCAGCTAGTGACCCCTACACTATGGATCTCCCACTGTCTCTCTAAAAATAAAAATAAAGATGTATATTTATATATATTTCTGTCATCACACAACACTGAAATCACACAAATCATGTGTACTATTTTTTTCTGATCTAATTTTATGATATTCAGGTCAAGATATTTCAGTCTGCACCAGAGTGAACCAAATGATGAATGGCTGACATTACTACAGCTATTTCCTGTTTACAACTTGCAAGTTGCTATCTTGATAACAAATTGAATTATGAGTTCAACTTCAGGTTTTTTTTTTATTTATAGAGGGGACAAAACAGCTGCAGTTGAGAAGTACTGTACATGTTAAAGTGAATAGATTAAATGTTGGTCAATATTTTAGTGTGCAAGCCAGCAGACAATTTGTATAGAACCATTCATTCATAACCTTAAAGGGCTTTACATCGCATCATAACACCCATAAATCAACCTGAGGACTGAATGGAATGATCGATGGTTACCATCATGTTTTTGAGCAACACATCCAGTAGAAGCACGTCTGTGGTTGTCATGTGTTTTTTTCCATCTTCTTAGCAGATGAGTTGACTGATAAGAGAAGATGTGACAACTGAAGCAGCAAACACAGCAGTTTCACCTTTCTACGACTGAATAAAACGAATCTCATGAATTTCAGCATTCCAGTGAGTTAAATATCACTGAGAGTTGGAGCAATGAGACAATAAGTCATCTTGTTCTTTTGGCTTTTTCCGATATGATGTGAGCGCAGCTTAACCGCGAAACCACGGGACACCAAGGACCCGAGGTCTTTCGACGTCATTAGTCTGTCAAGAAAAAAAAAAGAGTTCAAGATTTAAAGAATAAGGATGCACTGTAAACATAAAAAAGGGGTTTAGTTCCCTACAAGTTTATGTTTTGACAATTTCATGACCTTTGACCTTATACTACATATCTGGTCCATCTGGATTGTAGCATTAGCTCGCATCAGTGAAGGATTCTGACCTGTGAATGCTCCTCTCTATGCAGACACGGTCAAAGTCAACACAGGCCGTGTGTGCCCTGAAAGTGAACAAAGCCGGGTTGTCAGCCCATGTGTTTGCCCTGCAGCTACCTACGCAGTGGTCCTGGCTCGCAATAAATGTTATTAAACATGCCTCATGGCATGAAAGATGACATGTGCATATTGAGAATAACTGAAAAGTTTTATTACAAAGTGGGTCAACCCAGCATTTTGTTACCAGCGTAAAGGTCAGAACATCCTTGTAAACTGATGACCCCCAAAGCAGAGTCATGCTGTACTGCTTCATAAATTGTAATGACTTGATCAGACATGTTGATTGGATCAGCACATCATCAAATATTACCTTTCATGATTCAGTTTGATTCAGTTGTGAGCTCCACAGCTAAGTGTCTCAACATTTTTTTGCTTTGATTGATCATCCTCTGATCATCATATTTTCAAATGGGTTTGGTCCCGGTGCCGATTCAATGTTTTTACACTCCTACAGTTTCAGCTTGACAGTTTGCTCAGACAACCGTATACACTGAGCACATCTCAGAGATACAGTGGGCTATTTAAAGCCCATCACCCTCACATTTATTCAACACATTGACACGTGTTTAAGTGCAGGAAGACTGATACTGTATGCAGGTGATTACCCGTCTTTCATTAATAATATGCCTGTCATCTGTATCATGACGTTTAGAGTACTTTTTCATTTCAACCACATCTAATAACTAACACTGATGATGGCTTCTGTGATTGCAATGCTCATCCATATGTGCAAAAAGCTGACATCCTGTCAATGAAAGCAGCACACACACACAGGGACACGATCAGAGAGGGGAAGTAGGTGTCAGAATTCATCCGTACAAATGCACCACTGTGATAAAACAATAATGGAAGTCTAATTATTTGATTCAGTTCTGATTTCAACTCAAGCCTGATTCTCAGTTAATTAAAAAAAATGTTGTGGCACCATATTTAGCCTCTTACTACACAGAAATGCAAAATGACTAATAAATGGCAGTTTAGCTAAGTGATTTTGATGAACAGTCTGACCAAATAGGGAAAAAAAAAGAGCTCTCAGTCAGAGCTGTCAATGAGTGTCTTAAATATTCCATCTATAATGTAATTGTAATAATATATAAAAAATAATAATAATCTGTAATTGAGCAAGACGTCTGTCGTTTCTTGCAGCTCCCACTGTAGAAACCAGTATGAGGTACTTTGTCAGGAGCACAGAAGATCAAATGCTAAAAGACACAGTGGACATGAACAACAAATTATATACCCTTCTGTGGCTGTAAACACAGGATATGGACTCGCTGGCCCAGCTGTAATTACAGCTTCACTGGGAATTTATTTAGAGCTAAAAAAGGTACTGAGAACTGACAACTAGCTACTGACAAGAACTTAGTACTAACCATCAGCAACTGGAGAACATGTGTCACTGTCCATGCTATGTCAAGTGGTGATGGTCCTTTGAGCTCCCATAAAGTCCTGCTTCATGCCACAATATGCATCCCACATACCCCCTTTACTTATTTTTTTTCTGGTTGTCACACTATAGCTGGTCAGACTTTACTGATCGCACATCACTCACTCACTAAGTCACCAGGAACTCGCATTAAAAGATTTAATCATATGGTCCCCATATGAATTGCATGAAAAGCTCTGATCTCTATGCCTCAAAACGCCTATGCTGTTGGTGATGATATAATACAGTGTGACAAATAGTTTATTCACGAATGTATTTTGTAAGTGCTTTTTCAAATCAGCCATCACAAGTGCGATTTAGTGAGGATGGAAGTCTGGTCCTACTGAGACTGTTGATCAGTTCACTAACAATTGCCACCAGTGTACCGAGGTGCCGCAGGCAGAGAACTGAAGAAGTGCATGAAACAGGAAGAAATACACACAGTCTACTATTTTATTCCAGCAGAAAGTGAGTGAATGTTATCGATTGAGATAACAGTCCATTTCTTTCCTATCAGCATATGTCATTCATGACGGACTTAATGAAAATGCAACTGGTTTTGCACACAAAATTACATGGATGTTTCTGGTGTTCCTTAGAACAAAATCATGGATGAGCACTATGAGTTCATGAAAGACATAGTATTGATTTGAAATATCAATCACATTCTGTTAAAGTGAATATAAGTTGGCCTGAATGATACTGAATGATTTCCATATGACTGCCTGCAAGCAGCGATCCATTTACTTCCTGTGACATACAAATGGCTTTTGTATGGTGGATGGATGGATGGATGGATGGATGGACGGATGGATCGATGGATGGATTAAATGAAGTTGTCATAGCAACTAGGTACATATATAATAAATTAAAATACCATAAGATAATTGAATAGAATAAGATAAAATGAAATTAAATTAAATAAAAATACTGAGGCAGGATAGACAGGTAATGCATTTCCTTTTAAAAAAAAATCTGTCAATCAAACATATTTTGAGTCAAAAATATAGTCTTAGACATTATGCAACTGAAATCATGTAATTACATATTTTTCCCTTGCATAATACAGGATGTCATCCATAGTGCTGTAATCCTCACTAATCCTGCCCTGGCTGACTTGTCCTCTCATTAAGCTTTATCTTGGGTCTTAAAAAGACATGGTGTGCTCTTCCTGATCATCATGAAACTGAAAACTGGCTATCATATAAAATCTTGCTGCATTTTTTCTGCCAGGGGAAACACAGATTAGAGTAAATAAAAGTTTTAGTGACAGTCATAAAAGCACATAATACATGGGTAAAGAGAGGTTGAATACATTAACATTATGAATATTCTCCATCATCGAAATGAGTTTTTGTCTTGTTGCACCTAAAGATGATGAGGTTATTCAGCTGATTGATTCAGTTGGCCTGTCCGTCTAACACTTCCACAGCAAGAACCTTAATCACCAGATTACAGTCACATGTAGTATGAATATTGGTATGGCGCCTGCCTTTCTTTCCTTAAGTACCACCACCAAGTGAAGTGAAGTCTTGAAAACTAATGGGTTACTGAAATTCACTGTTTACATTCATAACCACTGGAGGATGAATCATCCTAATTCTAATGCTAGTTTTGGTGACAAGAGAACTTTGGTTTGTGCCACCAGCAAGAAACATACTTCATGAGTCCTTAGCCCACCACCTGGACGTGACACAGCTTTCTGCAGGAGCACATAAGGGTGTATCAAGGACCTGGCAGAGGTTATGTCACTGTTTTGGCTCTCAACACATCTCTGCCTTAAATATGCTAAAACAGAAGACCATCAAAAGGTATAGTGTGCACTTGGGAACTGTGCCCACTATATTGAAAGGATAAGTCTGGTGGGTTTTGGTATATTATCTTTGTCAACACATCCCAAGAAAAGACCAAGACCAACAATAAATTGTCGTCTGTGTATTGTCCTTGTCCAGCCTGACATACAGTAGCCATAAATACCCACTAGGCTTCCAAATTGAGAGCTGAAAATGGTCCCCAACAAATGCAATGCTTATCCCTGTTTGAGTAACCTTTGCTAAAAATGGCAATTAATTATTTTTGTAAATGATGAAATATTTGTGACCTAAACGTATGTGAAAATCTGGAGTTAATGGAGCAATCAATGCAAACTAGTTCTGTCAGATAAATGCATACATGCAGTATGCAGTAAACTAACTCATCTTATTCACCTTCAATTCACGCTTTTGTTCAGCCAATCTATGTCTGCTCCTGCAACAACATGCTGCCATTGCCATTTATAAAGCCACCTGTAGAATCTAAGTTAGGAGGACGTGTACGCCAAGCTCATCAATGATTTGGGAGGGACAAACTGTGCATGCTTGCAAACAGTCAGACCCAAATGACAGCTCTGTTAACACTCTTCATTATGTAGTGAGCGAAACGTTCCCCTCATCAACTGGAAGACAAATAACTGCATGCCCAAGAAAACAAAACAATCACCTGATTTGTAGAACTGAAAGTTTTTTCACTTTTATTGCCGCGAGTAGGCAATTTGTAAATGCTATTAAGCCCTGAACAGGCTTTTCAGTGATTCTGAGAAAACATTTGGCTCATCATGCAATCTTGCCTCAAGAGGTTTTGGTGTTTATCCTTTTTATGCTGCTCGGGCTTGGCATGCCACATGGCTCTTGGCCTGTCCAGCTCTCCAGGAAACGGGGCCAGCATCTAACACACAAGAAGTCAGTGTGGTTTCCTGCAATAAGGAGAACACTTGAGCCTTGTGCAGAGCTCATTAAACGTTAAGTGTTAAGTCAAAAGATAAGGCTGGCGCTGTCCATTAAAATGCCATAGCAACCATAGCATTCACCTTTCTCTCAGGTTAGCTTGAGTATGGCATTGCTTTGTGTTGGTGTCAACAGTCAGCTGCCGTTTCGCTCCTTTGTAACGTCTCTTCATGTCCTTCAGTAATGAGGACCTTGTCACGAGTCGTCACAAGACCTGTCACATCTATTCATTCTTTTCCTCTGCTGAATCTGAAATACTTGGAAGGGACAATGCAGAGTTCTTTATTGAGTTTGGATGAACCTTTTCTGTTTTTTAATGCTGCACTATAATTCTGTTATTGCAGCAAACACTTTCACACCACAGTAGATGATGTTTCATCATTGCACTGATGTTTACAGATGTCTTAGCTATGCACCTTATGGTCTTTTTTCATTCCACTCATTTACTTCTACTGTGAATTCATATCTGCTAGATATCCATATCCACCACCACACTTTACCACTGCACATCTAACTGGGTGAGGCTGTGTGTGTAAATTCTATTTCTTTCTTTTTCTCTTTTTATTGTCTTTTAAATTGTTGTTTGAGCTGCTGTAACAGTGAAATTTCCCCACTGTGGGATCAAGAAAGGATCCCATCTTATCTTATCTTTCTCTACATTGTCAACCATCGAAAATGTTTTACTTGGAGTGTTAAAGAGGTTTGGAGAAGGTGACTTACAGTGGCCAAGACAGTCTTCAATATGCAAACACACAAGCACACAATATCCTGCAGATGTTATTCTCAGGAGGAATACTGTGATTGTCGAGAATTACTGTGGACAATTACCTCGAAATATTTCAAAGAATATTCTTTTACACAGTAGTTCATTATGATCATGAGAATACAAGTCATTTGAAATCTGTAAAACAGCAGTACTTGTATTATAACCTCACCCTCCTAGAATGCTAAAAACATCACCCTTGCTACCATTTTATGTTTCTGCATTTAAAAGTGAAATTTAGGAAAAGTGCACTATTTCAAAGCATGTGTGTTGTACAGAGGCATGGTTTGCATTTGAGAGACAGTCCGGACGATTTCTTATCAGGTCAACCATCAAAAATGGCTGAACAGCATCAGAAAAGCTTCAGAGAAGAGAGATTGTGCGAGTTAATTATGTATTATTTAGACGTATGATGATTTAAGAGCAACAGATTTTTAAAAAAATGGCTCAATCAACTTTTGAAATGTTCTTGTGTAAAGATAATCTAAAATTGCAATTCCTCTTCAATTTGATTCATTTCTGTTGGTTAACTGGGGAACACTATCAGAAAAACAATATTGTTTGTTGAAAAGCACAAATTATTTCCCATTTAATAATTAACTGGGTCTCAGCATACTCTTTCATTTGTCTGATTTCGGGTCATTTCTATGCATTTGATACTATTGATACTATACTTACTGTGTGTTCTTGTTTCTCTCTCTATCTCTTCCTTTCTTTTTCTTATTTAACCCAACTTCCACTCACTCCCACTCTATTTTTCTTTTCCACTCCTGTGTCCTCCCATTCTCTGTCCTTGCAGTGACAGGAAAGCCCTTTTTCATTGTATCTAGTTTCTCCCACCGCTGGTTGTTCGGCTGGGAGGGCTGTCGTTTCTACGGCTGGGCGGGCTTCTTCTTTGGTTGTGGGAGCCTCATCACGATGACCGTGGTCAGCCTGGACCGATACCTCAAGATCTGCCATATCAGATATGGTACGCCGTAATCCCCCAAACAATATATTTGATGGTTTTTTGTGCAGAAATCTGTAACTATCATTTTCTTTACTCTCAGGCACATGGCTTAAACGCCACCATGCCTTCCTGTGCCTGGCCTTTGTGTGGGCGTATGCAGCTTTCTGGGCCACCATGCCTCTGGTCGGGTGGGGAAGCTACGCCCCAGAGCCCTTCGGGACCTCCTGCACATTGGACTGGTGGCTGGCACAGGCCTCCGTGTCCGGCCAGAGCTTCGTCATGGCCATCCTCTTCTTCTGCCTCGTCCTCCCAACGGGCATCATCGTCTTCTCATACGTCATGATCATCTTCAAGGTCAAGTCCTCGGCAAAGGAGATTTCACACTTTGACGCCCGCATCAGAAACAGCCACAACCTTGAGATGAAACTCACAAAGGTGGGTGAGAGGTTGGCGGAAAGGAACAGGATGAAATAAATCTGGTAGAGAGAAAGTAGAGAAAATTAGAGAAAATATCTCAGTACTGCTCACAGAAGAATCCCATTAAGGACGAGTCTGTGAGCTGATTGTTGCTTTGTGTTCCCAGGTGGCAATGCTGATCTGTGCAGGCTTCTTGATAGCCTGGATCCCTTATGCAGTGGTGTCTGTGGTGTCAGCGTTTGGTGAGCCAGACTCAGTGCCCATCCCGGTGTCCGTCATTCCTACGCTGCTGGCCAAGTCCTCAGCCATGTACAACCCCATCATCTACCAGGTTGTGGACCTGAAAAATTCCTGCGCAAAATCCTCCTGTTTTAAGGTCCTGAAGAAACGCAGGCATTTTAGAAAGTCAAGGTAAGGGGGCGTTTTTTTCTTTCTTGTCTTTACTGTGACACTGTTGATGGTGCATCCCTTCAGGCAGAGTGCTGCATCAGCTGTGTCAGTCGTGCTTCATAATCATTGCCTCAATCATCAGTTGTGGGACAGGTACAGGTTTATAATCTGACAGTCCTCAATGTTCCTCTGCTCACACTCTCATGCTGCCACACATCCCTTTCATGCAAATGGGTTTGACATCATTTTAAGTGAGATCTAATGTTGACTTATATGTTAAGAGGGGATTAGTTTTCTCTGCTGAATCCTTGTTGCTGTTTGGATCATTGTAGAGCTCTGTCAAAGATCAGAGTCTTGTCATGTTCTGTACCTATGAAGTCTTTTAATGAAGTTGTTTTACTTACGTTGCAAAGCTATCTTACACACTGAGAAAAGTGGGTGTGTGCCCTGGGGCCTGTGTTCCTTGTGTGTTATAATTGATTGTTCATTTGATTGTAAATGTCCAGCTGAGGCTCAGCATTAATTCAAATATTAAGGGTCTTAAGGTGGCTGCTCTCAGTCTTCAGGTCATGAGGGCCTCTGCTTTTATTATTTCAGGTCATATTACACTCACATGGTGCAGATTTCTGACTAAGGGTTTGAAAGTGCGATTACCGTGTTTTTCGGACTATAAGGTGCACTTAAAATCCTTAAATTTTCTCAAAAATCGACAGTGCGATTTACAATCTGGTGTGCCTTATGTATGAATTCTGGTTGTGCTTACTGACCTCAAACCGATTTATGTGGTAGACGGCGCTCAAAAATCGACTTTGGTAAGCTACGAAGCTGCGCTGCTTGATGGATTGTTGGAGCATTACGGCCACCGTAGTCAGGAGCCTCGCGGAGTGATAGGCACTGTGTGTAATGCGCCATATAGTCTGCTGCGCCTTATATATGAAAAAATGATCGAAAATAGACCATTCGTTGACAGTGCGCCTTATAATCCAGTGCGCCCTATAGTGCGGAAAATACGGTAGTCAAATTATACAAGTTAACTGCCATAAAGCAAACACGGGGCGCACCAAGCCAGTTTATTTAATCAATTTGGATTTAACAATTTACGGGGGTCCATTCAACGTTGAATAAAGCTGAATAATCTGTTGTATGACTTGTACTTTGTGAGTACTTGAAGGCATCAGAATACATTATGTGCATACAGTGGGAGGAATGGGTGTAGCTGGGCTCATTTTTGCCTCCAGGCTCCGCAGCAGTTTAGTCCAGCTAGAGCAGCAATGGTCCGTGTACGTTCAGGCAATTCGTTTTTTCGTTTCTAATCGAAATCGAAAAAACGGAAGTGAAGTCGTTTTTCC
>JBAJHX010000031.1:2891249-2908895 GCA_037176925.1 Amniataba percoides | reverse complement strand
TTGCCAAAATAAAAAAAACGGGCCGTTTTTTAAAATTTGGTTTAGTCGTTTTTCGTTTTTGGACTCTGGAAATAGGAAAAGAAAATCGGCTCTGTTTTCCGTTTTTCCGTTTTTGGTTGTAAATGAAAAATCGGAAAAACGACTTCACTTCCGTTTTTTCGATTTCGATTAGAAACGAAAAAACGAATTGCCTGAACGTACACGGACCAGCAATACTGTATGCAGACCATGTTCCAAGATGGTGCCCAGTGTGCTACAAAGAAAGCAATCACTGTGAAAAAAAAGTTCCTTAGGCTTCCACATTTTTAGCCCAGAGCCGACATTGGTTTTCTGGCTTCCTGCCGGCTCTCTTCACACATAAAAGGGACGGATATAATTTGAGCGTTTGTCACACACAAACTGTTTATTGTTTTAGATCAGTCTGTATTGTTTCTTGGCATGTGGTGGACAAAGTTCCTTTTGTGCTTGTGTGCATCAAGTGACCTGCAATCCAGCCTGTGGTCATCGGAGCAAAATCCCCTCAAAGCCCAGAGCTGTTTCTGAGGACAACATCATGCCTGCTGTTTCCATCACTCAAAGCAGAATGAGCCAAAACAGTATTCAGCAGAAATTATAGTAACAAAAAACATGTAGCTTTTACATGACTAACGAATGTTTTTATAGTATAAATCTCTCACACCCACTGGAAGAAAGTCTGGCAAAATATATACAGAATTTCAAATGATGTAAAAAAATGTATATGATTATGTAAAAGTTTAGTAAATGGTAAAGTTTTTTAGTAAATGGTAGCTTTATGGTGAGTTTGTACACATTTACTGCTGATATTTTTACTAGAAGCATTAAGGTGTAAAGCAAAAAGGCACCATGGCATCCTGCTGCTGCTGCTGTGAAGTGAGTTTCTGATTCATAAGGAGATAGTGAGGGCCGTCACCACAGGCTGAATGAAAGTTTTCACTGTTGGGAATTCCACTTCATACTTAAATTCACATTCTCACATTCTGCCCCTCAGAGGTCGACAGAGCCAAACCAGCTTTGATTTTGGCTGCAATCACAAACATTGGTTTTTGGTATTATTATGTTCCCAATAACTAAATGTGGTTGGAATTTTAACACAATCTTGAGTGCCATGTGTGCAACATGTGTTGAAACCTGCTGTTGCAATCAGCTTCGCAGACCTTTATCAATCTTTTTCCTGCCATCTGCCTGTATTTTCTGAGTTGTTGTGCTCTGGACTCGGCATCCACCTTTGAGCAGTGGTGTGTAGATGCCAACTGGTGACAGTGTGCAGGGTGTGATCTGTAAAAACACAGTGACCAGCTACCAGATCTTCAGCACATGGGAGCACTAGAAGTGTGTGCTGCATTTACAGTGCCCTCAAGAATTATTGACACCGTTAGTGAATATGAGCAAAACAGGCTATGAAAAAATGTCTTTATTTTTTATCCTCATGATCTTTCATTCAAAATATTCACAAAAATCCTACAGTTAATTGAAGTAACATAACTGAAATAAACATTAAATTCTTATCATGAAGCAAGTATTTTTCTCAAAAAAAAGTGTGTCACAATTATTGGCACCCATCATTTAATATTGTGTGCAGCCTCCCTTTGCCAAGATAACAGCTCTGAGCCTTCTCCTATAGTGTGTGATGAGGCTGGTGAACACATGACACTGGATTTAAGACTGTTCCTCCACACAGAATCTCTCCAGATCGTTCAGATTCTGAGGTCGGTGCTTGTGGATCCTCCTCTTCAGCTCATCCCACACATTTTCTATGGGGTTTAGGTCAGGGGTCTGTGATGGCCATGGTAAAACCTTTATTCTGTGGTCTGTGAACCATTTTTGTGTGATTCTGAGGTGTGCTTTGGATCACTGTCCTGCTGGAAGGTCCAACAACGGCTCATTTTAAGCTTCCTGGCAGAGGCTGTTAGGTTTTCATTTAATATCTGCTGTTATTTGGTGGAGTCCATGATACCATGTATCTTAACCCCACAACATCAAAGATCCGCCACCATACTTCACAGTGGGTATGAGGTGCTTTTCTATATGGCTGTCTTTCTGTCTACGCCACCTTTGATGTTTGTTGCCAAAAAGCTCTATTTTGGTCTCATCTGGCCATATAATACGGTCTCATAAAAGCTCCAGTAACTTTTGGCAAGCTGTAGGCGATTTCGTTTGTTTTTTTATTGACAGCAGAGGCTTTTTCAACATTTTTTTTTCTTTCAGTAATTTTGGTTCAGTGAAAAGGTTCGATTTTTGTGAATATTTTGAATGAAAGACAAAGAGGACAAAGAGGCTATGAGACATTTTTTTCATAACCTGTTTTGCTCATATTCATTAAAGGTGCCAATAATTCTGGAGGGCACTCTAGAAGCATCAACTGACAAATCTTACTGCATATACCTTTAAGGTAGAAGTGATTGGTGACATTTGTGTGGGAGTATTAATGAAGTTTGGAGAAGGTGACTTCCAGTGTCCAAGCCAGTCTTCGATATGCAAACACACAAGCACACATTATTCTGCAGATGTTATTCCCAGGAGGTCGACTGTAATTATCAAGAATTACTGTTAACAATTACCTGGAAAATATTTTTGAGTCTAAATATGGACTACATTAGACAGAACTAGTCACACATGTGGAATACATTTTAGTCCACAATTGAGATTTGTTTTGAATCTTCAAAGAATATTTTGCTGGTTGCAGGTCTGGTTGAGTGCCAAAAATCACGGAAATTGCTCAATTTTCAAAGTGTATATACAAGGGCATGGTTTGCATTTGAGGGACAGTCCATTTGATGATATGATGGTGACTGATATCACCCTTTTGAACATGTATCATGTAGTAATTGCCGTATGATCATGTATGATACATTCTGATGAGATTTACTGAGATTTGTTGCACCATTTTACTGTTTCATAATGTGCAAAGTGTGGCTAAAAGGACATTTGCATGGTTTTTCCCATCAAAAAACACCTTACTCGTTTCTTTATACCATGTCCCTGCAGGTTCTACACCATCTCTGGCTCATTAAGGGACACGCCACCAGCCAAAGAAGCTCAAACTGAGATGTGAGACAGACACCTTAGGCTGTGACTCTCTGACCTCTTCTACTTTGGATAGTTTGCCTTGTTCCCTGCCCTTTGTGCCCTACACTTACCCAATCACACGCTGCCTGTCACCTGCTATGACATCATCAACCGCTCACCTTTGTTGCCAGTGGTTTTGGAGTCTCGCTGCTTGTTTTTGCAACCTCTCTGGATCTTCGTGTGCTTCCCGCAGCCCCCCACCTCCTCTTCCTTAGTAACAGGTTTTTCCTTAGTCTGTGGATTTGCATTGGCTTTACAGTGGTTACAGCATACAAGTGACGTATCATGTGAGCTTCTTGACTTGGTTTTCAGTATTACAGACACACTGTCTGTGAAAAGAAAAAGAACAACTTACACTGTTCTCATAATATGGCTCCTCTCAGGTTTGACAACTTGATAGGTTCCCACCAAAGTCAAGTCACATATGAAGCTATAACTTTTTGGGATTCTAAATTGTTCAGAAATTTCAGAAAGTGAATATATTTTCAACAATGTTTCTAAAACTGAACTGCAAATAAAAAAATATATTGGTCTGATGTGAACCATATCCAATCAGGTTTGGGTGTGTTGTCAAGCTCAAAGTTACATTTTTACTGTCTGTACAGGCTGTTGTCTTTTGTACTCCCACACCTGTAGCTTGTATACAGTAGAGATATCTGAAAAGGCACTGAATCACATCAGCGTATGTTTTCATCAGCTGTCAAACTGCACACAAGGACATGTTATGTGACTGTAATCAGTGAGACTTAAACATTTACAGTGTATTGTCATTTTGCAACATTGAACAAAAGTCAATCTGTTACTGAGATGATACTCTCAAATGAGCTGCAGCTCCAGGTTTAATCTTTCAACAGAACACATACACACAAAGGATGAGTGCACTTTATCAGCAAAACAACTCAGTATGCACTGATACACATGGTATGTCATTGTCATATCATATATCATTATATGTGTGTATATGAGTGTGGTAATATTCATATATATTTATTGATATATCTGGATATATCTGGATATATATATATATATCCAGATATATCAAGATTTAAAGTTGTAGAAGCAATGTACAATGGGGAGGTGGTTCAACAGAATTTGTGGAAAACTGTCTCTAACTTGACAAAGTTAAAGCCACGATCACAGCCGCCTCTGGACTGTTGTTCAGCACAGCTGCTCCAGTGCTAATATAGCATTAGCTGGCGGTGATATGCAGACCGCTCTGACTCTGTTTCTCTGAGGCTGCGGTCCTGTCTGCCCCATCTGGGATGTTGTTATCCAGCTTTTCTGTAACTTTCCCAATATGACATTCACACATTCCTGCTGGTGAGATAGTAAGTAGGGTCTCTCACTCATGTACAACCAAGTCCAACAGTGAATGTGTTCTAGGAGAGACAGTATTAAAATTGTCCCATCTACATCAGGCCTAAATGATAAAGGTGCAGAATCGTCCATTATGGATCTAATATTTATTGCCAGTAGACAGTGAATGTACCCAACCCACCATTGTACATTGCTGCTACAATTTTAAATCTTTAGAAGAATAAATATAGTTTTCTGCAGATGAACATACAATAATCATTCAAAGAAGACAAGTCTTGTCATTCTTTCACTAACTGCCAAACCTACAGATGTGGCCATGGGTACAGGAACAATTATGGGTAACTCAGGGACAGTTTTATAATCTATTTATTGTTGGTTTGTTGTCTGTTTCTTTTTTTCCTTTTCATAGCCAGGAATAACACCATCTTTTCCACAGTGTCTGCGTGTATAGAGCTAAGGACAGGAGAAAATTAGCTTAGCTTAGCATGAATACCAGAGTCAGGAGAAAGCAAGCCCAGCAGTGTCAAAAGCAGAAGTGAACATGTTGTATCTTTGTGTTGTAAGACATACACAGGCTCCAATAGTCATGAAACTCTCTGTTTGCAGTCAGTTGAGAGTTTCCCACAGAGTTTCTTATCCAACTCCTCTCAAAACATTTAAGTTGTCTTTTATAGGTAAACTTAGCTGAACTTTGTCTGCTTTGATTGCACCACTCAGTCATAAAGATGTTCTTTACATTCATGTTAAATCGTCATATGCATATTACTAGAATGACAAGCAATATTCAAAAATGGAGGCTTATCTCATGTGTGTCTTGCCCTAACGCTAACCTCGACTATTCATAAGATGCTTAATGAGTTCTAATTTCAAGGCACTCAAGCAAGCTTTTCAAAATGTTATCTGGCGGGTGGAAGGAAGTTGAATAAGGGCATTGACTCTCCGCTGACACACAGAGAGGCTCACAAATGCTCTGAAATTTCAACAGTGGGGTTAGCTGGGAAGAAGTTGGTTGAGTGGGAAGAATGCTTTTGTAAGTCAGAAGGAAAGAGCAATGCTTTCAGCATCAGGGTAAATTAAAGGGCACTGCTTGCGGGTCTAAAGTGGAAGCAACTGAGGGACAAAAAAATAGCACCTGTTGAATGTGTTCAAGGTTGTGCCCAATGCAAGTCCTCAATTATCAGAGTGGCTCGGGTTCATATGTGCGAATTGCCCAAATGTTAGGGTTTGATCATCACGCCTGAGACACTTAAAGTTCATATGTCAAGTGAAGAACGAATGCCCAAGAAATTTCCACACCATCTTCGATAATACGAGTTTTATCACTCAGTAATGGTTGGATCACATTTGTTCAGACACACTCTGAAACTGAAACTCTGAACTCTGCGAGTTCATGAAAGGTTAGCCACTGACATAACTAACAACATCTTATTGTTTCTACAATGCCTGTACATATCCATTGTGAGTGGCATAATAAACTATGGTTAACACGAGCTTAGGGTTAAGACGCATGTACACTCCATCAGAACTGCTTTTCTTTGGCTTTTCTGTAACTTTCCCAATCCGACATTCACACCACCTCACATGGCAGTTTTCCTGCTGGTGAGATAATAAGTAAGGTCTCTCACTCATGTACAACCAAGTCCAACAGTGAATCAGTGAGTCTTCTAGGAGAGACAGTATTAAAAATGTCAGACATAAATGATAAAGGTGCAGAATCATCCAGTATGGACCTAATATTTATTGCTAGTGGACAATGACATTTGTTGCTCTGATACTGGTTAAAAAATAAATGTAATACTTTAAAATATGGTTGTGTGGTCTGACAGGTGATGATTACAGAATGAAAATATAAATAGGTCAGTTATCATGATTTTTCACTTCCCTCTCTAGTTGCTTACATCTCTACATTATAGACACTGTTGCAAATCCATGAGTAAGAAACCTTTATGCAAAACTTACTGCATGATCCAAGCACAACAATTTCCATCTGGGTATTTAATCTAAAAAGTTTCACAAAAAAAAACGGTTATGTCCTAGTAGAAACTGATATGGGGATGTTAAAATACCTATACCACAATATGATATGACCAAAGTCACATGTTTTGTGCTTGATGTCCTGGCTACAGGATGGGGGTCATCTCAATCCTGAACTATGTATAATACGATGTGTGACATCAAATCAAAGTGTCCTACCACCAGTGTGTGAGTGCTATGTGACAGTTGTTGTAGCAAGATCACTTACTAACTTATTCTCCGTTCTTCATCATATTTGAACCTACCTCAAATGTTGTACTATACAATGCCAAAGCAATCAGACATATTTGCAGTCCTGCACAACATCAAAGTGCAGATCTTAATTTCAATTGACCAGATTTTACTTGTTCAGTTGTTCTCTGATGACTTCATATCTCATATTTCAGCAGTTTGTCTCATTCTCATAGCCAGCCCAAGTTACAGAAAGGCCACAGGTTATTTCAGTTTCCAAGACAGGTCAGTCAGTTACAGACTTTACTCCCAGCTGAAATTGAAAGTGACACACGACACAGAAAATGACCACAGGATATGTATGTCACTGTTAACATGAGATTGGCAGAAGCTCTCTCTCTGTTTCTGAGACTTGTGTGTCTCGCTGAGCCTTTTGTCAACAGGCCACATCGGGCCTCTTTTGTTTTCCCTCATGTGTCAGCACTGAGCACTGTGCACATGCTGAATACAAGTGTTTGGACACGTCCCGCTGTCTCAAACACCTGACTGGCCTCTATTATAGCTGCAACCAGAGTAAGTCAGACACTTTGTATATTCTCCAGCATCCCTTTAGTGCCACTTACTCTTTGTCTAAATTTATCCTCGAGGCACACACACACACTGACACTTCAGTTGTGACTGTCTGTATGCTTCTTCTCTCTCATCTTCATCTTTTCCATCATCTCATCATACCTATTGCAGAGAAACTTTGTAATTAAACTGAACCAAAACATATTCCATGTATTTATTCACTTTTAATGTTCATTTATTTTCCATCACAATAGATTTATAGCAATTTTATGAAATATGCAAAAACTTTTGCAAGCTTGTTCTTTCTCAGTGGCTCAGAGGGTATAATATTGATTCTCTTTGTAAGTGTTAAAAAAAGCAGCATTGTATTTTAATGTAACCTATCACAACCTTGTACTTACTGGCAGGAAAAAACTGTCTTTTCTAACTTCTGCTAAACTGACAATCTGGTCCACTAGTTTGGCACATATGGCAGTTTTTGGATGTTGCACATATAAAACAAGCCATATTTCAGGCAGTCAGAAAATGGACAATGCCAATTCAGGATGGTTTCATAAGTAAGACAGGAGCCAATCATAATTTAGTTAACTTTTATAGGAGGCTACAAACACGCTGATGCAAGCCGACACAATGGCAGTGATGGCTTGTCTGGATATTGAATGTATTAGCTTGCACAGGTTTGTTTTTACACAATGTTAAGAACAGCAGCATTTTGCTTGCTTGTTTAGTCTGAGAAAAGAATCTTCATAAAAGCATCTGAAATAAATATTTGTTGCAGTGCTTTTGTGTTGGATTGCATCACATTGTACAGGTTTCAGTTTTCTTTTGGCCACTAAAAAGCGACATTCAACAAGTCCCAGCATTTTCTGTACAAAGTCCAATATCCACTAAATGTGTGACACTGCTGCATTAAACATTTTGCACCAACTCATTGCTTTAGTTCTGCACTTTCTCAGTATTTCTTGGACCCTCATGACCTGCTGCTGCTTTCTAAGAATATTGTTTTTTTTCTTCTTTCCTATTTTGGTGTGTCAAATGATGTCAATGTGTTTTCAGTCAGGTGTGTACGAGGTCGATGTCAATGTAGAAGCAAAGAGGAAACTGAAGTTTGGGTTTCCAATAGGAATGCTGTACTGTGTAACTAATGTTTATGCACATAGAAATATAACACAGGCTGGGGTGAGTTTGCTCTCAGTTCAAGTGAAAAATCTGTACAGAAGTTGCTTTAACAATTGTAAGTGTGAATTTAAGCCTTAAGATTTCACAGAACAAATTTCTGAAGTTGTGAACTGAGGGTGGAGCGCCCAGCCTGTTGTTAGACGATGGAGACTACGATGACGTCCTTGTTGACGTCAAACTAAATCTCAGGTATTGATTGTTAGTTGTTTTGGTCTGTTTCTAGTCTGTTGCTTACTGATGATGTATGGGGTCAAGTTTGTGCCAAAAATGTGTTGCACATAGATATAGTTTTCTGAATTGCTTATGTATATTACTGTTATTTTTCATCTTTGTGTATATATTTATTGCTGTTATATATTTCTTTTGACTTTCTATATCGCTTCTGTTGATCTGTTTAATCAGCAGCAAACATTTGTTTCAGGAATATTGTTAATCTTTTTAACCACACACTACTATTAATTTACTATAATCCATTCATTCACTGACTTAAAGTACAAAATGTTTATTTACTTTATTCAAATGTGCAGCTGGATTTGCTGTTTTATGTTTTATAACGATAGACTGTTGATAACAGTAACATTTGATAGCTATATTTTTCTTCTTCAGTAACAGATTCCACAAAAAGACAAGAAAACACATACAGCTTGATCCTATTAACCAGTACTGTGTGTGTGAAAACCCTCTTTGTCATCGTGCTCCATTTATTACTGTTAACAACACATCAGTGACCCACGCCTGTACACTGGCTGACATGTTCCATCATTACCATGAACACTAACATTGGAGGTTGTTCCACATCCATCAGAAAGGGAAGCTGCAAAGTTTTAAAAGGCAGACATGTTGTTTTTGGTCACACACACATGCACCAAAGAAAAGGAAAAACAAATTAGAAGAACCCCAGAAACTTCTATTTTCAGAATTAGCTTCAACCTTGTTTTCGTATCCGTATAAGACAGTGTGCTGGGGCCGTTTTTTTGAGTATGGTTTTATTGTGTGGATTTTTACACAGAATGACCTGACAAATTTTTGGATAAAACAACCGAAGTGATAAACAGTCAAGACAATATACAATAAAAAAGCTCATCTACAAATAAAGATGGAAAAAAAACAGCACGTGCTCAAAAACTGGATACAGTGAGACATTTTTGGCACTTGTTATACCCCATACTATGTTTACCCATGAGTGCTGTATGTTTGTTTGGTTTTTATGTCAATAAATTCTCGTGGAGAAAATTCTTTTCAAAATCACAATATACCATCCCTTGCTAATAGGATTGTGTTTTGTCCGTGCAGTATTTTTCATGTTGCCGTGTTTCTTCTCCCTGAGATTGCTTTTTTTTTTTTTCATGTGAGAGTCAGACGATTCACTGAGACTAATCTGTGGACACATGGTATAGTGCAAACACCAAGAAAACAACAGCAGTGTGCTTTCAGAGCAGAAACATAGATGTGTCAGAAGTCAGAAAATTAATTTAGCAACCAAAACAATAAAAGTAAGCCGCTGTTTCCTCTTTAATTCTATTCATTAAGCATAAGTTTGGTATTTCTGAGGTTATTACTTAAATATCTGACCACCAGAAAATCATGTGAAAAGAATTATTCTTTACAAACAAACTTGCTCTCCATCACAGATGGCCTGACTAATATTTGTGCCTCTGTCAGAATATTTGCTTGGATTTGTGATTAATCTTGGATTAATGAAGTCAAACATTTTTTTGAACTGCAATATTTACAAAAAGCACTCAGAATCTGCTGTTTGTGGAAGACAAACGTGTGCTGTAGGTTCAATGTTTGATCATGATATGAACAGTGAAAGAGAAAGAATATTTGTGAACAGCAATGTCAGCGGGAATTGAATTGAATTTTTCATTCATCTCACATTTCATTTGTGATTTTCTTTTGTCATACACTTTCTTGAGGTGACTTCGTCTCTGCAGGCTTCAACAAAGAACATTCTTTTCTTAACTGAATTTTTCTTTTTCATATTATTGTGCATAAGAAAACTTCAATTCAAAATGTTCACTGACTGTGATGTTGACAGAAAAATTCACACATAAGAGGAAAAATATATATTGTACCACACTGACTCCTTTAATAGCAAAAGAAAAGCGTTATTGTATTTTTTTTCTCAGAAACATCGCAGACGGCAGTGAGACTGTGATGATGTGTGTTGACTGTTCTGTATTTTTCCAGTGAAGTATTTTTTGTCTGAAGTTTATCTGAAGTAGCACATGTTGCACAGTGAGAACACTGTTTCTATCACCTGTTTTGTATTCAAACATATAGCAAATCTGTTGTGTTGTGTAAAGTCTCAAATGAAAGTGCAAATAAAAGGTGCAATAATGCACATATATTTCAATGAAATGTGTTCCTTCCTTATTTCACACCGTCTTCACTGCACATCGAACAGCTGCTCCCTCCAGCCAACAACCTGTGAACCAAGCCTCAGCACATCTGAGTGGAAAGAGTGGAACCATTGCTAACAGCAATGGTGTTAAATGCTATTTATGGCCATATTCAAAACAGCTCCAGCTTTTAAATTGGTGTCACTGGGGATACTGGTGTTAACCTCCACTATCATTTCATCAGTGGATTCTTTTCTCCTTTAATTGACAGAATATTTCTTTCATAAATTGTTAGAAAATGAAAAAAATGACTCTTTTTCAGTGCTTTTCAGTTGTTTTGCCAAACTGATCTTTCCTAAACTCAAAGGACTAAGGAAACCAACAAATACTGACATCTGACTGACCTCATCCAGTCAGTCAAATAAGCTTTTATTTTCATAGCCCAGTATTACAAATCACTATTCACCTCAAAGAGCTTTACAGTCTTTACAGCATACGACACCCCTTTGTCCTTAGATCTTCAAATCAGGTGAGGAAATCTCCCCTCAAAAATACCCAGGGGTAAAAATGGAAGAGCAAGCAAGGAGGGATCCCTCTACAATTTGATGAGCAAAGTGCAGAGCACTTAGCACTGAGCAACAGTGATGAGCGAAAATCTTGGGGGGACATCTGGAAGTTTCAGGGGATGTGGGATGCGCAGGACCTGATCCACACCAGCTCCTCTCCAACACGGAGACCTGGAGAGAGGACAGACCACACTCATGAGAGAACAGCACAGCATTAACACAGGGAGGGTGGAGGAGAGGCCGAATCCTCTTGAGGGATTGATGAGCCAGATCCGGCTGAAACTCTGGAGAGAGAGAGAGAGAGAGAGGGAGGTCCCAGGACGACCAACAGAAAGAAGCCTGAGAGAGAGGAGGAGGAGGGGGAGGATAGGGAGAGGGAGGGAGAGAGAGGAGGGGAGGGTGTGTGCACAGCTCAGTGGCCTGTGGGAAACAAGAACACAAGCAGCAGAAGGTTGGAGGAATGTGGAGGTTAACCAGAGGTTTGCAGTTTGTTACGGATTAATTAATGTTAATCGATTCGCTGAGAGTGAAACCAGCAGAAGTAAAGTGGTAACAGGTACGAGGCCTAAACACCAAAGGAAAGATAAAATTTAAGCTTCAATTGAAGCCAACAGAGTCAGACTGTCTGAGGGAGGATCATTCCAAAGGAAAGGCGGTCTGATAGAAAAGTCCCTGCAGCCAGTTGTTGTCTCTTTAACTCCGGGGACACAGAGGAGCCCAGTATTCAGAAAGCGGAGAGCACGGGACGCTCTCAAGGTTTAATGAGGTCAGACAGATAAGGAGGGTGAGGCCTTTTATACCTGATTATGAATGAATGATTATTAAATGATATGAAAGCCATTGCTGATCATTTATTTCGCTCATATTTTGTTTCCTTTTGAGAAGTTATACACAAAAATATTGTGTTTAGATCCTAATTGGCCGACTGCGACTTTCATGTGTCACAGATATATTATACAGTTATATTTCACCTGACTGACCAAAGACTTCATAGAAGTCCTCCACGTGATGCATTTGGACATATAGAGTAAGTGATGAGCACTGTAATTTATTGTTAATGGTTTTAATCAAAGTTTACTCATCTGTGGTGTTCCTACTCAAAAAAAACAACCCTCCATGGCGAATGCTTGTGTGAGACTCCAGCCAGATGAAAGGGTCTGTGTTGGAGGTAAATGTTCACTTTTCCTAACTAAACAGTTCGTTTTGAGCAGAACACCAATACCTTTTTTTCTTACTACTGTTTTTTAAGATGGTTTCAAATCGTATCCTGGCTAAACAGATACTAGCCCATTAAAATCTCACAGAATTTATTCCTTTGGTAAATAATAATAATAAAAATAAAAATTAATAAATAAAAAATAATAATAATACAATTGTACTTTTTTTGCTGTAAAATAAGCTGTGTTATTTAGATAACTGAAGTCTAAATGCCATATATTCCTAAAAATAAGTGTGCAACTTGTAATAATCGAGGGGCTCTAAATATGGCACACATCATCTGGTGATAATTTATGCATTATTTTTGCTTTATGAACAGTTAAAACACCATAATAGGAAACAAGGAAGGCACACAACAGGAGGGTTAAGAATATCTGTCTTTACCTTAGGGTAAAATGAAGAGGGAAGATGAGCGACTGTTAATATTCAGACCAACTGAGGAGTGTATCTGTCCAGATGGAAAAAATGAGAGAGAAAGATCATTTCTCTGAATTAAAAAAGACACTGACCTGTGTTAAATCAACATTCCTTCTTTTTTTATGTTTCCTCCCCCTATCATAAGACAGATCACTGGACTCCTGAGCTCCTTTCTTAACTATTCTGTAAATGTACAAATAATAAGGATAATATGAATAAAGAAAGAATGAAACAATGTTCAGTCAGTGGATTTATTGACTGAGTGTTCATACTCTGGTGGTTTTCTGTATTTTGGTTTTTCTTGCCAGCTTGGTATATCAGTCAATTCCAAACATGAGAAAACCTCTGGAAAAGAAGAATTTGGTGTATTCAGGATGAAAAATGAGCTCCATTTTTATCTCCAGCTTGCAGTTATATATGTGGATTTCAAAACAAATGTGATTAGTAGAAAAACAGCTATTGTTGGTGTGTGGTTCATCATGCAGTGCTGCGGAGTGACGGGCACTAAAAAACATTACTGCGTGTGGACTGCCTGTGTGTGCACTTTTAGTCTGCAGCTATTCCTTCCTATTAAGGCCAGGCCTCCAGCTTTGTGGCAAAAGTTGATCTAAAAGGAGTGAACCTTCCGAATTTGGTGAACTTGAATGACCTCAGGGTGTCCTGAATTAACAAGGATTAGTTTGGTCCAAGCCACAGTCGAAGTCTATCCATCTATCTGAAAAGCTGGTGGAGAGGCTGACATGAACAGAGTGAGAGGTACAATGTTCACGTGCCCATACAACTAATTCAGAAGAAGAAGAAGAAGAAAAGAAGAAAAGAAATGTCTTGTAAGAAACCATGTAAAAAACATTTCAAACTTGTGCCTCAACAATTTCCTTTGGTCTGTATGTCTGTCTGTATTATTGTTGTATAGATCACCTCTACTTAGAAAACAGTGGCACTGCTAACAAAAGCTTTTTCTGATGGATTTACAGTGTGATGAACACTGAAAAGCCTCCCTGTGAAATGATTCGTTCATAAAACAGATACCTGAACAACAGAGCAACAGAGTGGTTCACTGCAGGCTGAATCTTTAAACGTCATGAGAGGCACTGGACGGCATTTGAACGTAATTCAGCCATAACCATCAACCGTGTGACACCAATAAAGAGTGCTGCTCAGAAAATAAGGTTTTGTTTGAGGATGTAGGTCAAGTGTTAAAACGGTCAACTGTAAGTCTCAGCTGAGGAATGTCGAAAACAGAACAGGAAGGGCTGGTTGGGACAGTCACTAGGGGCCGAGTTTTTGGTGGGGGGGGGGTTCCTCATGTTGCCTAAAATTAACCGGCCTTCCTGTGAATGTGAAGCCTCAGCACCTAGTGGTGGAACAAACCCCCTGATTCACTGAATATGAGGAGCATGTTAATGTCAGGATTAGAAGGATTACGTGCAATGAAGTGCAATGAAGACTGAATATAATGATTTGAGCATGTTTTCACAAGATAAACACACAGACTGTTTCCAATATGCTCTGTTACTAAACACCACCCTGATTATTTATAGGAATACTGTTACATCTGTGGAGTGGTGGAAAGTAACATTTACTTTAGTTTTGTCCTCTTTCCTCTCCATGAATCATCTCATAAGCACTCAGATTTATCTTGTGACTCTTTGATGGGGGCCCCAGCATCCCGGTTGGGAAGCGCTGAACTAAACCATCTAACTCTTCATAAAGCTAAAAGCTACAAAATTACAATGTATCACAAACAGAGGCCAATATCTACAAAACTCATTGTTACTTTGAGATTTTACGTAATTTTGCTGATGTTATTGCTTTGCTGTTTGGCTTTACTTGCACTTAAAATGTTAAACTACAACTATGAAGAAGTTTTATCATATACCTGCATCTGTACTTTTACCCAATGTAAGTAAAATATCTAAAGTCAGAATGCATTTAAAGAGCAGCACTTCTTTGTCCCATAATTTCCCAACAAGTCTTGGTTGATATCAGTATTTGAACACGAATCACAAACGAGCACTTTCAAAAATGTTGACATTTCTTGAACAAGACATTTCTTCACATGGACAAAAGTGAAGCGTAAAACCAGTGAATAAAACATTTTCATATGATAAAGCACACACAAACACCTCAGGCCACACCGATTACTGTGCTTAAATTTGACCATGTTCAGTTGTTATCAGTGGTACTAGTTGTATTATTTATCATTTAAATGATTAGACAGTGAATTAGTTCAGTTCAGGCCTGTCGTTATAGAAGAGCAGCTGAAGTGGGCTGCTGAGTAACTGTTGTATAACTGTGAGCAGCGTCAGCCTGTTTATTCAAAGGGACCAATGTCTTTAGATTTGCTTGTTGTCTCTGACTGGGACCACTACGCCCCCTCTGTGTGACCTTGTAAGGTTTACGTAAGTGCGTGGAACATTATCTGACCGTGAGCTGGAGTGTTTGCTTCCGCTGCTCAATGTAAACAACTCATCAACAACTCAGTTTTTCCACATTCATCACAAATAACATTTTCTTGGAAATACAGTATGAATAGAATGTTGAATCTCTGCTAAAGATTTTTTTCTTAATCCTCCTTGTGTATTTTCCAAACCATCAAACTGAGCTGCAAGCACTCTTGTTCCTTTCATCCTGCCTATGTTCTTTTGAATATTAAATTAGATCCTCGGCCTAGCAAACGCTTTTATATTCCTTTGACAAACAGATGCTTTACAGCAGTGCATCTTCTGACCTCTATTTATTTCCTATGGTTCAGCTGGGTCTCAGACATCAATGAATGGCAGGCCCCGTCTGACCTCCGCTCCCTTCCCCTGTAGATTCAGTATGCGAACAAAATGCACACAAACAACTGTGTGCATTACAGCTTTCATTATATTTTCTCCAGAGCCCAAGTAGTCAGAACCCCAGCTGTACTAGGTAATTGAGTGTGTGGTCATTTAATGAAACACAAGTTATTGAGAGAGTGTCACTGTCTTAATGAAATATCAAGTGAAAACATGGCAAATTCAAAGTGGATGTTGAGAAAAAGGTCCCTCTACAGGGCAGAGTTGGTAGATTGGGGTGTAACGCAGGACCTTGGAGGACTTCATTTACTGAATTGACATTCATTAGTGATTCATATGCTCGGGCAAACTCTCAATCACATTTCCATCATTCAAAGTGCGCACATTGAGCAGGGAAGCTGAGCGGCTGCTAATCCAGACTTGGATCTTAGTTAAAGACGACAGTCGAAATGAGGTAAATGATGAGCTGAAGGAGAGTCTGAGCAGGATGTGGTTGAGATGGAGAGGCAGGATGAATGGAGCGTGTGCTGCCTCTGGATCAGGACTTGTCAGCTGCACTCCATCCACCCCCGGGCTCCACGAGGAGATGGTGGGAAAAAAGCGGGGGAGGGGGAAGTGGATGCAAGAAATGGGAGGAGTTCTTTAAGGGGTTGCATGAAAAGACTCAAGCAGGCTCAGTGGTGGAAAGAAAGTAAGTATATTCACTCAAGTACTGTACTTGAACTGAGTATTTTCATTTTATTCTACTTTGTTACATTTAATTTTTTTTCATGTTACTGCTCAGATTAGGATTGTACATGAAAAGAGTCTGAACACAGACTGAAGGTAAAGTACAATGTATTGCATGCAGTTCTGCTTAAGACACATCCCCTCTAACGAAATGGAATTCAGTATATTGTGTTGTACTGTAGTGTATTATATTCCATCATGGTGTAAATATATAGAGACCACATAGCAACTTCTGAGATAAACATCATTTCAGGCTTCAGCTACAAAAATAAAACGCAACTATTGAAGGATGAAGAGAAAGCTGCTGACACATAACGCTAATCTTTCATTACAACTTCTCAAAATATCGAGATGCTCCAGCACGCTGCCTTCTCCAGGATCACTTGTATAAAAATATCAGTCATAATCACATTTGGAAGTGTATGGCGTCATTTAGCTGTCATAAACATGAGAGTGCAAATACAAATTAAAAGAGCACAGGATCAGGGATTGAGGGCGTAAAAACATAAAACTGAAAGGTTAAAAATAATTTTGTGGCGAATAAAGTTTTTGTCTCGAGCGTGAACACTGTAACAGAGAGCAGATATGAAAGCTGCAGCACTGCTCGCTGTCTCTGTTTGAAACTTGAAACTCGATATTTTTCCAAATCGGAAATACGTCATGGGTCTAAGGCTCGACAAGACGATTGCTGATCTAAGTGGCCTGCGCAGAGGCCCTGCCTACTTAAAACTGCCACTAGACGTCAACTTTCATGTCACTTGCACGTTTTTCTTTTCTCTTCTAAATCTATGTTTGATTTGGAAAACTAATATACACTACCATTATAGTTTACCTGTTTAGTCTGTCAGTGGAGGTGTGAATGTTCTTTAAAATGTAAAATAAGTTTGTTGAGTTGAGAATTTGTCATTGTCATATATTCCCATGTTCAATAAAATATCATAATTAAAAAAAAAAAAAAACGTGCAGGTGACATAAAAGTTGACGTCCAGTGGCAGTTTTAAGTAGGCAGGGCCTCTGCGCAGGCCACTTCGATCGGCAATCGTCTTGTCGAGCCTTAGACCCATGACGTATCTCCGGTTTGAAAAATATTGAGAGCGAGGAAAAGTTTCAAACAGAGACAGCGAGCAGTGCTGCAGCTTTCATATCTGCGCTCTGTTACAGTGTTCACGCTCGAGACAAAAACTTTATTCGCCGCAAAATTATTTTTAACTTTTCAGTTTTATGTTTTTA
>JBAJHX010000031.1:2855125-2880045 GCA_037176925.1 Amniataba percoides | reverse complement strand
GATAGATAGATAGATAGATAGATAGATAGATAGATAGATAGATAGATAGATAGATAGATAGATAGATAGATAGATTCCTTTATTTAAGCCTAATAACAGTATGTGAAGTAACCTCTTATGTTTCATCCCAGAGAAATTGGACTCAAAAGGGCCTGGGGTTACTAAAATAACCCCACTTCCTTTTGAGCTTGTTATATTCTGCACAATATTGAAACTTTATGAAAAATGCTGAAACAGATGCCATTAAATAACAGGTTTGATGAATGGAGGCAACACAAGCCTATTTCTTTTGGCTCAGTTGGCTGACATACAAGATAGATGAGTTACAATAAAACAGTAATTTGTCCTCTGAGGCTGTGGTTGCAATGTAGATTATTCAACAAGTGAAGTGGTGATTGCATAATTTTATTGCCCTGTACTGTGGAAATATTGTGCTGTCCCTGGTTGTACAAACTGGAAATGTGCTGGTGCATGGTCAAATGAGACTTACAGAAAACCCATCTACCTGCCCAAACACTGACTTTCAAAGTACCACCAAAGATTTTAGCATATATATTTCTATTTTAATTTGTTTTTGCTTTTTGATGATCATGCATTGTACTTGTTAGTTCATTGGTATAGTGAAAATAGATTCTGAGGTAACCTCACCTTACGGTCTTTTTGAAGCCCATCTGTCATATGGATATTTTAGCTGCAATCTTCACAGTATCACATACATTTGAGTGATATGATATCCCTACAACACACCACACATCAGGAGCTTACAGAATGGATCCAGAATGAAACTGACTTATAACATCAGAGAATGTGGAACACTTGGAGAGGTATGATAGACTTTAAATTAGTTTGTTTTTGAAAGGAAATGCTGTATTTATGCATGAAGGTAAGCTTTCACATGAAGACTGAGAGAGTTAATAAATGTGACTTAAACAACCTAATGTTACTGCAGGAGTACACAGTAACATGTACGGATGTATGGAAAGATGAAAAAAACATATAGCACTTATCTTTTTAGAACAGAAAGTGTTGAGTCAACAAGAACAAGGCTGACAATGATCTGGATTTTACTGTCAACAAATCTCATGAATACCAGAACCAAAACCAAAAATACCAATGACCTGTTGTGCGTGTATTCAAAATCTGCTACGCATTAATCATCTGTGGCAAACAGCTCCATTGCTGTTAAAAACACATTAATACGCCACATCTTTGCACTGGGTGGTAGAATTTGCCATTAAATGTTAAGTAGTGCATCAAAATGATAATAATATGAAGCTGGAATCAGTATAAAGTGCACTGTTCACGTTTGTTAGATGTTCATCTCTTAAAGACCACTGTGCCTATCTTTTTAGGAAATCATTTAGCTTGAAATGAAACAATATATTAATGTTTTTTTTTTTAAATGTACTTATTCAATGGAAACCAGAGGCTTGATTTTCATTGGTTCTCTTCATTAGTGGCTTGGAGCACAGGTAGGTAAATTTGAGAGATGGGCAAACACATTGTTGGTTTTGATCTTGTCAAGGGATTTGTAGACAACAGGAAAAATGTTTGTACTTTGACTTGGATTTTCCATCAAAAGAAGACGGAAGACACTGTAAAGACGTGTTCTAAATATCACGTATCACATATTGTTTCAATAACCTATTGTTAAGACTCAGTATGTTGCTAGAGAAGAATAACTTCTATCAGTTCCTAATGATGCTAGTTTAATACACAGCAGTCTAACCACACGGCATTTGGCATTGGAAATGAAGCTTATAGTAAGAAAGCTGATAAGTGGTAAATGTGGCTAGGTAACACCAATAGCATTCTAGGCATCAATGACAGGTTGCCTAAAAGGACACCAAGTCTATATAGAAACAGATGTTTCAGGAGAGTTAACAATAGTCGTTATATTGAAATATTTTCCCAAAAGCAAAAGCTAATAGATGTATTTCAGACATAACATGGAGATTCCATGTATATTCTGTAAATTTCTAACCTATGTTTTCTGCAAATGATGAATGCCTGATAAGACTTCTGTTGCTTCAAAAAAGGACTGTTACATAATGAATATTCCTTCCTTAAATGTGGGGAGCCAAGTGGAGAAGATAAAGGAGTCAAGACAGAAATAAACAATAAAATAGTGGCTACAGTTTCCCATATAAAAATGTGAATCATCAACAAACATTGACACTGCAGTGTGCAAGGAATAAGATCTAGTATACTGGTAACATTCCACTGTTTATTACTGGCCTACTGTGATAAACTTTTTTCCCTTTTTATTCTTTTCTTAAGAAAATTCTGTCATTAAAAATCTTTCTATAGTATTTTTTCTTAGAAAATATAGAAAAGAGTAATTTACAGTTATGTTACACATGAAATATCCTCTGGCTTTTGTTTTGGAACAGACATGACTCATTTCTCATTTGTTCTTTTGCAGCACATGGTGTTACAGAGTATGCATCGAAACAACAAACATAAGTCACTACAGCGTAGCAAAAATAAAAAATATGCAGACTTCATACAGGAAAATTAAATACATGCATACATACAATACAGTGCCATGCAAACACAGTCCATTTTGGGAAGTAAATTATTTAAGTTTTGCGTTTCTTTCCCGTTTTTCAAACATTTCATGCCTTCTTGCTATACATACATGACATGGCTTTTACATAATGTGACATTCACTGCAGCTGCTGCAGGAATTAGCTTGCCAAAAAACTCCTCATTTCTACGTAGGGCAATGTTTGGTTAATGGAAGTTTTAAGGTTCTTATCACTGACATTTCAGCACTTGAGACTACTTTCTAACTCCACGAAAGCAGGAAATGTGTTAGACAGGTAAAAGTTTATTAATTTCCACCTTTATCTTCCTTTAATTCAGTGATATTAATTTACTTAAGAAGTGGATTTTATAGCTTTTTGATAACTGGTGATTTGATACTTGATCCTTTGTAAGATATAAAATGTTATTTCTCAGTGACATTTGGTCCAACATGAACATACTAATTTCCCCCCAGCTGGCTGATTAGTTGTCCTGTGTAAGAGTCACTCATTTTCTCAGTGGCAGCACAAAGTAAAAAGACAGCAGTGTCCCTACAATGACAGCCCCCTAACAACCAGCCAATCCCCTAAGAAGGTATTGACTGGTCTGCAATCAGCCACATCTGCTCACACATGGGGTCTCTCTATCACATGCCACCAGCTACGAGCTGCCTGCCAGAGGTCAGAGAGAGATTGGTATCTGTCAGGGCTGCTGACCTTGAGTCTGTTTGTTTCGGGACTGCTACAGAGATTCTTATCGGGCCTTGGCGCACATAGATAATACTGTTTATCCTGTGGGAAGACAGCGGCCATTGTAGACATCTAAGACTGAGTATAGAAGAAGGGTATGTGTGGAGTAAAACTCTTATTTTTAATGGAATGTTATTTAATAAATAATTCTCAGTCACTGTATGGATTAGACCAGCTCCAGGCCTAAAGGTGGCAGTAGTTGCCTGCACCTTCCTTTTTGTAATGTTGCCAATAGAAAGCCGAAGTCTTGTCACACCCAGGTTAAATGGTACACTAGTTCCATAGCTTAGTGGACTATATCATTGCAGATAGAGCACCATTAACATTCATTTTCCCATTTCCTTTACGTCTGTAGGGGCATATCAAGGTCTTAGTCTGTTGAATGGTCCTCTGTGTTTACTTTCTAATCACTAACTTAGTCTGTCTGCTGTTCGTGTAGGGCTGGTGGCCACAGGTTGGTATGTTGAAGCTTTTTCACAGGAAAAAGCTGCAGGCTGCTGGAACCATGGTTCACATGAGCTGTGAGAGTGAACTATACAGATGAATGACAGATGAGTCAAGTCTTTCTCTGCCAGTTTTGATCAAACCCTTTCACTTGGTCATTTGATGTACTGTCAATGTAAAAATATGGAATTGTGCACCTTTAAAGGCTGGTTGAAAACATTTTTTACAAAGCTTTTTGAAAAAAAAGTACTAGGTATATAGACAAATTGTTATGTTTTAGGGCTGAATTTTTAGTAATTAGTTTTGTGATATAAGTTCTGAATGAGGATTTCTTTCAAATAAAATCTGAAGGGTGTAGTTTCACTTCGGCTCTCTATCAGTGTATACACTATTCAGAAACAGTGTCCTTTACAAAAAGTGCCCCATTAGTTTGTTTAAAGCCTTCTTTGTGATCTCATTCCCAAACCTGAATAACATTAAGTACTTTTAAATTAGCTTGAATAATCCATGATTTGTGTTTGATGTATATGAAAGTTCAAACTGTGACTTACTGTGACTTTTTTGTCTCATAGAAAAAATTCTGTACACTATTTGGCACCACTGCTAGTTTTGAATCACATTCAAACTTTCCAATTACCAGTGTCATGCCAGTAAGCTTTTTGTAAGTGGTTCACACAGACATTCATACTCCCACAGAAAATTTCCATTGTTATCCACCTGCTAGAAAGTTCAATATTTCAAGCATTGGAGACACTCTTCGCTTTTGGTTTTACTGGTCTGGTGCAAAAGCAGTTTAGGATTTACTTAAGTCATTCTCAGGCTTACTGCCTTTTCAAACACTGCTGCACGACAGACACTTATCACTTCCTCTTCATACGCTGCAGCCCACTGCAGTTCCTTTTGCCATTGCCTAACACCTTGTATGATCTCTGAAATGAAGCAGAAATATTTGCCTCCTGCTAATATAAACCTCAACAGTTCTATTCACACGATGCAATGTGCAAGATAATTCTTCATAATGGACACAGTGTATGCCATCTGCCCAGTTCAGCTGTTCAGCTATTTTTAATGTTACAGAAATACATGCGATGTGCTTTCTTTCCACAATTTCTCTCTTTCTGCAGAATTTGGTTTTGTTTCTTGTTTGCTGCTCAAGGTGTGAGGAGGAAGTTGGTTGCACAGCCTGCACAGTTTAATTTGTACACTTTTGTATGATCACGCTGACCACTTTCGCCAACTTGTCTGAGTGTCCTTGGCTTACCAGACTGCTATCTTCCTCACTTTAGAGATAAGAGCTGCAGATGAACAGAGGATTATACTTTAATTTAATTTATACTTAAATGGACTATCAAACTGTATGTTTAGAATTCACACACAGATTTAGCAAGCATAAGTTGGTCTGGTAACTAACTTGTTTTTATGTACCAAATAGTTGGGAAAGAGCTTCAGAACCATGAGCATGTTGCAGTTTGTGCAAATGAGATACACTGTCCAGACTGAAGGACTGAATGACTGACCAGTGGGGCTGCACTCTACTCTGGCCAGCTTAGCTGCTATTGGTTGGGAGTGACCAGTGCCCACTCCTCAGGGGACATCTTGGACTCCCCTGTACCTCAAGAGGTGCCTCACCACTGGAGAACACCTCTAATCCACCAATAACTGACGGATACTCACTGAGACTCATTGCTAAAATTACAAACTACTCAGACGTTTGTCACATGATCAGGATTCTCCCTGACTTCAATGCACTCTATCTCCTCCCTTTCTCTTTCCCTCTCCCTTTCCCGCTCCCGCTCCCTCTCCCGCTCTTTACGCTTGGCCCGTTTCTTTTTCTTGTGTCTCTTTTTGGATGGCGGGAAGAAGGTCAGGAAGACGGGCAGGATGACAAAGCAGTGCAGCACAGTGCAGCCCGCGGTGAGGAGGGAGCACTTGAACAGTGTGTAGGTCAGATTGGAAGGCACAAACACCAGGGGCATGATCCCGATCACAAAGCAGGATGTGTTCTGCAGGATGGCCGCCCCGTGCTCCTCCAGTGCCAACTTGATGCACTGCGTCCTGGTGTGCTCAGTAGCTAGCACAAAAGTGTACAGGTGTGGTGCACAGTGATCCATGGCGAAGTTGAGGGTATAAATAAGGCACAGGATTGAGATGCTGTCCATGCCAACGTTCCAGAGGGTCATCAAACCCAAGACACCCAGCTCCACGGATGTCACCGTGAGGATGAGCCAGAAGTTCCCCAAAGGATTGATGACCAGGAAGAAAGTGAGGATGAGGATTGTGAGTACGCTGAAGCCTGAGGTCAGGATGGGCGAGATGACAGAGGAGCTGTAGCGGTCCATGAACACAAACGTAGGATTGAAGGCAATGAATTTGATGCTGTTTATCAGCATCAATGGACGAAGCTTTTCCAGAAGCTCCACCACCTCTTCACGCTTCTTCTCTGTTGTCCGTGCAACCAAGTACATCCGTGAGGCAATAATGTCATACTCATCAGTGTCACGGTTCTTGGAGAATATGATGTCCTCAGTGAAGTGCTGGTACTCTGGGCTGCGCAGGAAGGAGTCCTTGAGGATGTTGATGAAGTCACTCTTGGTTGATGCACTCACATTCACCACACGCAGGTAGTGAAAAAAGTTGTCCATCCAAGAGATTTTGTTGAAGCCATGACTCAGAGTCTTCAGATGCTCTTGCACCGTAGAGTTCCAGTACTCAATGGGCTCATAAATGTAAAACCCAATCACGGGACTGTAGTTACTGAAGTATTTCTGCTGGGTCAGAGCGTATGAGACACTTGGAGAGTTACTAGCCAGCAGGTTCACAATATTTGATCCGTCACTGATTTGTAAACATCCCATGAATGAGAAAGAGGCGTAGATGAGATACAAGATGACCACAAAGGGTTTGACATAGGTGTTGGTAATCCATTCTGTGTAGTGCTCCCGCAGGAAGTGCTGGATGAAGTGATTTTGGTAGGGGACGCTGTCATGGTGCGTGGACAAGTCATGGCCATCACTCATCATGGTTTTAAACCATGTGGGCTGGCGGTCCAGGTACTCCACTGAGGGAATTTTACAACAGAAAACACTGTGGTACCGGTTCTGCTCCAGCTGTCCGGCAAACACCAGGCAGGAGCCATAGAAGGAGAAAACGTAGAAGTAGTTGACCAGGATGGCAACGCACATGCTCTGGCAGAAAATTTTTACTGACTCAATGTTGGTAAAAGGGCTAGCTCCCATGCCAAAAGTGATGATGTAGAGAGAGCTGGTCATTGTGTAGCACACCATCACATCGGCAAAAGCATCTGCCACGCGCTCCTTGAAGGGGAGGTTTTCCCTCGTTCTCCTCCAGCCTGCCAGCAGCTCAAACACCCCTTTAGTTCCATGGCCTATAAGAAAAGACAAAAGGAAGAACTGAGTAAGAATTATGTTTGCAATAATTAATCAGCACTGTACACATAAAAAATAACAAGGTCTGGTTTTATTTGCATGCTATAATCATTCCAAGGATGTGAAATGGTCCATGTTTCAGAAGGATTTCACTGTTATCATAATACTCCAGTTTCAAAAACTTAGTCTTTCTGATTAAACTGAATGGCTACACCATATCTGCATTACAAACAACAGTTTATCCATTACAACATTAACAGCAGATACAAGAACTATTATAAATATGAATTGGCACTAAAGGAATATGTAGATTTCTTTCAATTTCACCTTTAGATGTTTGAGCCACAATAACAATAACAGTGGGACTGTTAGGTTCACAAACCTTAAAGTGATTGGTGAAAGAAAATCAATATCAAAATTGAGATTTAAAAAATAATACATTTTGATATGCAATTTGATAGAGTTAATGTTTAAGTGTTGATATGATTTTTTATTTTTGTTGGCTGTGTAATCAACCAGCTGGCATCCCAGTTTACCCAATTTAAAGTATGTTAATAAGCAGCGAATACTGACATTGGCAACTGACATCAACTTCTAGGGCTCCAATAGTGGCTCCCAGATGTTGATATGTCAACGTCAAGGACAATAAACAACGTATTGATATTTTTCATATTTATACCAGCATCAGCAAGGCTGCAAAGCAGATTAAAATATAATTAAAACATACATTCTAATGGGCTGTTGTTTCCTCCTCATATCACAGATAGAGTTGTACTCAGTCCTCCCTACAATGCATCAAAAAACTGCATCCTAATCTGTCTGCAGTCCATTCATCTGAGTCAAATCTGTGGGATATTCACCAGTCAAAAATATGGACATGAATACACAGCGTTCAAAGGCATATGCTCATAGTGCAAAATCTCCCACACAGGAACACCCGCCCACCCACACACTCTGTTCATTTATTTGTAAAATGCCAGAGCTGCATTTCTGATTGGAGAGGGGGGGTGGGTCTGCTGTGAGCGAATGTGTTATGTATTTCTGAACACGAGAATCAATTTAATGTTCCTCCACCATGTAAATATTTCAGGCGAACACTGGATTTCTCCTGTCCATATGTTTTTCTGCCAACATCAGCTTTGAAATATTCCCTTCAGATCTAGCAGGACAGTGAAATGAGAGGGACTGCTAACCTTGACAGCATTATAAATTTCCCCTTGTCTGACACAGAGAAAAAAAGTTAATTAACTATAAAGGATTAGTCCTATGTAATGAGTCGGCTAGATGGCTTTTCCTGCTTTTAGTTTTATTAAGCTGTGCTGTAAGTCAATTAGTTAGTGTCAGTTGGTTTAGAGGGTGTGGAGAGAGTGGAAATTCACGCCCATGGTTTTCCCAACATTACACCAGGGGCGTCCACATGCGTTTCCCTTCACCAGTTACCAAATAGGATGTTAACTAGCGTGTCATTTTCAAGACATGATTGGGAAAGCTCTGGGATTCATTACAGTGATTGATTGCTGGCAGGTGGATGTGAATAATAGCAGAGAGCCCATCTGGTAACATGTCCCTGTTTAGTATCATTACTAATACCTGTGAAGAGGCATTCTAAGGAAAATCTGTTTAACGGCATATCTACTAGCACTCCAGTGCTGTCATTCGCATTACAACAATATATATTACATTACAATACATTACAATATAATGTAAAGTGGTCCCTACTTTTCAGAAGCGCTACAACATTAAAAAATGCATAAACAAAGCTCACTTATGTGAGTAATGGCAGAAGATAATAACAAAAACGCAATTATGGGCTCTCTTAAAAAGGATTCGTTGTCCAAAATTAAAGTAGGTCTACTGTATGGTCAAATAATGAAAAATGCCTGTGACAAAGTCTTTTTTGTGCAACCAACAGTCCAAACTACAAAGATATTCAATTTCCACAAATTACACAAGTCAAAGAAAGCAAGTAATCCTTACATGAGAAGCTGGAAGTAAAATGAATTTCTGCTATGAAAAAATGTAGTAAAATGTAGTGTAAGATTAGTTGATTATATAACTAGTTTTCAGATGGGTGACGATCTATTTATTGTACAAACATACACAAAGTATAACAGAGACAAAGCATAAAAGGCTAAAAAGACCCGTCTTCTCTGGGTACAGTTACTACCACTGAATGAAAGATGAACAATGTGCTTCCACTTCCTTCTGCTGTATAATTCAAGCCAGAATATCCCAGATACAGGCCGGCCTCTGCCTGGTAGTGATCGAGGAAGGAGCAGCTGTATCAAAGTCCTGTACACACACTTATGACCTGGAGTGCAGCCAGCCAACAGGGGGCAATCGAGATGGGCTTCAGTTTTGAGGGACTGTCATGTCCATCTTTATTTACAGCCTGGTTACCAATCAACCATGTAACTTGTAAATGTAGCACACACCGTGATTAGCAGCTGTCCATATCAAATTTCATTCTATACTGAGACACAGCTGTCTGTAAGATAGAACATCATCAACATAGAAAAACAAAAGGTCGCTAATGTGAAGTATACATAACTTGTAGTAAATAAGATAAAACGTAGCAACACCCTTCAAATAGACCTGATTTAAGAAGCATTGAAACATTGAAGTGCTGGTGTTTTGATTAAGTCTGCTCTCTAGTAAGAACTCATTTCATCAATGACAAACGCTTGGCAGATTTCACACCTGTCTCGTCTCTCTGTGAAACTACCTTTGTCTTTGAAAGCTCAAAGTGAGAAGAATTCCAATTAGAAGGGATGAGAGAGACCAAAAGAGTGCAACCCAAGATCAAAAACAGCAACACGCGCACTGGGGTGATATGTATTCACACCCATGTCAAACTAAGACAGATGCTCCAGTGGGAAACATGTTTGAACTGAGCAAAAATAGCAGCATGGGATAGCACCCTGCATCTCTTCATGTTTAATAAATCTGAGAGTGTTGCTTTCTCGCATATTTCCCTAAATCTATCAGGACATTTGACATGATGACTTTATTTTAACAAAGGAGTATAAATGTTCACTTTTGCCGAATCAATTTTTTCTATAAAACATGACAACAAGCTGTTCATGTTGCCTACAGGTGAATGGTTTATCCTTGGGCTGACAGCTCAGTGCTTAAAAGAATGGAGACACAGATGCAGATACAGGAGCTATATGGACCTATAACTTAGCCTAGTCTTAGTGAATGAACACAATACTCCATTAAAATGGTGATATCACACTAACTCATTCTTAAATGGAGATTAGTTGTTACAAAATATTTACACCTAACAACTGTCAGGCTAAATCAGTGTTTCTCAAATAGTGGATCGCTCTATACAAAAATTAAACTGAATAACTAAAACTGTTACCCTTGGACTGGGACTTTTGTAAAGTACACCACAGCTTCTGATGTTACATTGACTTCCTGCTATTCGTGAATTAAAACGCATTTCAATTAAAACATCAGCCTTCACATTGGTGAACTTTATACATTTAGTTATGTACTAATTTATGCACTAAATAGAAATAGGCTGCGTCGTACATAGCAGTTCTAACATCGTTGGTTACTACATATGAAGTAACTGCTTTATGAACTGACCACGAGATTGTAAGCTTACTGATACAGAGTAATATGGAGTAAAGGAGGCACTATTTATATATTATATATATAACATAGGAAACATATCAGACTCGTCTAAATGTAATTGGAAATTTCCTCTGTACTCCTGACTGTTTGAATTATTTCTCCATGAACAATCATTCATTTACAAAGAACTGACAGTTTACAGTTTAACATGCAAGTTTCCCTCCTAAAACCATTACTTTGGAAAGTTGCAGCTTGTGATGTGTGACGTCCTGTTTGCATGGTTGATTGGACAGTGTTACACAGGTTTCATGTTATTTAATAAATCACTAGTTTGTAAACTAGCAACAAGTTACTGAAACCTCAGAAGCACGTTGCACACAAACTTGGTAATGGATTCAGCTGCTGCAACACAGCCCAGACGTTTAAATCCAGTGGACAAATAAAGGAAAAGCCTGGTCGGTGAATCAATGACAAAGTGAAAAAAGCAGGGGAGAGAGAAGCACATGGCTGGCAGCATGACTGCCGCTCAATGCTAATCAGCTTTGGAGGAAACCGACAATTCTCTCAATGTCTGAATGCTGATAGATGCAAAACTGAATGTCCAAATTTTTACTTGGGGCCCTCCGACTGCTCAGAAATACGAACGGATGACTGAGGATGAGCAGGGAGCTGAAACACAGCCGCAGAGGCACAGAGAGATTGCATTCCCGATTATTGCAGTGATAAAACTAAACCAGTGTCACTGTGATGTCCCCTAAACAACGGCGCACACACACACACAAACACACTCACACACACACAGATGACTACGCTCTCTGAACTTTATAGCCACGACTATGAGTCTGCAGGGAAGACCAGACTCTCATTTGCTGTTGCTCTCGCCATCTTCACCCACACAGACACCCCCACTCCAACACGCTCTGAAACAAACACACACAAACACACACACACAGCAAACGAACACGTCTGCCTCCCTCCACCTCCATTCTTCCTCTATATATGAGACTGCAGGTGGTTGAATACACTCTCTGGCAGCTGCGGTGAAGCCCTTTAGCACTGGGCCTCAACATCTGTGAGCAGCTAAGAGCACTGACTAGGGATTGTGTGAACAGCAGCCTGTTAACAGCAATGTCAAATGGCTAAAACAGTCAAAATGTGCTTTTCAGGCTGTAAAGATTAGCTGTTCCCTGAGAAGAGCTGCTATTTAGCACAACAAGGTCATGGGGTTAGCATCTGTGGCGACTTTAAGCTCTGAACATTCACTCTAAGGCTGAATAAAGTCTCAGTTTTAATTCTTTAGCTCAGTCTTTGACGTTTGACCGTGGACAGTGCAGTGTTTCACACTGAGCTCTCTGTCCCACCACCGTAGGGTGGATGCAACACAACTGACTGTCACCGAAACAAACCAGTGACTGCCTAGTTCACCAAGAGCAGCAGACCTGATAGTGAAAGATTCACGTTGTATCCAAAGAGTTTGGAGGCAGTGAAGTGCAGACAGGCTGTGTTCACTGGAGGTGTATCTCTTCTGTCAGATGAGCCACAATACCTTTGCGCTTTGAGTAGTAAACTGCTGGCAATACTTCTAATGCATAGAGTTAACATATTATTAGATAAGTATATTACTGAGTGGGATTACAATTTACATGAGACAAAGGCCTGTTTTATCTGGTTTTTATTGTGTTCATGTTTTTTTTTGTGCCAAAGTGAAACATATTTCCAGAAAAAAAAGCATTTATGGACCAATCCAACCTACTTTTGAGTTTTTTATCATAAACTTCTAAATGGTGTTAAGCTATAAAGAAAATAATAATTCATATATTATATTATATTTTTTGTATAAAACTGTAATGTAATACTTTTGATACTAGTTATCCCACAATAAATGAACACGGCTCCTACTGTCTACTACAGGGACTTTTACCTTATTAAGATATTGACTTTTGCCTGGGACATGCTGCTTTAGCCTCACTCTTTATCATAATTTCATAATCATCTCATGTATGTACCCATCAAATTGATATTTAAAGTCCTATTGTATTTTCCTTCGATTTCACAGGAAACATTAAAAGGTCAGACACACATGGATTTTCCAAGAAGCTCAAGGAGTTAATATTAGCCAGCTAATAAATTTGGCCATCAGAACTGTGAGTTGCTACTAAAAATGGGGGAGCCTGCTTTTTCTATTCTCTGCAACAATAATTGAGATTTATCTTTCATTATCTCTTACGTTGCTGCTATATATTCTGATCTATCCAGTTGACTGACCTTTATGATTACTCCCTCTGGTCTCAGTGCATTCAGTCTGACATCTAGTCTCTATTTAAATGAGAAACATGTAATCACAGTGTAATTTTTGACTCTGAGCAGTAATGTGATGCCCAGGTCACTAAAGCCTTGCTGCCTCTTGTTTCATTTGAGGCATATCACCAAAATCAGGTCACGATCCTCTCATTTGCTGCCCCTGGGAAGGTCATATATGCTTTTATCTCCTCTGGGCCTGACTATGTTACGTACTTTATCCGAGTGTCGGCAGGCACTTAGACTCTTGACCTCAGTATTTCTAAAATCCTGGCTATTCCCCAGTTGTTTTTGCCAGTATGAGCACTATTTTTGCAAGCTCTCTGAGCCTAACCACTGGTTATATCCTCTGTTAAAAATAAGGTAGCAGCTGCAAAACACAGCTTCAAAGCTCCTGGACACCCTCTGCAACCTTTTACTGAATCACCTGTTCCCCTCCTCTGTAATGGGGGACAGCCAGTGCGGTGTGCCAGCCTCTACGGCTGTGTGTCAGGGAGCAGGCTTGGATAAAGAGAGAAAGAAAGATGAGAAGCTGTAGCTCAGACTGAAAGGATGAAGAGTCAGGAGGCGTTGTATCTCAAGCCTCCCCCAGATGCAGGTACAAGCCTGAATGGATTGTAAGAGGGCAGTTTGTCACCGGCTGTCCAGCAGACTATTTTCTGCCCAGAAGAGAGGCGGGGGAAAGGAAAAAAAAAAAAGCCAGATAGTCTCACGGCCCGACCACATTGCTCCTGTAATGGAGGCCCCGGCTCCCTCTGCCCTCCCTCCTCCCCTGGCCCCCACTAAAAAGTCACCAAGTCATTAAACTAAATTACTGCTCTAAAACTTCAGTGGCGCGCAGACCCCCCGAAAACACATCCATCACGTGGCGAGGGAGCGTGTCAGTCGCTCCCGCCCACCGTGGATTCCTCCAATCGGCATGACCGTTAACCACGCCGGCTTGTCACACGGGTGGAGATGACAGAGGAGCCAATATCACGAGGAGGAGGTCCCGCCGCAGAGGAGTGATCCAAACTCAATAAAAACAGATGAGGGGAGTGAAAGTGAGGACGAACACAGGGGAGCCCCAAAAGCAATCTTCACATCCAAATCAATATTTGGGTTATAACACTCCTCATAAACCCCAGCCTTTTTTTTTGCAACTCAGATTCCAATTTAAGTCTTAATTTTGAATGCAGATTACTTAAGTGCTCCCTGTGTTTGCTGGTCTGGCTGATGCAGCTCATACTGTGTTTTAGCTGAAGGTGAGCTGCTGCACTGGGCTACATAATGACTACAGAAAGACAGTGTCATTACCCAAACTGCAGGATGAGATTCACATACTGCTCTCAGGCAAAGCATCAGACTTCGACCACAGAAAACTAACAAATTCAGAGACTGGTTTCTCTCTTGCTTCACTGAAAGGCCCTTTCAAGCATCCACACCACCCAGAAGCAGATTAGCCAAGTTCCTGTGTGCAAGCCATACCATATCATAAATACTGACATTATAGATGAAATACTAGAATTATGACTGTACTTAACATTTGTAACAAGTTTGCAGAGGCTTTAAAGTAGACTTTTCATGCAACAGACTTCAGTTTAGAATAAGTCCAATTAATGTTTTTATCTTCATGAACTGTCTGCGTTTTAGTGGCCTAACTCCAACGATGCCTTAACCATAGTTTGCCTTTACCTGAACCTTAATGTAATTACTTTGTGTAGGTATTGCAGGAAGCAAGAATTGCTGAATTGTCCTACATCTGCAATATTGTCAGACAATAACAATGTGCCATTATCATTATGTGGGTTTGACTGACAGCGGTCACATCTCTGCACTGTTTGGCTTTTAATGTCTGCAAGAAGATTGCCCTTCTTGCATGATATGGGATGCACTCGCCCACATACGCTCACAGCCCCCCCATCCCCCCTCCTCAGAACAGTTCAGCAGCAACACTATCCTGGTTTCTGAGTAGGAGTCTGGCTGGGCTTGAAACAGATTTTCTGGAATTGCCCCGAGGAGTGAAGCAGCAAATTTGGTCATTTGCATTTTCAAGTCCTCTCCTCCTGGAGAAAAAAAAAAAGTATGTAGCTACTGTTTTTCTGCAGCAAAGATGGAATTCACATCATCTATCTGCTTTTTCTTACTCAGTCTCTCTCCAGCAGCAGGTTTTGCAGTAAAAATCTAATGATGAATTGATGTCAGCAGTCATAGGCTGCGTGACTTTATTTATTTTTAACTTGTGCACTTGTGTGGATGCACGTCTCCATGTTTTTATGGGCTGCTGCTGTTTTCCGCTTGTGTTTTCCTGCAAACACAAAAGCATTCTGCGTCATTCATATGATGCAGCACTGACACAGAATCTAAAACATGATCATTTCCAGTTAGAGGACAAGTAAACCATCCAAGCTATGAAACAATATATGTAATCTGTAAGCTGTTGATACTGTTACACTTCAAACCAATAAAATAAATAATAAGCTGTTAGTATACCGTGACTGATGCTACTCCGGTTTGATTATATAGATTTGTCCATGCAGGATCAGATGTGTGTGTTTCTACCTGACAGTGGTAAAAAGTTTAATCAAATTTGAGGAGTTGACAAATTCACTGGAGATCTTCAATAATAACACACTGAGGTGTGTTTTTGCTGCGTAATATTTTGTGGGGTTGTGCTGAGCTGTTTGGTGTTTTGACTGAATTCTTAAAAGAGAAAATGAAGAGCGGCATTAAAAGAGCTTTGGGGTGCTTTAATTAAAGAGCCATTTATTTGATGCTTTCTTTGCCTTCAAGTGTCACTCCTCGACGTGACAACAGACGTCAAAGCGCACAGAGAGAGAGAGAGAGCAGGCAGCGCTCATTGTTACACCCAGCCAACTGGCCAATCAAATGGCTCTTTCTGTTTCTAAATTTTCCCCAAGCGATTAATTATTCACAAAACTGTCAAGTAAAACCCACATCTATCAACACGAGTCTGAAATAACATGAGGGAAAAACACTGCTGTCACTTTTAAATCTGTGATGTGAAATGACTTCACAGGCAATTGGTGACATGCTGCTCACGAAAATACCACAGCAGACCTAAATACACAGGAAGGTTTTTTTTCCTGTTGATCCATTAAATATGCAAGATCTCACCACTCTTTGATGCTATATTTAGAGCTGTTAAGAGGGGTCCTTTCAAGACCCCACTTCCTGCTGAATGTTCCATTAAAAATGGATTAGTCCCCAACACACCTGCTCATTGACTCTCACCGGTGAAAGTGGCTCTCGTCCCAGTCAATATTCACACAAATGGCACATCTAATGAGACGGTGAAATGTCGGGGTGGCATAATGTGGCTTATTATAATTATTTAATTATTGTTTTTCTCACTGTGCACTGAAATCTGTTGATTACATCATTCATGGAAATACTTAAAAAGTGACTTAGACTGCACAAATATTTCAGGCATGATCCCATAGGGCAGATTAGGAAAAAAAATCTGACTGCATTGTAATCATTTCTTCAATTTCTGAAATAAAACGTTGGGTCACTCCAGCTAGTGTGACTGAAATTAACAGGACACTCTGCGATTGATAGATGATGGCTGAGAAAACCAAACTGACATTTCAGTTCATTAAAACAAAGTTAAAATGTTTCTTTTGTCCCTTTCACATGATTAGTCTGCCACAGCGCTCTGATAACAGATATCAGGTCATATCATCTAAAACTTCTCTCCCTCAATGAAATGTGATCCACCAGGCCTGGTGGAGATCAGGTGTTGGAACTGGAGAAACCTCAGAGGTTCACATTGGGCTTCTTGGTGTGAACATTAAATGTAGCTGTTTCTACAGAGGAGCCAAGAGTTTCATTTAGCATTTCAGCAAACTGTTAAAAATGCATTTGTAAGAGATTTTATCTCGCAAAACGGAGTAACAGTTTCTGCCTTGTACTTAGAGCAAATAAAAACGAAGCTGTTGATCATGCTGCATCATCATCAGTGTTCACTCTCCAGGAGCTGTTGGTCATTTACACGAGCCGCTAGCTCATCAACACGAAAAGAGTCGTGTTTCGTTTCAAGAAAAGCGAGCATAAATAATACAGACATCAGCAGGCAGAACATATTAATCAGCTGACAGCCAGGGGCTTCGTTTTACTCAGCTGAAGGAACTCTGTCAGCAACAACTATCCTGTACGTTGGCAAAATCAGCGGTTGCACACACACATTTTCACCTCGCACAGTTAGTTAACACTGCCACTTGTAATCAAACTTGTATCTCTTGCGACTTGAAAACTGCACACTTTTCTCTTAGCTTCAATCTGAAGACTGTGAACCGTTGAACCATCTCAATACCCAAATTAAAAAGATGTCCCTAATCACTGTGTATCATCACCGCTTCTCTTCGGGGCCCAACGTGAGAGTGCTGTTCTAGCATGATACCGACGTGGAGCCGCCGGCCGCTGCGGTGCCCTCAAATCCCCATTACACCCCGTCACACACATCAGTGAAGAATTATACAGCGGCCTGATTAATGCTGTGTGATGTTACACTTGGAGGGATGTGTAATAAGAAAGTGAGAGAGGATACCTCCAGTGTTGATTAGAATTCTGCCATATTCGATGCTGGTAAATCAATAGATTACAGTTACTTTATGCAGTGATCTGTGTATCAGTTCGTCGGCGTTAACCACCTGAGCTCAGAGATGCACTGACTTGTTGGGATCTCTTCATGCTATATGTGAGGTGTGTGTGTGTGTGTGTGTGTGTGTGTGTGCGCGCGTGTGTGTGTGTGTGTGTGCGTGGCATGCTGAAATTGTCTCATTAGCTTCCCAGCATTCACCTGCCTGTTTGTCATGACCGGGACATGGCTTACCCGGGTAGAGTGTGTGTGTGTGTGTGTTTGTGTGTGTGTGTGTGTGTGTGTACGTGTGTCAGGGAATTCTGACAGTGATGTGAAGATCGATACTTTCTGATGTAATGTGGAGGAGCTGCAGTGGTACATCTCTCCATATGACACACGTATAAATCTACACGCACACACACACGTGTACAAGGCCTTTCATTCATTCCCACCATTAAGTATGGCTTTGACCAGCTCACATTAACAGTTCTGGCAAATACCACATTACAAAATATCTAGACCTCATAATTATGACTCTGTGAACACACACACACAGAGACACAGTGGCTGGGTCATCTGAGTCAAGGTTGGTGGCAGCGTGGCAGTGGGGAATACAAATGACTCCTGTGATGCGAAAGGGCTGAAAAATGAGGCTGTAAAGCAGATTATCTGCTGTGTCTCTGCTTGCTTGTGTCGCTGCAGTCTGAGTGGCAGACATGCACCGCGTCTGATGGCATCCGCAGGGACTTCCTGTTCATTTTGAGGCTTTTTTAAGATGCAGAAGTTAGAAACAGAGTGCTATTTAAGTGCGCTCTTGAAGTTTGGGAGAGAGCAGCCAAACCTGGATTCTGTTTCAGTGCTAAAACACACACACACACACACAAAGCACAAGCTCTTCCATAACAACAATGTTATTGTGTGTTAGTTGAACCAGGTGGGACCCAAATGGATTTTTATGATTTGATTCTGGTGGTAAAAATAATGCAGCAGAATGCAGTAAGTGGCATTGTGATAATCTATTCATGGCTTGGCTCACATGGAAAAAATAAGAAGAGGAAAAAAGAGGGAAGAAGAATAGCTGCTAGGTGCACATCAGGTCAGGACAGAAGTATCTTTGTTTGAAATCAATCCAAAGGAAAACTGTTTAGAAAAGCATATAGTTCAAAGTAAGTTAAAGAACCAAAAATGTCCATTAAATTTCTCCATTGCTTCATAGGTCTGATCTTAAGACATTGTAAACTGGAGCTTGTTGCTGCACAGTAAACTATACAGTATAGCTTTGTGATCACATCCTCGTGACTGCTATGATCAACCAGATCTATGAAAACGCAGCTAGTTGATTGTAAAAAAGCACAACTACTTTAAATATAACTGGAATACAAAAGCTCTCATAAGTGTTCTGGATTGGTTCCGGATCAGGACTCCAACAGACCTAAAGTTTACACACAGACACTAACGCAGTAACTCACCTGTACAATGCTTCATTTGGTCTGTGCCTGTTAGTCCTGCTGTGATTCTGTTCACCCGGACTTAGACAGACTTACAAACAAACCAAGCAGACATAACATTCATACTAATGTCCTCTGCTGTTCACATATTCATATTCTGAGAGTCATTAGTTGAGACTGCGACAGGACATTATTTGTCACGAATGAATGACAGCCAGGCAGAAACAGGAGGAGAAACAGAGGCGTTGTGCACCATAATATTATGTGTGGGTAGTTCCTGAGCACGCTGTGTTTCACTTTTAATGACAAACAGACAAGAAATCACAGAGTGGGACATCGGTACGAAGCACTGCTGGTTTGATTCCTTTTCGCTTTCTAATTGATCACCTGCACTCACTCACATTACCATGGCAACCATAGGATCTTGCATAAAGATGTACCTTATTCAGATCACTTCTTTTAACGGCCCGTAATCAGAGGATGGATTTAATAGCACGTTTTGAATCTTTAATGAATTCTGAGGAAATGTAAAGTGTCCCTGGATTCCCCTATGGACCAGATCACCATGGGAACGTGAAGAGATGCTGCGGCCACAAAGTGTGTTGTTCTTGTTGTCTGCTTTGATTAGAGAGTGATTTTTCCTTACTGCTGTGAGACATGCCACTGAATACTGAACACCGCTCTAATAATTGTTAACTGAGGAGGGAGGAAATGAGTGGAGGAGCTGAATAAAATCAATACCACAACATGATACTGGGAATAGGACCAGGAATAAATCTAGTTCCCAGAAATCCAGTTGCCAATGGCAACATAAAATTCCGGTGGAAACATTGAGAGGAGTATATTGTATAGACTCCAAATGGCTTGCTCTTCCAGAAATAGTGTATTTTTCCATCTGTATCATCTGTATCATTGTGGAGCTATATTAATTGATGTATGGAGCTGGTTTATGATTCCTCCCTGTAGTCCTTAATAACGACCCTGAAGCTGTCATACCGCCAACATCCCAGAGCTACTCGGGGCAATAACGTCTATAGATCGATCATCAGTCATCCAGCCCTACTTATAGAAGCAGGCAGGAGTTCCCAGGAGGCTTTTCACCGTCAGCAGAGATGGCCACTGCGCGTGACTGTCTGCAAATGTCGAGTGTCACGATTCATCTTACCCTCAGAGGCTAAAAGAAAAAAAAATCAGTCTGTAAAAAACATTGATGGTCCAGAAAGAGAGGACTCCAAACAGCTTGTAATCACACAGCATGCTGACAGGAACGTCAGCGCCTCAGATGGATGTGGCAGCACGCAGAGAGTCAGTGAGGGAGGTAACTTTTTGTCTGAGCAACTTTAATGCCGCCTCCTGCACCCAAAACTAACTGCTGCATGTGTGGTTTGCAGAGCAGATCCACGCTCTGCACAACATAACGTCTTAACACTCAATTAGCTATTCCCAGAGCTGTTAATCATATCTCACGTCCTTCTTCAGCAAACAGAAGCTGACGACATCGTGCTCAGAATGTTTACAGCTGATAAGTGTCCATAAGGTCCAGGCTGAACCTCCATGCTTGAGTTACTACCGTCTCTGGTGATGATATGGCTTCCAATAGCACCTATCCATGCAGCATAAACTCAGTACTGCTGGGAACACAAATAGGATTTTTACCATGGACGAAATAAAGTTTGGATGTGATTACATTTGTTGTTTGACTTTCCACCCAAAAGAAAACTACAGCTGCACACAGTTCATGCAAGGTAGCCATTTGAGACAATTTACGTTCTCACTGTGAGTGAAATATGGCCGAGGTGAAAGAGATTGGATTACGGCTCGGCACCACAGAGCACGATGGCGTCCCAGTGGGATGTGCAGTAGCTGCGTGTTGTGGGAAGTAAATAAAGTTGCGTTTGGGGGGATCGATACACTGAACTGATCTGGGCCTTCCCTTCCTCCGTTATGTCACAGCATGCATGTTTCATGAGTCCTGCTCAGCTTTCTGTCCTCTCCTCCTCTCCCTGCCTTTTTTTTTTACACTTCCAACAGCCATCACATATCCAGAGAGAGAAGGAAGTGACAAGCTCAGCTCGGCAGTAATTGGCCAGCTCGCAGATGACACGGCAGATAGACACAGGGGAGGCAGACGGGAGGGAAGCTGCTCCATATTAAACAGAGGTCTACCTGCACGAGGTGCTACCTGCTCCATCCTCTACGTGACTCAAAGGCCAGAGACGACATTAGACCGATTGTTCAGAGAGAATAATGGATTAGCTTTACTACGATGTGAAAGGAGGCTTTGATGAAGCAGATAAAGAGAAATCATGATACTGCTTTACACTTAATGAGCCACATTCAGCTTAAAAAGGGAGGGAAGCTCTCTCAAAAATCATTTTGGGTTTTTTTCCTGTGGTACCAACAGAAAGTAGTGAAAGTTTAGTTTCTTTGCTCTGGCTGCTTATAAAAGCTTACCAATTGCACCACGCGGCCATTACTACGCCTCCCAGTGATGAGCGGCACCTCACCACACACAGCACTCAGCTTTTAGGTCAGAGTTTAATTTCCGTCTCATCAGACTGAAGAGTTTTTTTGGCTCTGAGTGTTAACACGTATAGGCCAGCTGGTTAGCTCCAGCTCAGGAGTGGCTTTCAGCCGGCCACTCTGCCACGCAGACGTGATGGCTGGAGAGCTGCAGAGATGGATAGAAGTTTTGGTTGTTTGAAACCTCCTCCACTTCACAGTGATGATGGAGCCCAGCAAGCTCCTGGGAACATTCAGAGCTAATGCATCTGCTCCAGATGTCTAACACCTCTGAGTTAGAGGTGTGTGAGGAGTAAATGGGGCTTTATGGCTTTGACGTCACACTGACATATAAAGTCCTTTATGAACGACAGTGTGCCCTCCAAAAATTCCCATTATTATTAATTATTATAAATAATGGCTTTTCTTAGAGCACCAAATGCCCCCAAACTAAAATATTTTTACCCAAATAATTCTGAATTATAATTAAATCAGGGAGGATATCTTTAAATAAATCACATAAAAACAGGTGTGGTCTTTCCTCAGTACCACTGCTAACAACACACTGGCTGTCCTCCACTTGTAAGCTACAGTTACCAACACAAGTCTTTTGGCAGCGTCTCCCTGTTTCCCTGCCAACTGCTGTCAATCAAACACAAACACTGACACGTCCCTTTAGAGGCTAAGAGAAAAGCAGCATATTTGATCTATTCCTCGAAATTACTTTGACGTTATTTGTCACTGCAAGAAGGAATTACCTACTGTGGTTTCAGTTGGGCCTAATCATTACAGGCCATAGTACACGTGGGGAATAAAAAAAAAAGAAAAGTCTGACTTTGGCACCTAAACGTGGTAGTATCAAGAAAAACGCACAGTGACAGTGCCTAGTTTTTCTTCAAAGCAAATCTCAGAGCACGAGAACAATTTGAGAGGTCCTATGATGACATAATAATTCTACACATAGGAGCCTTAAATAGTACAGTACAACCCCAAGTGTTTTTGTAGTTTCCACAGAGGAGATGAAGGGAAAAAGAACCCACTAAGAAGCCATGGGACCATATTCAGATAAGATAATTAGGTCTATGGTGTATAACACCAGGACTGTGTGTCTGATTAACTCTGCTACAGGAAAGGTGTTTGTTAGCACATGGCCAACAGATACCAGGAGCTTAGCACAACAATAATGTTGAGAGGCAAATATTCTCCAAAAAAACTGGGCCAAGCTTCCATCTCATCCAATGCTCTCAGATACTTCATCACTAAAATTAAAATAAAGTGTGAGGAGTGAATTAAAGAGTCACCTCAGGGTTATTGCCCATTATGAATCAATGTTGGAAAAATGATGCAGTGAATGAATTTCCAAAACATACATAGGAGGATAGAAAGGATAGAACAATAACAACAGTGTTTTTCCTTCTAAGTGTTTATCTGCCGTTACTGGCCAGAGTATTGATAATAACTACAGATATTTACATTAAAAGATCAGTTTGCCAGACTAGTTGTGTCTTGCGTTGCTAAACATGATGTTAGCTTGCAAACGTTAGAGCTGCACACAACCGTGCTGTTTTTATTTCAGACATGATGATGAGGTCAACCTGCATCAAATTCATGCAACCATGAGAGCTACAAAAAGTCAGTATCCTAACATGCTGCAGTATATGAAGCCTGTACACACACACAACAAATACTTAAGAGGACAGACTAGCCAGAGTTTTAAAGCCAAGAAACAAAACGAACAGAAAATACATCAAATGACTGAACATGTATTGTCCATTAATAGACATCCATAGTTATACGAGATGTAAAAGTAAAACATAAAATACAATAAGCCGTTAAACAATAATCAAACACTCCATTAAACACTGATCTGATTATGTGAACAATATTGAACAACCTGTGCTTTTTCTAACAAAATCTTCCTGAAAATATGTCACGCTATATTTGGGCTTATACAGTATCTTTAGAAATCTATCTTGGCTGTATAGCACCACATGTTTTTCATACAGCATGCACATGGCCCATGGATAATAACAAAAAAAAGAATCGATCAGGAGTCTGATTAGATTCTTAGATTACATTCTCACCTGTAGTACCACTAACCTCACTTAATACCACTAACTACCACAAAGTGAAGCAATGTAATGCGGCATAAAACACATTTCTGATTTTCTGATGTCACAGCTTACAAAACCATAATAATGAAAAAAATAGGACAACTTTCCAACACTTTGCTTCCATGAAACCTGACGTATAAATTCAGTGATAACAGTGCTTCTCCAAATCTGAAGAAGCTTTAAATGGTGACAGTGCCTCGACAGGGGGCACCACACAGCCATCACAGATGAGGCATCAGTCTCCATTTGAGCTCTGGGTGTGTGCCCTGATGTGGCGTTGATATAGTGATAGGGGTGTGCCTCAGTCAGGACCTCCCAAGAGGAGGGTGGACATCTGCTGCCTCTGAGGTCCTGTCACATGAAATTACAGACTTAATCAAGTCCCCTCCATCTCCTTCGCCCTTCTCCTGCCTGTGACTTTCTGTCCGTCTTGCCCTCTCCTTTACCTCTGTTCACTCTCTCTTCCTCTACATCCTCATTGTGTTCTTTCCTATACATCACATCCATTTTTCTCCTTGACTTTCCTTTTTTAGTCTCACTCTCACCACCCCACCCCCATCACACCTCCCCGTCTCCTTTCCTCCCCTGCCTCTAGGTCACAAGGAGCCGATCCGGCCTCCTGTTCCTGAGTCTTACTTAAACTTCAGTTATGTCAGCCGGCCTGCAGCGAAGCTGCACCAAAGCCCCAGGGATCCAGTGACCTCGAGAGCGCGAGATGTAAGATATACTGTAGTGTAAATGGACAAGGTATATGTGAGGAGGCAAAAAGGGGAAGTAAAAGGACAGGGTGATAACTCAGAGGAGGAGAAAGAGTAAGATCCAGAGCCAATCATTACAAGTACCACTGACCTACTGATTCGATTTTTATTCAGCAGTGCATCTCCTTCCATTGTAATTTTATTCTTGAAGAAGTATTTCGACAAAAAAAAAAAAAATCAGTAAATGTATGCACTTGTGTGTTTTTGCAGTCCATGTCTTATCTAGCCTACATGTATCTGTGTGAACAGCTTGCCCCTCTCCTGCTGGCTGCCTGTGTTTCCATAAAGAAATGCTTTAATCTATTCACAGCATCCACAAACTGAGAGATAGAAATAAAGAAACACTGCGCCCCGATCAGACAATGCTGCCTGAAACCTTTACACTCTGCACTAAAGTTAGTTAATGTCAGGATCAGCAGCTGATGCAACTGCAGCTGGTCCCATCTCCTCCCATTTACTGAAGCCATTTGATTTAAAAGTGTGTGTGTGTCCATACATAAGTAGCTAAATATGCCAAATTCACAA
>JBAJHX010000031.1:2844185-2855025 GCA_037176925.1 Amniataba percoides | reverse complement strand
TCCCATTTACTGAAGCCATTTGATTTAAAAGTGTGTGTGTGTCCATACATAAGTAGCTAAATATGCCAAATTCACAAGAATGACTTTGATCCAGGAGGACACTGGGTTAGTGTTTGGTATGTATCCTCCATATAGATTAGTGAAAAAGTTATTCAGAACACAACTGCCTATTTTAGTGCCGTTTGTGTCACAAAATATTTCTGCTGCCTTAAAAACAAAATTGAAAAATGAACTTAATTATTGTCGTCCAGTATTATTAAACTGTATGACAGACTGGATTACTTAATATTCACATACGCTGTCCAGCTAAACCATTCATCCACTTGAAATACTTCAGATTTTCTGGATAATTTCCAAACAGCAGCCAGAAGCCAAAGCTACATATTTCTCTGAGGTAATCAGTAAATACTCTCACAGACCCAAAGTCGTGTTCAGCACTATCAACTCTGTCCTCAACCCCCATATCTCAGCATCCACAGACATCTGTGAGTTTTTGAGGTTTTAGATCACCGTTCTCACCCTTTCTCTGACTGCTCACTGAACCCAGCTACCTTTAATCCATTTCAGCCTTAGTCTGGGTTGAAGAACATAGTCATGTGCATGAAATCCACACCCTCCCCCATTGATGTTGAGCCCTCCCATATCATAAAGGAGACTTTTCATATAATTGTTCCCAGCATCCAAGCTATTATTAATTCTTGCTTCGCCTCTGGCACCGTCCCCACATGTTTCAAACACGCAGTTGTCCAGCCTCTGCTCATAAATGATAACCTTGATGTCAAATGTTTAAATAACCATCGGCCCATCTCTAAATTGCCATTTGTTTCAAAGATAATGGGGAAAATTGCCCTGTCACAACTGCAACCATTTCTGAATATCAACGAGATCCTTGATCCATTTCTCTCTACAGCACTCACACAGCTCTAAAGGTGACGAACAATCTATCTGCTGACGCTCTGCAGTCATCCGGGTTTTGTTAGATCTTCGTGCTGCCTTCACTACTCACTGACTGACTCACGACAGCCTTTTGACACGTATTGAACTGTGGGTGTGTATTAAAGGTACAGTACTAAAACCGGTTTAAATCTTAAACAGAGGACGTTCATTTGCCACGGCTACAAGTCCGTTTTTTCCCCTGTCCTTGTCACTTATTGTCCCTCAGGGATCCATCTGGGGGCCAGTTCTATTTTGCCTGTACATGCTCCCTGTGAGACACATTATAAGGAGCCATTATATCTCCTGAGCTGTAACTCTCACTGAAATGTAAGGATTCCTTTTAGCCCTTCTGGACTGTTTTAAGGATGTTAAAGGCTCATCTCCAAAGACCCTCCCAACAAACTGTTGCAAAAGCTGCAATATCTACACAAACACACACACACATAAACACACACAACACTCTCCCTATGTTGCAGCTACTACAATGAACTGCTGGCATCCCCTCTGAGGAACAGCCAGTTCTACTAATCCCTTCCCCAATCAACCCGATGTGAGTGTCAACCCCTGATAAGCCTGCAAACCAACCACTACACACACACAAGCACACACACAACACTCAAGTCACAACCCGTGCTCACACTCACCCATGGCGAAGAATGGGATCCCCAGCAGTGTAGAGTTGAACTTCCCGTCCGATATAAAGAAGATCCCTGCAGCCGTGACGTTGGCAATGCAGATGGTCAGCACGCCCAGCAGGCCCAGGAACGGCTTCCCCCTCAGGCAGTCCCGCATGGAGCTGGAGATGGTGGCGGCCAGGAGCACCAGCACCAGGCTGACCAGCACCTCCCCTTTGGCCAGCACGCCCGTCTGGTGGAAGTCCCGCCACAGGCTGAAGGAGGTGAGCGACTGGATGTGGAGCTGGTCGGACGAGTGTGGCGCCTCGGCCGTGGACAGCCGGCTGACCAGGGCGCAGAACTCGTTCTCCCAGCGCTCGGCGATGGCATCCTGCACCACCGGCCCGTGGTTGCGGAGGTAGTAGGTGATCTGGACGGCACGTGCGAACTTGACCTGCTGGTCGCGGCTGTTAGGCGAGAAGGACACACCGCCCAGCTGGTGACCGATAAAGGACACACGGCCATCCTGTAGGGAATCAGAAACACCTGATATTAGATCATTTTCACACAAATACACTGCCAGTGGTTTTCTTTCAGTATGGATTTACCATTTAGCCTGAAATATCCCATACAAGTGCTTGTTGTGAATGTTAAGGTGCTGCTCCATTGTAATGACTAAATTAATTTAATTATACAGCACACGCAAGACATTACTGTGACAAGAGCGTGGAAATAATGGATTTGTGCAGTAAGACTTCAGAGTTCTGAGTTCAGTAAGTCAGCTTGGAGAATAAAAACCAGTCTGTCAGGAAGAAATAAAGAATGGTAACAATATGAGGTCACTGCTGGCACAGCATTTCTCATACTCTCATATTTATGCTGAAAACGCTGCCAAGGTAGCACTGTACATGTACACTGTGTTACAGTAATTCATAGCTAGACGGAGCCTGTTGATTGAGCAGAAATCAAATAAAGTACATCTGAGAATGTCTTAGTAAGGTCTGACACAGACTGAAAGAATAAATAATGTACAATAAAGTCATAATACATTTAACTACAAGTCCAAAGGATTAATACTTCCTGTCATCCATGTTAGTCTGTTAGCTCGACCAAGGAAACAGCTGAATAACATTTGTCAACCAAGCAAATCCACATAAAACACACTTGTCTAATAATACTGCTGGATTAGCTGTCACTGACCAGTTTTGACATGTTTAAAAGTTAATTCAACCCAAAAAACTACTTTGAACACCTCAGTATGAACTACAAACTAAGTCTACATAAGCATTTTTAATGGTGGAGCTAACAAACCTTTGCCTGATTAGCACGTGGATGCTGTCATTTCATGACAGTTTGAGAATGTTTGTGCTATTTCTGAAGGTGTCTCGCAAGCTTTTTGGCAGCTTTGATAGATCTTTTTTTTGTAATGTTAGTCATATCTGCTCTGCTCTTAGTGGACCACCTGCTTTCACTGACAATTTATCAGCAAAAGTTCACCGGCTACTGTGGGCCACAGCCAATAACAGAAACAACTAATCCTGGTGCTGCTGGTAGAAAAGCTCCCATACAAAGACTCCCCAAAAACAAGCAGGAAAAACACTGCAGATTTTCCCTGGAAAAACACTAACAGGTGTGTTATCTGACTGTCACTGTTGGAGAAGGCTCAGGCGGCTGATGGGCTTCACTGTGTCTCCTCTGCACCGTGGAAATTTCAAGAACTTCACATGCAGGAAATGAATTGATTAATTCATTAGCAAAACTGACATATCTGAACACACTGATACTCAGAATATAATGGTTACTCTTTCACATCAGCCTGTCTGTTAGGATATTTGAGCCTCGCCGCTCATTTGGTGGTTTAGTTTGATTCTCTGTTTGACAGAGCTAGTTTTGAGGAAACTGGATACTTGTTTGAAATGTTATGAAGTCATGAAGCTACTGTGCGTCAGAGCTGAGATGATGTTGGTATTTTCTCCTGATCCTGATCCTGCAGTGATACAGTTCAGCTTACGTTTTCCCATGCTACAGACATTGAACACATCCAACTGGAACAATCTACTAACTAGTATTTTATATGAATGAATCCCTACAAGCTTTTAGGACCCGCGGTGGCCACCTGAGTGGATGAGTCGTAGAAAATAAAGTACATATCCTTCCTTCTAAAATGATTCATGTAATTGTGTACATATATCACAGTCTGATTGTGCAGGTCTAAATGTACTTTATGTGAAAACACTGACATAATAAATATTTCCCCAGTTAATTTAATCAGGAAATTAAGACTCACACACCCAGTGCTGTGGAACTGAACTCCTGCATGACACTGGTTTGTTGCCGCAACCAGAATGATGTCGACTTCAATTTGCAGCTTATTGTAGATATGATTTATCTTGTTACAAGCACAATAATCCAGCACAATCAAACAGCCCCAATATGCTGTTTCACAGCAGGGAGCTAGATATAAATCTCACACTTCTAGATAAATAAATCCTGTGAATGTTTGCTTCAATTTCTGTAAACAATTTAGAGCATTGAGAGAAGAAAATAGATGAATCATTCTGCTGTGGCACTGTGTGGGCAGCAGGACAAATGAGTGGTGACGGGCACTGCACCTTGGAGTCACTTAATTGATAACATTCATAAGTCAACAGAGATCTCCTGTTAAGAGTCAGACGTTTCGTAACTGGCTACCACTAATATATCAATTTATTAGACGAGATCTGCACATTACGTTTGTATAGCGTTATTACTCTCAAAACAATCCTGCTCACTGCTTCAAACCTGTCATTTCATGACAGTGTACAAGTGTGTTTATGTAGTGTAATCACTCAGTAATTGCTAAGGGGACTCAGAAAGCTTTAGCTCTAATTGCACAAAGCGCAAATCAATCTACCACACTGACTTTCCAACTTCACTAAAGCATTTCAAATGAATCTCAACAGTCCCAGCATGCCATAAACTATCTGTAAGATTTGCATCCCACACAGTACATGCTTAGACTGTGTGCAACGGAAACACATGCAACTCCAACATAATAACATAATATAATAACATAATAAAAATGAGAAATACTCAAGACAAAACTCCTTTATCATCTGCAAAGAGTCTGTTTAGTCAAGGGGGGTGGGGGTGGGGGTGGGGGGGGTGAGAGAGCAAGTGTATTAAAGCAGGTGTGTGTGTGTGTGTTTGTGTGTGTGTGATGTTTGCAGGACACTGAGTGATATGTGAAAAGGGAGGAAGTGACACCTCTCAAGCTCTGTGTGAAGAGATGGAGGTGACTGGTGGGAGAGGTGGAGAAGGAAGCTTCCAGGTTTGTGATTACAGTGGAGAAGATTAATATTAATATTCAAATTAATATGCCATTACTGTTTTTATAAGGGAAACTCGTTGATATTTCGTCTATATGAATATCGTTTAGTCGACGGAGCACTGCAGCAATTGCACACGTCACAGTATAAAGGAGAAAAAGTGATAAACATGGAGCCTGAGAGGTGGGTGTTTACCAGGCAGACATTTAGCAAAGCCACCTCCACTTCTATTTATCCCAATCATACATTAAGGAAAGAACGTAAACACAGTGATATAACTCCAGCATCCTGCCTGAATCAAACATGAGCCCATCGTAAGAGCACAAATCAGGATATGGCAGCCTCTGTTGCTTCCAATTGACTCTTCACAATTTTATGGAAGTATAGCACAAAAAACCCCCACTAGCACCCTGCACCACAGTGCTTCTTTTTCATGAATGCACTACTTTCTGGCTGTCTTACATGTCTCCATTCATTCGATGTCAGCGATGCATTCATCCACCGATCTGTCCACTGGGGCTGAGCTGGGCATGAAATCATTAAATAATTCAGCAGTATCATATGATCATACTGTGCTTTCATTCTTCAAAATTCTGCTGTTCAGCGCGATGACTCCAAGCAAACTGTAGATATATGTTTTTTCTTTTTTTTTTTCTGAAATTCTTAATTAAGAGTTTAAATGCAGCTCCAGGAGACATCTGATTGTATTAACTGTTTTTTATTGCCATGTACCCAAACACACCCCAGGGCAACCCAATTATTGACACGCATACAGCTAACCCCATCAGCCAATTTGTCTGCTCTCCCATCCTCCAACCACTTCTCTTCTCCTGCAGCATTTAAATTGTCACGGACCTCCTTCTGCATATCAGCTGTTGTCCCTCTTAACCGCCTCTGCTGCTCTCACCTCCAATTTTATGATTTATTAAAGAGAATGGGGGGTGTAAAACAAACGTTGACCTTAGCTTGACATTGCCATGCAGCATCCAACCCAAACTGCCCAATAACTTAATTCAATCCAGCACTCAATTTCACTGTCCCCTCATGGATGTAACAAGCAGCTTGATCTTGTCAAACATAATATTGTTAGTGTTAGAATAAATGTGATGCAGAAATAGCAGAGCTCTGCCTTTTTATTTGGATCCACTGTGACCATCAGGCCATACATATATACGGAAGCCCAGAGCTGCCAGATTTGCTCTATTTATAAGGTCCCTCATTATCGCAAGATGACAACTTAATTACCTCATTATCTTGAGATATCAAAGTGGTATCTCAGAATAATAGGCTGAAACAATAAGCATCACAAAGTGGCAAGTCTTGAGCATAACCACGTGATTGAAAATACAATTATGTCTTTCTCATATGTTTTAAACCCAAGCTGTTGAAATATCAATTAAATTGCAAATACCAGAACATTCTCAGCCTGCAATGAAAATATTTTATTTTGTTTTGTTCTTTTGGTTTCAAATTGGTCTGGTGTTGTGTTCACCTGGCTCCATGGTTTGGAGCAAAAAATATTTGCAACAGGAAAATGGACATGAAAGTAGCAACAAACATGACTGAAACTAAATCACAAGTTGCTGTTCATTTGACAAGAGAATAGACAAAACACAGAAGTGCCAATACAACTCCTACATCCTCCAACCTTAACAGAAAACTGCTCATTGAGTGTTTTCTGATCTAACTGCTCTATCAGCTGGATGACGTGGTTCGTCATTACCTTTCAAAACATATATCATAAATAACATTTATGATTCATTGATTGTTGCTGCTTAATATATCAGAGATCTAAATCCTCACATTCATGCAAATTTTTGCCACTCATCTGTTTCTATGTTATTTGAAACTCAAATTGGAGTGACAAAACGAGACATTTTAAGAGCTCACCTTTCATAGTCTTTAGCAGGTATGTTACCATGATCACCATCTTAGTTTAGCTTGAAAGCATGCTCATTTTTGTTAATTACCACAGTACAGTGGAGGCTGATTAGACTGTGATTGGTATAGGTATTTAGTCATAAGAAATGGACTTTATGCTGAAAGCTAAGAAATCATCCACGTGATTAAAATTCATGTTGAACAAAATGTGAATGTGTGCATATCAAATATCAAGGGAAACAGTTCAATAATTGACAAGACATTTGACTAAAATCTAAATACTTGAAATACTTGCTGCTGGTCTTTAGGATTCATGCACCATGAATGTCAGTACAAGATTTATGGCACTCCACCAATTTGTTGTTGATATTTAGTTTGGACCAAAGTGGTGAGCCATTCAACTGGCATGGCTAAAGGTAGACTTAAGGATGCTTATAAGATGTTGGGGTGAGTGCTCAGGGTGGGAATGTTGTGTGCTTATGATTGATTCATCATTATTGAAGGTTTTAAAACATAATGTTGATATAATCAACAACCCAGTATTCGGCTTTAATTATAATTACATACATGATGGGTGGAAAAGGACTCGAATGGATCTTAACAAACAGCTGATGCTGAATTACTGCCTTAAAAATGTTACGCCACACCAGGAGATGATTAAGTTGAGATCTTCATTAAGCGGAGACTGTAATCACAGGTATGGAAAAAAAAAACCTCTTTAATCATGGCCGTACTGGGCTTCTGTACAACACATGTTGATCTCTACCATTCGGACAGTCTATATTTGTATGACCTGAGACAAGCTGTGCCCTGACTGCCTGTAAGGGAAAACTCAAATATTTGGACCCTTTTGGCTATTAGAAGATAATCACATACCAGCGTTGCCATATGTCCAATCTGTTGCTCTAACAACTTTGGCACTTCAACCAGCAATCAACAAGCTCTAATTAACCATCGGACATTAGTGCAGTGACGTGGTGGCTGAACGCAGGATGAAAGCACAGCACACGAGCTAGCAGGTGTTTCTCACGTTTCCTTATAGTCCTCCTTAACATGCAGGAATTGTCTAATTGTTCATGTAGAGCCTTTTGCTGTATCAGTTCCTTGATGTATTTTTATTTTTGTCAAACCTGACAGTTTAAAAAAGATTACACGACTGAAAATACAGCAGACAGAGCAAAACAAAGAATATATATTTTAAGCATTTTCTCCGGGGAACGGAGCAGAAGTTCAGCTCAGCAAAAAAAGTAGGACTTTTCACGAAGAGTACGTCTGTATAACAAGCACAGAAATAAACCCCAGCTGTGACATCAAAGAGGAGGATGAGGCATAAGAAGTCAGGCAAATGAATTAGCTCAGACAGCTCGTCAAACAGGCAGACGGAGAGACGGAGGATTCAGGAACACGGAGAGCACAGAGTCCTGATACAGAGAGAGGAGAGCCGGAGAGGAGGGAGGTCACGTCAACCTTCAAGAGCAGGAAAATTCATTCATGTTGGAGAGAAGTTGATGATAATGCGAGCACATGCTCACATCCTGTATGCTGTATGAAAAAAGACATGCACGTGTTGGAATGTAACTCAAAGAGACAGTTCAGCCACATTAACAAGAAACACTTGTAGGGTGACTGATTATTACTACTGAGAGGCAAATATTCACATAACTGAGTAATGACTTTTGTATGTTTTATATCCCTCTAAATCAAATACATTTGGCCTTAAAAGGCATTTGAAGATGTCACATTGACGTCACTATTTACACTCTGTATTAATCAACAAAGATAAGCAGATGAACTGACCCTGAAAATAATCGCTAGTTGCAGCTACATGATTGTTTTGATTATTGTTTTCATACTCGTTTGTCAATTAACTGATTATTAAATTAATTTATCACGTAACGCAGGTACAAACAGCAAACTCTATCTTTTGGTAGTTTGGCTTGAAAAAACTATTTGAACAATTGTAAGAATATCAAAACGACTGCTGACTGATTTCGAGTCAGTTAATGAATGACCTGACAAAACTTTTGTTGGCTGTAAAGTACTTTATTCCGTATTTTATCTACCATTATTATCCAGCCAGACAGGTAGTTTGTGTCTTCACGAGTTCTCAGATAGGCATCACAACAGTACAGTCGCTGCAGTGCAGCCTGACTCTGAAAAACTCAACAGCAACTCGTCTTTCCAATAAAAACGTCCCATTACAGCAGACACATCACAGAGCCCACTGTGAGCAGTTAGTGTGATGTAACATCAAAGCCTCGGCACCACAAACAAAACTCCATTCACTTCAAGTGCAGCAGGGCAGCAGCAGACGGCTTCAGAAGTGGTTGATTCCTCTATGGGTGAATGAGAAAATGGATTTATGTTTTGAGGTGAGCTAACCCTTTGACATAGTGACAATGTGAGGGACACATCAGTAAATCAATCCAGAGTTATTACCGCATACATGTCTGCAGTATGAGTGTATTAAACACAGACTATAGTGACTCTTCTTAGTGGCTCTTTAATCTTCCCGTAATAAGACAGAGAAGTGACTCATTCTAATTGAGGCTCTCCAGCAGTAAAGATACTAAAGCCTGCACTCTCTTTATATTCAACTTTATGCTAATCATTTCTATGTGCAGCTTTCTGTGTATTATGACATAATCAGACAAGACACCTTTTTCACTGCAAACATTTTGACACGTCACTGTGTGTTAATGACTACACATAGGGGACGACCTGTGTGCCGCATGCTGGCTAACTGGAATAACTTAGTGGGACACTTCCCAAAACCATGCAATTGTTCATGCCACCTGCTCTTTTCCTGTTATGACAAGTCATATTCTGAAGATGAATACTCTTCCCTGGATACACAATGACATGTAGTGCAATGAAAAGTTTATTTTTTTATGTATTATTGTAGTGCTTTAAAATGTAATAAAGAGGCTGATTAGGGGTATCTGCATAAATCCACATCCCATATTTGACTCCCAGTTGTCATCCCAAACAAGAACACACTGCGTGTCCCCTAACCTGAATATCAGAAGCCAAACAGTCTGCAACAGGACGATGAATGGCCTCACAGCTCCACTCAGACACTGATGCTGCTCCGACAGCTCACACTGCTGTGGCAGCTCTCGGTGGAAGCTACATGCTAGAGACCAGGCCAGTGATGCATTAAATATGTGCTCGAGTCAGTGTGGGCCTACAGTGTGAGTGTATGTGTGTGTTAGACATGTAAAAGTCAGTGTACAGTGGTGTGTTCCTCACAATCTAATCGGACAAGCTGGTTGTTATAGTGACTTTGTGTGTGCGTATGTCCGTTTCCTATCAACTCCGTGCGGCGCTGTGAATGCATCTCAAGGCCACACAATAGAAGCTGATAAAATCTCTACGTGTCCTTTCACAGAGGGACACGTCATGCAGTAAGTTCATAATAAAAACATCACCTTGCACTGCAGCTGTGTTGTGGTAGGACGATGGTGACAACTGGCATAATCTGTATGGACACTAAACTTAGCCAGAAACTACTTCTTGCAAATCATGCATGTGTCTGCAACAGCCTTTCAGTGTAAAAGCCTCGCACACTCACAGCAACAGCACCAGGCTCAGAGCACAGCTGCACTTGGTGTATCTGTGGGCCTAGTGGGTGTGCACCTGCGTGTCCACGTGAAGCATCTTCACATGTTTTGTTGCGTGTTACAGCTGCCACAGGCTTGTGTGTGTGTGTGTGTGTGTGTGTGACTGACATAGCTGCATGTGTGCGTGCAGTCTGAGCTCACTGTGCAACTGAGAGGAAGATCCTGGCAAATAGGGAGTCTATTAGTTCCTGTAGACATGTCAAGCTGCATGTGCAGCCAGGAGGAGAGGGAGACACTGCATCAAAAAAAAAAAAAAAAGGCAGGATATCCCTGCGTGCGTGTGTGAGAGAGGCTGTGTGTGCAGGAACACAGAGCGGAGCAGTGAGGGGCTACATGCAGCCAATCAATTCACCTGCACCAACAGAGGATGGAGCCTGTGTGTGTTATGGAGAGGGTTCCCTCGCAGGCTGATACATGTAGCAATCTGCACCCCCCCCAACCCCCCTCCTCCGTTCATTCACAAATGACGGCGAGCCGG
>JBAJHX010000031.1:2832157-2842665 GCA_037176925.1 Amniataba percoides | reverse complement strand
TAACTGTAACCATGTGGAGGGGCAGGAGGGGAGGGAGGCTTTGGAGGAGGAGGAGGAGGAAGGGGAGGGGGAGGAGGATGGGGAGGAGGGGGTGGCGATGATGGTGCCTGGTTATTTTAGGAACAGTGGAGGCAACAGGCAACATGAGAGTTGTAAAAATGCTCCTGCAGGTGGCCGGTGACCAGCAGCTCTAGCAGGGATGAGTCAGTGTTGAGTTCATGAATGAATGGGGAGACCCCACAGAGGCCTGAGCGCCTTCTGCAGTCCTGCAGGGTAATGTGACAGCAGCAATGCAGACCTCCACCATCTGATTCAAAGTAGCATACCAGTTTAAAACACACACACACACACACACACCACTAAAGCCCCAGACATTACCACCTCTGTTAATCAGCTGTATTGTGTATTGTTGCTGCTGCAGCTTTGTCTCTGAATCCACAGAACAGGAACATGGACATGGCCTCCTGCCTATTTCTTGGCACAGTTCACTGATACATCACCAGTGTGAAGATGTTATGAGACAGGATGATAACTGAATGGTGTCCATTTGACACTGCTGGACCAGGTCTCATGGCAGTGATGTAAACATGCTGAGTTTTTTTGTTTTTTTTCTAAAGAAATTACCAGATTTGACCTGGGATCATGTCTTTCACAGTAACCTTAAAGCAGTATGAAAGCCTCACATCATTAGTAATGAGAACCATTTTGTTTTGAGACCAGTTTTTCAGCCTGACTTCTCACAGTTGGGCCTGATCTGTCCTCCACTGGCAGCACTGACTACAGAAATCTTGCACCATTTTCAAGTGATGATGGTTTGCATTAAGATTCATGTAAGACACCTCACATTCTGTGTTGGAATAAATCATATTTAAATATCTCTTTACATGTGTTGTGTTTTCTTTACCTGAATGACCAACAAATGCCTTGATGAGGCTGCTGTGTGTTAAACTTGAAGACTGCCTACCACAACTGAGTTTTTTATTTTCAACTTCCTTCCTGTACCCAGAATTCCTGATGCATGAAATGCTCAGGCTTCAACAGACGGCCTCAACCAAGACGCAGCAGGTTAGGTCAGATGAAGGTCACAGGTTGCAGTGCATCAGGCTCATAATATGCTTGTTTTCAACATTACATAAGTGTTACTGGAGCTGATGCTTTGAGACATCCTTTCCCTTTCCAACTTGTAAGTACACAAAAATGTGCTAAAGCTCCTGCTCTTACAATTTAAAAAACTCTTTACAGTCGGGAGGTTAAGTTTTACCCTGATGTTTGCTTTTTAGACCACAAGAGATGTCATGTTTTTGATATGTGAAGAAGGAGGAGACACTGGGCCCTATCACGATGACAGGAAAACCTCAGGATCCACTTTAAACCGTTTACTATTTCAGACTTTGTTGTACTTCAGTGATGCAGATTATCATTAATTAATCACTATTAATTCAATTTACACTTAGTCAAATGACCACAAAGTAATTGCCACATGGTCGACCTGTGGCCTTTGGGGCCCCCAAGGGTCTGGGCCAGTTGCCTGCTTTGCCAGTCTGTAATCCAGCCTTAAGTATGTTTTCATATCATTGCTCTTAAAAGCTACTTACTTAGTGCAAACCTTTTCATAATCTGCACTAACAACATTACTGTAGGCGCTGCAGTCTCTGGCCTACTCATGTGACTGCCTGCTCGGTGACCAGTTTCACAGACAAGGATTAAACCTCGTCCTAGTCTAACATCTTCCCATGAACATCTCATCACTGAAAAATCAATTACAGCTCGGGATTTGGATTAACTCATGCTTGTTACACTATAAATACCATTTGTATACTCTTGGGTTTACAGCAGTAATCATCATCAAAGCCCCTTCCCAGTCTGTGTACAAAGGAAGCCACTGAGAATCCCCAAACCAAGATCTCATTGCGTAAGTGTTGGAGACTGATGTCATTGTTGCTGACCCGGACCTTAATCCTGCCATGGTAGTGCCTGATTTTCCAAGCAGCACATCTTATTGTTGGAGCAGCAGCGGTGGAGAAGAAGCATAAAAAGTAGGGCATGTACAGTCGCTACCTCTGCACCTGAATAATTTCTTGGCATGAGTAAAACCCCATTCAGCAGTCTGCCAACCAGGCCTCCTGAGCAGAAGATGCAGCGGCGTTACTTGCTCTTATTTGTTCCCTTTGATTGTCAGGAGCTGTTTGGGTGTATTTGCTGACTTAAATGACAAAGGCCCCGCTCATTAGACCTGCACAAAGAACACAGCAGAATTCACATCAGTGCACTTTAGCTGAATAAATCATTATTTTGAATTTCAAGCCATTCGGTGTTCTAAAAACTCATTCTTCAGAACGGTTTCCACTGCTGAGGGCTGGAGATAAACAACCTTCCATTGTGGCACACTATCAGCAGGGCTGGAGTCGCCTTAACAAAAGGCCTTTATCTACCCATAAAGCATTGTTATCAGGGAGCTCATGGTTGGTACAGTAGCCTATGCGGGGCCATGGGGAGCCAGAAATGGGACGCAAGACTTTCTAAAATTACTTTGATATCAAATGTTCATGCACAATCCTCTGGGAGGTCTTTGCACATTCAGAAATTTATTGTCACGCCACTGCAAATGCACTATGTTGTGACATGGTCGCTGTATACATCTATTAATGCATCAGTGAAATGTGGATCCTCATCTGTACGCACAGTTACATAACACAGTGCAGAAACATAAATGCTTTATGGATTACTGCTCTAAGTGGGTGAGAAAATACTGTGTACTCATTCTTTTCTCATTCTAGGACAGTAAATCCTTCCCTCTGGATGGACTTAATTAAAGGCCACACAGCGACCACATTCCATTTAGCCTCTGATTGGATGCCAAGTGCCTCCTTTAGAAACCAAAGTCTCTGGTCAGTGGGGAGAGGGTCACTGCCGGTAACCTGATAGTGTTATGACAGTGTTCTGCAGTAAAGCACTGTGAACTGAACAGATGTTTTTCACTGCAATCTGTGACGTGGTCACGGAGAAACTGCACATACATTTTTCATAAATCTGGACTCGAGCCAAGGGAAAAAATAGGTTACCCAGATTAAGATGTTAGCTGCTCAGAATGAAAAAACATCAAAATTTACTGAATATGTGAAATCACCAAATTATGTCAGCGGTAATATAAAGGCAGGAAGTAACTAATGGAATGGCTGTGGTAAGTCAAAGGCATACAGAAACATGCTTGTTATACAACAATGAATCAGATCTCGCAAACCCACCCAATCCAGGCAACACATAAAGGTATTAAAGGCACCTTTAATATCCAGAACAACTTCATTACATTAGAAATACATAGGATTCACAGGCTTTGTACATCATAAATGCCTCGCAAAGCTATTTAGGCAAGACTGTGTGCCCCTTTACTATTGTAACACTGTGTTGTTCTCCAGCACCACCAATGGTTAGAAACTACAAAGTGTATCTTTAATCTGAAGGGCAAATCAAACATCTGCATCAAAATAACCACATTTATGAGCTCAACTTCAAGTTATCTACTCTCATATTCACTAGCACTACAGTGAAGTCGCTGGTAATGAAATTCTTATTACTCAGGTTTCCTCTAACATTGCCACACATATGACAACACTGTTTATAATATCATCTAGTATTATATAACCTTAATATTTAGCAGTATTTGCTCATTTTTCTTTTTGGTATTTTTACTTGAAATATTATTCATATTTAAATATTCCATTATGACAACAATGAAATGTAAAAGAGGCTTTAAGTAAGTCAGTAAGTAAATCTTATGCAAGCGACTTCCTGTCTGTAAGCACAGCTACAAATGTTTACCTTAACCAATCCAAACCGGTTCCTAAACCCAACCGGCCAATCACCAGCCTCTTTAAGCATTACAGCGCAGGATCACCATTTGCAGGGTTAAGCCTGTCAGTCTTTGAACAATCAGCCATCTTTCTGGGCTGCTGGTTCCTACTTAGCACTGATTCTAAAAGTTTTACCCAAATGCACCACAGAAGTGCAGACTTGTCACCAATATGAGAACTGAGAGAATAATAAAACTACAGGCAACAGATTCAGTCAAGTGTTCTAGATCATGCCTTTAAGAGTAGAGTCTTCCCAGCATGTGTTTTTTTGTGTTGCCTCCAGATATTCAAATGTTTCTGTATGTGTGCTGTATACGTGCATGTGTGTGTGTGTGTGTGTGTGTGTTTGGGGTCGGTGTCACTTTATGGAAGTGATTTTCTGCCTGAGTGGCAAATGCTGGCAATGTCCTGTAATCCTGCAGGGCGCTCCAAAGGCTCCGGTGTCTTCCTCACTACTAATCAGAGCCATTCATCAGCACCTCCACAAAGACACACACACACACGGCAGCCCTCACACTAGGATGCTCAAATACAATTTAATGCACAGAAACACACTGACAGATGCACATGCAAGCACATTCGCGCAGTGACTGCACTGTTCCCCTTGGAGCCGCCTTGGCTCACTGGCGAACCGAGGCAGCAACAAAACACCTCTTGTCGAAATATAAATGGACAAATGAAGATTGAATTTTCTTACTCAGCATTGACTAAAGCAGTGCTGCTGTAGCTAACTAGCTGAATGGCTGCAGGCCAGCCAGAGTTTCATGGAAGGTTACTTTATATATCAACAGAGAGAGGCTTCATGAAGTCATTTCCTTCTGTATAATGCATTTTCACTGAGCATCAGTAAAGTGTTATTTAGTTAGAAATGTGGAGGTTTTTGTGCTTTCCTGCTGACACTGATACTCCAGTGTAACACACTCACATGATATCAATCAGGGACAGGATCCAGAACTGGAAGTGACGCACAGAAAGCTTCTTGGAAGTCACTTGCTAGTCAGGTCACATGAACATTATCTTGGCTGGACCACACTGGCATCTTAATATTGTTGTTTAATAATTTACTGCTGCTGATACATACTTTTTAGAGGATAGTGTAACGGTTTGATTTGATGCCTAAAGGAAAACTCTGTTTTTTTTTGCTGGCTGGCTGGCTTTATATACAATTTATTCTTTTCTTTTCAAGAAAAGGCAGCTCTTACAGCAATATGTCTTTTATTGACAATAACACTGGCTCCTGGTTGTAATTAAGGAGTTTACACTGATTGCAATGAACCCATGTCACAAATTCTGACTAAATATTCCTAAAAGGGTAAATATACAGCAAGAGAGATCTTTTTTTATATCAGGTGTCTGGATCTGCAATATCCTCTTGTGTCAGCCATCTCTAAAATACTGTAGTTTATGAAGAATGTGGCCTGGGACTTTCAGCAAAGTCTGGCAAGCTTCCAGTTGAGACTAGACCCTGCAAACATGTGGCGATATATTTAGAAATTTGTCCAAATTATATGGAGAAATGTGATTATATTTGGGTGTTGAATGTGTCTATTTAATCCGCTAACAGTTAAAATGTGGCGGTAGTTCATGATTCGTATCACCAGAAAAGAAAGTAGCCAGAATAATGTTATTTATGTGTCTATGCAGTGTGCACCACTGGGCTCACAGGTGAAAAAAGACATGCAGGGTATGAATCTTACACTCACTTCATACTGTATAGTATAACCCATTTCTTTCAAGTAGTATTTATGCATTACTTTCTCTCCTTCACAAAGCAGATCAGCATGTTTCCCAAAATGTCAAAACAGTCCTGTGTGTCAGCTGCAGTTTCATTTACATAACGTGCCGAGACTTTGATTAAGATTTATTTCTGACAACACAGGATATTGTAGCCCAATTCTTTCTCTCCTTTGGAATCTTGAATGTCAGCTAACACGTAACTGCCTATGATGTACAAAAGCCACAGACTGTGATGCTGAAATCAAATGGATAGACATCTGGCTCCCTGAAAATAGAACATCAGCAAAGAACACTGACAAAGCGGCATTGGCATCCTAAAAATACCTGTGTGCAACGAGCTTTTGTGATTCTATTTCTGTCTTTGCTTTGTCAATAGCTTTGGGGGACAGTGACAGCTAATGAGTGCCCCCCCTCCTTCCTGCGTGACAGCACATCTAAATCTGCTGAATCCGTCCAACGCGGTCCTGCATGGTGAGCGTAGCAGGTGTTGTCTCTGCTGTCCTGGATGACTGACACAGTTAATACCGCCTGAAACGCACATGGACGCAGACTCCGCCTAATTACGTCGAGAACAAAAACGCAGGCTTTTGTCACCGGATTCACGCCCGTATTCACTTCAGCCTCTCCTCTAATGACCATTAATCTTCAGAGAAAGACATCCAGTTTTAGCTAAATTTAGCAGCCTCTCGGGCCATTCATTCTCCAGAAATCTTAATAAGACAAAACTTTCTCATCTGCCTAGTAATGTGACTTGGCGAGAGAAATCTACGGGGTTTGCTTAATGAGGGTGCGGAAGTGGATGTCACTGATTGATTCTGCTTGTACTCCACAGTTCCCTGCAGACTAGACCCTAATGAGTCCTCCACTGTTCATAGTAAGCCCACTTAACCCAAATTGGGTGTCATTAACGAGCCCTCACACCCTGCTCTCCTAGACTAAAATAATCATCAATAGTTTACAATTGGCGACTTATTTTTCACAAGTACACTTATTTCCTCTCCCAGCCTGAGAGGAGAAAATCCCTCTCAGCTGAGACAGGAGGACTGGAGGCACTGGGACACACAGCTGGGATCTGTTAAATAACATAAGTAAAATCCACCAAAAATCCTTTAACCTGAACAGCAAGAGACAAGGTAAAAAAAAAAAAGTCTCTAGGGGCAGCTGGGTGCTGCAGCTACATACATTTTTGGCAAAACAGCCTGTGTGCAGAATGCCAGAGTCACATTAAAGTTAACCAGGTCTGATACCAAATCCGAAGGGAGATGTAAACCCTGGTGAAAAATCTTTCTTCTAATTTGCAATTTCCACTCTTCAGTATTTCTCCAATACATTTTGTACTTGGAGCAGACACTGCGTGGGGATCCGTGTTTAGAGCATGCAGCATGGAGCATTTCTGTTACTCCAGCTTTTTAGGTGGAATCTGATTAAACATACTGTGACAGTAGATCTACTAAATGGCCAATGTATATATACGCTATATATGCGCTCAAAAATCTGTCAAAATGTTTTAGTATGACTTTGGTAAACTACAAAGCTGACCCACTTGATGGATTGTTGGAGCATTACGACCACCATAGTCTGGAGCCTCACAGAGTGATACGTAATGACCGTTTTGTTTCGCTTAATGCGCCTTATAATCTGGCACGCCTTATGTATGAAAATAGACCCGTTGATTGATATTCGGCCTTATAGTCCTGAAAATACAGTAAATGTATTTTCAACAACATGAATTTTGCCTCTAGGACAGTTTCATCAAGTTTCTAAATTTGTTTGCCTAACAATGACAGCAACAGCAACCTGATGGCTAACGTCTGACTTCTAATGTCTTATTAGTTTTTCCTTTACAATGTGCAGTGTGTGCCTGCTCTTATCAGACTTTGCTCCTTGTGTTGTTATTTAGACATAAGTGGTAGCACAAATGCACAGTGTTAATTATTGATGAAGGAAGCATATAAACATGCTGTAGTGCTTGCACTTCAGGATGATGCATTACATGTTTTATGAATCTGCAGATGCAGTACATAACCACTCCCTGAAGGACTGGATTTAAAGTTGTGTGAGGGAGAAAAGAAGAAAGAAAGGGAGAGGGAAAGAGAGAGAGAGAGATACCCTTCTGGGTTTCTTCCACCACTCACCCACATGAAAAGAGCTTTATTCCACAGAGACAGAGCAGTAGAGCAGTAGAAAAAAAAAAAGGAATGGATGATAGAAGTCAACCACCACTGTGTGGGGGATGGAGGAAACCCTGTGCAGAGTTAGCATCTTTCTGGCCCCTGAGCTTCACTGAGGCTCTAACATCACATCAGTGTACCTGCAGGGAGAAGTGAAAGCACTGAGCGGTGTCCTTGTGAGAGTGGGACTCTCAGGTAGCAGATAGTACGTGCACGGAGCATTTTCAACTTGATAAAACATGCTTCTGTGTCATACACCCCGAGCGCCGATTGTCCTCCCCGTCTGTTCTCTCTGGGTTACGAGCAGTTGTACTGGCAGCCTCTGAATGGAAGACTTGTCACCTCTACTCCTCACGCTCGTGCTGACACACACACACACACACACACACACACACACACACAAACATACGTGCACCATGAATCACCTCCAGAGCAGCCGTCTGTCACCTGTTTTACACCACACTCCAATCTGTCAGTCCGACCTTTTTAATTGGCAGTGGGTTTGCTCAGTGGCTGTCCCATTCAGAGGAGTGGGTGGGGGTTCACACAACATGGAAAAATGGAAAAACAACAACAAAACTTTTTTTCAGATTTAAAAAACGAAAAAGAGAAAACCAAATAAAAATGAATAAATTTTAAAAAGGGTCCATTTTTGGATTTTTGGTAATTTCTTTTATTTGTTCATTTCTGAATTGAAGGATAACGGCAGGTAGACAGAAAACAAGTAAGCAGGAGTAAATTTATTAAAATGAAAGCCAAGGATTAACATTTAAAATAATGCAAGCACGCTGTATACAAGGATAAAATCAAAACACAGATAAAGAAATGATGTCATCCATATAAAATATGCAATACCATCTCTAGATGTCCTCATATGGACACAGACACAGATCGTGTCCCCACCAGGCCAGAGAACCTCAGACAGGTAGACCACAACCAGAATCAGTGAGGAACCTGCAAGACTGGAGAGAACAAAGAGGACCAGGACTCCGACAGTAACATGCACTTTATGGGACAAAAGAGTATTCACATTAACCACTTTAACACTTTAGACAATTTAACCAGTTTATAAGCTGACTCCAGTTTGCAACCATAATAAGAATAGAGGAAGCGAAGTAAAAGGAGGCAGAAAGAGGAAGAGGGAAAGGTGCCTGGTGCATCATCTGAGCTCCTTGACAGTCTAAGCCTACAGCAGCATAACTAAGGGTGAGCCTATGCCCACCCTAACTATAAGCTTTATCAAAAAGGAAAATTCATTCTATTCTATTCTATTCTTAAACACTGACACTGTGTCTGCCTCTAGAGACCCAGACTGGGAGCTGGTTCCAGAGAACAGGGGCCTGATAGCTGAAGGCTCGGCCCCCTAGACTACTTCCGGAAATCCTGGGAACTACAAGTAAGCCTGCGGTTTGAGAGTGGAGAACTCTTGGTGGATGATAAGCACCTATCAGTTCATTAAGGTATGATGCCACCAGACCTTCATGGCATTGGTCTGCTATGTCATGCAGAGTATCCTTCATACTGAGCATCCAGGGATATTTTTGTTTTAAAGACACCACTTGTTCTGTGGGGATATATATAGTTTTAAAAAACAACGCAAAAAGGAAGTGACATACTAAAAATGCATAGAAACAAAATTTCTTTCTGTTGAACTTATTCCAGCTGTGTGGCAACAAAATATCTAGATGCTATTGTTATCCACCTGAATTGAATCTCATTCCAATCAATAAAACCTGAATATGCGTTTCTTTAACTTCAGTGAAACTGCAACCCTCCTCAGCAAAGTCATATCTGCAGAAAATCAAGATATGAAGGTCAAATCCTATTCTGAAATTTGTTTACTGGTTACAAACATGTCAGACATTGAAGTCACGCATGAGGTATAAATAATATACTTCATGTAACATATGTTTCCAACTTGCCTCAAATTTTAGATTGTGCTTCTGATTGTAGAGGAAATCCCTGGTCACTATCAGAGGCAGACCAAAGATCTAAATACATACCATGGACACAGCTGAGTCTGCTACACCACAGTATATTTGGCAACATACACAATTATTTTCTTACCTATTGGAAAGAGTCTCATCAGCAATACTGGACAGGTTGGGATGTATTGGTATCAGATGTGTGGCCATCTGACTTTTGGTTGGTGTAGTTGGTGATATTTTAGCTAAAGAACCAGCCTGATAACTGCAAGAAAACATATACCATGTGATTAGTCACTCTGCTGTGAAATTATAAATAAATTACTCTTACATAAGTCATATCCCTATAATAGGTCAGCTGGTAGGGGAGCTTCTTCGTTTGTGATGTGCGTTGTTCCGCCATTGTGTAAACAAATGCATGAAGCCGCTTACTAATGGTCTTGAGTTTGACCGTGGCAGTGCGCATGCTCGAGCAGTGATTGACGCTGCCTTGGCTTTTTAGAAAGATGGCGGGGCTGCAGGGGACTCTATCATATTCTACTATCAGGACATGGTGACAGTTTGAGTAAATTTGACTTAAAGTAGAGTTTGAAAAAGTTACCTACTGAACCTTTAAGCCCTTCTTATGTAAACATGTTCTTCTTCTCTGGACAGTCATCTTTGATCATATTCACAGCACAGAACAAACATCAACTCTCTTTTATTTTATGTTATGAAAAGTTTATGAATTAAAACAAACAGATAAAGAGTTGTAAGAGGCAGTTAATGAAAGGCACCCCCTCAAAAGGGCAAGGAAAAACTCCCACAGAAATGGAAGAAACCTC
>JBAJHX010000031.1:2815912-2832057 GCA_037176925.1 Amniataba percoides | reverse complement strand
ACCTGAGGCATTACGACATCCAGAATGGCTTCTGCAAGAGTTTGGATCATATCTATGCAACAACTGGTGAGTGAAGTCGTCATGGCACAGGTCACTAAACTTCGCGCCATTGATTCCCAGTGCCTATAAGAAAACAATCAATGTCATGGCATGAACACACTGAGGTTGATTCCTATCTAAAACAACTTCTCACATTTCTAAACCGATGAGTTTTGTCACAAATGTCTTGAAATGTCACTTTTAACAACATGGCTGTGACTTGATGTCATTTGAATACTAGTAAATAGTGTTTTTGAAGCTGTGGTACATACAGTCTTGTTTGTATCAAGCACTTATTGATGGTAAACGAAACTTGCACTGGATCAACATCTGGCAGCTCAATAGGCAGAGCATCAGGGATCTGTCTTGATGCAGCACAACTTGTTTGTTCCTGGGCTGATTCTTCTGTCATGGTGATGTTCTTTTGCTGTCAATTTGATCTGAAAGCAGCGACGAAATCAAGCAGATGTTCTAGTTATGCAAGGTGTACAGTACAAGGTGCTTAAATTATCTTAAATCCAAAGTTTTATACTCAAAGAGAAAGAATAATATGTAAAATTGGGTGGCCAGAGGGGTGTCCGAGCCCTCTAGGCCTTCAGAGAGGGCCTAAAATATTAAAATAAAATAACATTTAAAAAGTAATCAATTCTACTTTGTTTTATTTAATTCATAATTTGATAAAAAATGTTTCAAAGGAAATAAACCCTTCAAACTGTGGTGGAATATAAATAGTTAAGTAAAAATGCACCATCGTCAACCTAACAAGATTTTGCCACGTCTAAAGTTGTTAGGTGGAAAATACCAGTTTTCAGCTCTGATTGGTGGTCCTTCAACAAATTTACAGAGGATTTAGCAATAGTAACTCAATGAGAGACTAATTGCAAATGACAGTAAAATGATCTGATCATACTGTTCTTCTAATTGGTTGGACTTTATTATTGCTAGCTTTATGAAGTGTTCTGCCCGCTGTGGGGAGAACCAATCACAAGCTGGAGGGAGAAAAAAACTGGTACACCAGCTAGCTAGTGTCTTGATTCATGATGGAAGTCACCAATCTAAAATCGAACTTCTAATAAAAAGTTTGAGTTAATAAACAAAAGAAGAGCAACACCAGAGCTTAATTTGGTGCAGAAAAGCAAAGCTTTGAGAGGCATTTCAGCTCCTGCAATTACACTTAATCAACTAAAGGGGACTTTTTAAATTAAATGCTAAGCTTTTTTTTATATAGCGGTAAATGTTATCTGGTGGTGGTTATTATACAAGGAGTGCAACACAATACAATATTGGGCAAAGTAAAAAAAATGGGGGACTTCAATTTATTATTAAGACAGAGTAATGTGTCAACATTTGACAGCTGCAGGTAAATTTCACCTCTTGGCGCTCAAATCTGATTGGCTGCCATGTTGTCTGATTTTAGTTTGTTTTGTTTAGCCCATTAATTCTGCATAATAATGTTTCCCTAAAAAAACCCCACATAGCATAGACTTCAGACCTCACAATATCATTTGGTAAGAAAACTGCTTGTTTTATGGTGCTGGGTCCCAAAGTGACGATCGCTGTTTGCTGTCCGTGCTTCTGAAAATTTTACCTTGTTTTCCTTTGTTCTTTGTAGAAATGATGATCGTCCGATAGGTTCCGATTTGTAGAAATGAAACTTTCTGCAGTTTTTCTTTCTTCTTGTGGTTTTCTGTGGCGTTCAGTCCTCTGCTGGAATGATCTAACTGATTGATTGAGAATCAAAGCAGAAGAGTTGCCTTGTGATGTCACCACTTTAAGGCAGAGTTCTAGAACTGCAGCTGTTTGAAAGAAACTGTCAAATTACTACAACAGTATAAGATGTCATATAAGGCGTATTCACAATTTTCTGACAATTTAGAGTCCAAACAATTAAAAGACAACTGGGTAAAGTCAAATACTATATTTAAGTATAACTTGAGTATTTTTTATGCATAGTTGACCATGACTATCGCTGCATGAACTCTAAGCTATGACATGCAATTCTGAAAAATGTTCTTATATTATATGGACAGGATTTGTCTGGTTAGTGAGTGGTACAGTGGCTTTGTCTGAGCTTGATTCCCCCTCAGCAACGGCAACAGGGATATGCTGATAGCTCTTAGGGACTGCTTGTGAGGACACTCCACAGAGCTCAGCTGTCGACTGCTCCTGGAAGGCCTGGTGCGTCATCGGCTGCTGCTCCACTCTGCCACACAGCTCCTTGTGGAGTAAACAGGTGTTTGTCAATAAAGTGATGCAACACTGTCACATACCACTTCATGCTCTTTCTCCATGAGGAGTAGGCTAATCAGCTGGTCAGATAGGTCAGCTCCCCCCACAGCCAATAGCACTGGCATCTCAACTGCTGTGTGTTTTCTTCCAACCTTGCACACTCTTTTTACAGTGTCCCCTCCCTCGTGTCCATCCACTAGACAAAAATCAGAGGTCCCTCTGTGATCCACCTGGTTGCCCCTCGAAGAGATTTCTTTGTCAGGGCATTGATTTTTGTTTTTGGGATGCCAGTTCTTGTGTCCAGAAATGTTCCACAGACTCCAAACCCCAGGTCATAAAGGTGGCAGAACAGAGTTGGGCTGGTATAAAAGTTATCACAATAAATGTGATATCTAGATCCCAGGAAGTTTTTGTTGATGAGAGACATCATGGGATCAAACGACAGCCTCTTCTCAGCTACCAGTGTGGACCTCCCTGCATAAATGTTGAAGTCAAGAAGTTTTATCCCCCACTGGTTGGTTTGTTCTTTATTTACTGCTTCAGCACAGTTCTGGCTTTGGTGTGCGTGCGCTCATCGAGAGACAGGTTTTGCTGGGGGTGGTACACAGCCTTGCAGGCTCCATGGAAACTGTCATAAAGGAGGTGTATTCTGTGCAGACAGTCATAATCACCTGTGCATTTTCTGCTGTCATTGAGCAATATTTTTTTGCTGCAATTTTATTTGTGTTGTGGCAGCCAGATCAATGTTAACAGGTTAATGTTGTTAGCACTGTTAGCTTTTATCTTGTTATTTCAGTAACAGAGATGGAGAGCCAGTAAATTCACAGTTCCTTTACGTTTGTGTCTTTGCCCATCCTGTGACATTTCTGTCCATAGGAATTTAAATTTAAAATGCTGATTATTTATGGTCAACATAAACTTTGATCTGTAGTGAAGACAGGATTCTTGATTCTTCCAAGTGCAATAACAAGCCTCTGTCAGACCTGAGGAGAGAATAAAGAAATGAATGTGTGATCAGTTTCATTTATGAATGTAGACAGCCTGGAGGGATGCATTGGTTTTAAAATAATCCAAACGAAAATACCTTAGTATAATAATATTAAAAGTAACACAGAGCAAGAATTCATGGAAAATAAAGACTATTAACTTATCTGTTCAACATAACACTGATCTGGAACCACATAATAGAGGTATGAGTGCTAACCTTATGATTCAATAATAATTCACCTGTCTGTGATTCAAACTAAAAAATGACTCTTCTCAGTCAGTGATGCTGAATACAGCTTAGCATAATTAGTTTATAGTCATGTTCTTACTGACCTCAGACTCACCAACAGCTCTGGACAGGATGATGTTTATGAGAAATGTTCATTGTGGTTCAGATTAGGCTAAGTTATTGATTAGGCTAAGTTATTGATTTCTAGTGTCATAGTTGGGAACTCGCATTAGTAAATCGCAATTAAAAAAAAGTCAGTAAATAATATGTAAATCTGGACATAAATTCACAAATAACCTGCTGATTCATCTGGTGCAGTCAGAGAAACGGCAATAAGACTGACTATGGAGTTCATTTAAATCAATGAACTTCCCAATGTTACCCATAGGTTTAACCTGTGAACTGTATAACCATTTGTATTTCATAGACTCTCAAAATGTCAGGGGAAACATCCACACTCTTTCCAGATTTGAGAGCCTGATTAAGGTCACTGAGCGAGGAGTGTGGTGAACTTGCTTGGCACAGAAAGTGTTCTTGGTGGGTATCTGTTGGATCACTGTATACACCTACATTTAAGAAATGGAAATGTAACATTATTATTAATATAAAGTAACATACCAAACACAGCATTCAGTCAAGCATTTTTGGTCATTGCAGTGGAAAAAACAAAATGTTCATTTAAGTTACCTGACATAAAAAAAAAGATGAGGCACATTGCTTTCTCATAACTCGCATGGCTGCTTTCACTCAACACAGGCACAGCTCCAACACAGATGGGTTACCTGGATTTTGAATTTCCATCATGAACACAATATGACACAGTTATGCATCACTGTATGTCTGGCCCCACTGCAAATTCTCTGGATTTTCGAATAAACTCCCTGCGAGTCAAAAACAACTCAATTTCAGTGAACATGCATGACCATCACATAGACTCCAGAGCTGAGTAAAACCAACTGAAATTTTAATTTAGTTGATCTTGAACTCCTTTTTCTGAGTTAAAATTTTACTCCCAAGGTACTAAAGTTCTAATGTGATATAGAGTACATGTAACACTAAAACTGAGTTAATTTAAATATTAACTCATTACCAAGGTTCACTTAAAATATGTTTAATTCAACCATTTTTCAGAGTTAACAATTCTATATTATTTATATATTTCATGTAAAAATGACTGCTGCACAATGTACTGTTTCCACCGATTTTTTATTTAGAACAACTAATCATTTACATTTAAACCACCTTCAAGATCAAACAAGTGTGGTTTAAGTTGTATAAAACATTCAATAACATCCACACTGCATTAGATGTGATTGTCAGAACAATAAAAACATAGCAGCAGTGTCTATTTAGTGCAACATTGTGCAATATGAGGTAAACCGTTGAATTTACTCCTGTTGAAGTACAGAAAAACAGGGAAGAAGAACTTCACATGACCTATTCAAATAAATCAGATAGTAACATTTTCTGATACAACATAAAATTGGGAATCACACCCATATGATATTATGACTGCAAACAACACCTGTCTGACTGCATTTTAGTCCTTGACTTTTTCCTGGATACATTCCATGAATTAGTTGTAGGTGCCTGAACAAAAACAAAACTGTACCAAAGGATGAAGTGCAGAGGAAACAACTCAACATTTTGGCTGAATAAACTAGTTACTGCTTGTTCAACAGCCTTGCTCTGAGCTCTTTGACTCTTGGAGTTTCTTCAGTTCTACCAATGTCAATATTGTACACAGTTGTCTGCAGAAATGTGCACATGCTGGACAGAGAATCATCATACTTCACAGTGAAGACAAAATGAGACTTATGTAGCTCATCAAAAGGACGTGCATGACTGACATGGTACAAGCTTTTTGTCCAAGACAACTTTAAAGGTGAAAACTTGCGCTGTTGAATTCCCTGTGGCAAGAAGAAAGTTTAGAGCTTCCTTCGGTGGTCATCAGATGATCCTGACTGAAACACAATGAAAACATAACCTTATCAATAATTTGCTCAGAAATGTTAAATTCACTGCAGTATTTTGAATGAAATGGTGTTATTCACAAACCTTCACAAACCTTTTGAAATGAGGCAAACTTCCTTCATTGACATCATCAATGCATGAGAATTATATATGTGAGTAGCAGATCTTCTCTTGTAGAGCATTAACCATCATCATGATCTGATGATCTGAATACTTTTAAACCACTGTTAAACTACTATTAAACAATTCAAATGCGTTTTCACAAAGAAATCTGTCAGTAGTCATTCTTTTCCCATCATTCCACGAGCAGCTGCAATCTGCTTTCATGCAGCACAATGCCCGAGCAATTTTCCTCAGACATTTAAGTTGGTACCTTGCTAAGTGCGAGTTGGGTGTGTGCAGTCAGTCGTCTGTATCTAACTGCTCACTGCTCCTTTCTGTTGCATTAATGACAAAAAGAAAAAATGAGACAAGGAAGGAATATTACCAAATGCAAGTGGCTGTTGTCATGTTTTGTAATTGTATTTTGGTTAACCATCATGGTTAGAGTTCTGTGAGAAATACATTCCTGTAGTGTCCTCACAATACAAGCCACCCTAGGTTTTGAAGCTTGCACAGACCCAGAAGGCTAATGGAGAACACCGGGACAGATCTGACTTCCTCTGTGTGCTGCTGCGTGCTTGTATCCACAAACCTTGATCTACAGCACTGTCATGAAATATTTTTCCACCATGAAGAACATAAATAACACTGATGGTAGGAGTGATTGTGTTAGCCTGAGGTACAAGGTGCCCATGTCTACACATGGAGAATCTAAGCGCCTCCAGAATGCACTGCAAAGCGGTCTTCGTCAGAAAATATAGCTTCTCGTTAAATGACGTCGGAACAGTCATTCCCAATCTCATTAATCATTGGCACTTGTCGCAGCCGATGCGCCACCATGCTGACATAGCATTTGTGAAAATATATAGCCCTCCAGGCTAAAGGGGATTCTCTGTGCAACCCTCCTCCATCTTCCATCCATGCCTTCACTCAAGCTTCTGGGTGTTCTCTCCACCCCTTCACCTGCCCTGTTTTTTTTTTTTTTATTTCAAGCTTCCTTCCAACCTGTTCCTCTGATCTGCTCCCACCCTTCTTTTCACTTAGGAGCTGTAATTTCTGTCAGCATAACTTCTGTTTGCCCTGATGCACAGCCATCAGCACTGAGCTCCGCTCGGCCAGCAGCCAAAGAGCAAACGCCTCCTTTGAAATGACTGAAAGCTGCTCCACCGCTGCTCTGTGTTGGTGATGCAAAGGAACCCAAGTGAAATATATATGAAAATATCCAATGTTCACTTTTTTAGCACAGAGCAGATATTTGTTAGATGCTGTTTTTGTTCATTAACCAGTAACTCAGGTGAAATCTGTATTTAACCTCACATCCCCTGAAATGATCAAAACACTGAAATGTACTATGTGTGTATCCAGCCTGATTCATCTTATTCCTCTGTGGCATAGAGCTCATTTCTGTCCAGAATTATTGAAAACACACCAGTGAGCCACACTGTTACACTGGATGCCATCTTGATATATGAACTTTTGTGCAGCATCTCTGGCTTTAGAAGAGGCAGCCAGAATTGATATGTAGTTCCAGCACTTAACCTGCACTTAACAAACTGCTGCTTTCATTCATGTACAGTCAAAACCGACCAAATACAATGTGTTCTAATGTGTTGCTGTTTTTTTAATCACAATGATCAAAGGCAGCACAGCTGTCTCCTCTCTGCTTCCAGTCTTCATGCTAAGCGTGTACATCTTCAACTATGAGTCACAATATCACAGTGATCTCAATCAAAAACAACAATTTCAGAAGGCTAGTTAGGATAGTTCAACATGCTGAACTATCCCTTTAAAAGAATATAATTACATTTGTAAAATTAGTTCTTAAGATACAAAGGTGTCAATAGCATTTTCTTGTCCTTTCTGATTTTCTCAGTTCTTTTCTCAGTTTTGCCCTGCGTTTTATGTTTTTTTTTGTACTCTCGCTCCCCATGGTGCTCCCAAAGGCCTTGCCAACCCTCCTCTTACACCTCCTTGCTGATTGCTGATCCTCTTCGCCTCCCTTACACCTCCATCTTCCACATGTGGGAAGCTGCTAATTAATTGACTGGGGTTTTCCTGGGGAGGCTTTTTCTCCCCCTCTCTGATGGTGAATAATGCAGCAGTCTTAATAAAGAAGAGGGAAGAGCTTTTTTCTTTTCCCCCCATTCTCCCTTTCCCATATACCTGTCTTCCTATCATCCTATCCCTCACACTCGCCTTTCCCCTCCCTTATTTCCATCCCTTTCTCCCTGTGTCATTAAACAACCCTCCACCCCTTTCCCCTCCTTCGTCATTCTGATGGAGGTGACTCATGGTGGCCGGCGTTGATCATGGAGCTGAAACAATCTGTCTGGGTGAAGGTCATTTGATCGTCTCGGGGTGGGGGGGTCCACAGAAGAGATGTGGAGGTGCAGAAAGAGGAGGACTGAGCGATCGCAGAGTGGATAACCTTTGCCGGGCTCACAGCAGCATAAATCCACAGTTAAGTCAGGAGGAAGACAGTTAATAAAGAATAGATTGTCTTTCATCTAGAGGGGTTTCCTGGAAAAGAGATGGATGCAAAGTACATAAAAAGGAAAGTGCCCAGTATGAACATTTGCTCGACAAAAAGTTTTTATACATGTTTTCACTAGTTGTATATTTACAAAAATTGTGTGCATGTTGCCCACTGCTCTAACGTCCTCTTCCCACTCATCACGATTTATGAGAGCTCCAAATGAAGATGTATTCAGGCATGCAAACTAAAACAAGACCAGGGAATACTTTCTACATTAAACTACTGTGTAATAATTTCTCTCTACTTTTACACGTTTACAGCTACTCTGAAGACCGAAGGGCATCAGTTGTATGGAGGCTCAGGATGGTAAAATCAGTCCCTTTTACCACAAATTAAAAAAGCAATCATTACAATTTAAAACAGATGTATGCTTTTATGTGCAGACTTAAATTTACTCCTTATTCATTTCATTGGTGAGGGAAGACTCAAATTCATAGGATTAACCAATAGCAAACCATCTCGACAGCACTGACCTTACTGAATAAATTATGTAAATTCCTTGGAAATTAATGCTTGGGTAGAGTAGTCGAGCCACTTCCTGGTGTGACATCAGGCCCTAATTTTTGTTCTTTTTACTGCTGACAGCTTTATTAATCTTTTTTTTTTTTTTTTAATATTTCCTTACCTTAAGTGATGCTTGTTCTGTTCTCTGCAACAACAACTGGCTTTGATATAAAGATCTCTGCTGGTCATCAGAGTGTGTCAGTAACATCTGCATTAGTCTGATTGCACATGACTGCTCATAGCCAACCATATGATGAATGACCAGTTGATGCTAATCTAACACAACGTCATTTGGGTGTTATGTGTGCTTAAGTGTGTGTCTTTGTGCATGTGTGTGCACAGATAGCTGGAGGTCCACACTGAATATAAATTCACTTTGAAACACAATACAGTCATGGGGTGATGATGACCAGCATACATACATCTGTGTGAGCAGCTATTCCCACTGAAACATGCCTGCAACTGTATGAATACATTTGTGTGTGTGTGTGTCCTGTGTGGTTAGTTTCATATGTATGCATGCCTGCACACACAGTGCTGACTGAGTAAATGGGTGTGTAAGAGTCAGTATGTGTGGGAGTCCAAATGCATCTGCACCTATTTGTATTTCCACATTGCTCCAATTCATCATAATGTCAATTCTAAAATATGTGTGTGTGTGTGTATATATGTTTGCACTGGTAGGCTGAGCACTGGATTAAATCATAAAACTCATCAACAGTGCAGATCCCATCTCCTCTTTAGCTCCAGAGAGAGAAATAACAGACAGGTCACACACACCTCATACAGGTTGGTGAACAGCTGTGTGTGTGAGCGTGATTGCACACAAGCGGGACAGACAACAACTTAATGAAGAAATAAATACACACAGCTATGTGCATATGCACAGTGGCACACACACACACACACACCAGAGGAAACGGAAATATGGAGATAAGAGGACGGAGAGGAGTTGGGATGTGATTTGCATTCATAAATTGAAATTGTTTGTCACACACTTGGTTTCACTCGCTTTCTCTTGTGCCTACCAGACAGAGGGGGTGAATTCTTCCATGCACTGATTCTGAAGACAAGACAGTAAAATACATGAGATACAGAAAAACTCAGATTTCAGAGTTTGGAACAACTGCATATTATAAACTAGTCAACTGTAAAGAAGCAACTGCAAAATCAAAAATACAGAAAGTGGCCTAATGAGGCTTTCACAGAAAACCAGGAAGAACACTGATCCATATGCATGATCTTGTGTGCAGACACAGATGCAGTGTTGTCTGTAAATCTGTTTTGCATTTGACTGGTTTTCCACCAAACTGTCCAAAACACATCTTCACCTGTGTTGCCGCAGTGATCCCACACAGAGCGGTCTGTATACACTAAATGAAGGCTAACTTACTGTAGCTGTGAAGAAGCTTTTGAGATGAGATGTCTATCTGTCACGGCTGACAGTGCACGCTATTCATGACTGAATGAAAAATGTCAGATGCTGTCTTCCTCTCTCAAGCTTCTTTTTTTAATGCAAATCTCTCCAGTGCTTCTTGCTCACTCTGGCTCCCTTTTCTCCACTCGGTTTGTGATATCTGCTCATGTCTGGAACATCTACGGCCCTCTCACCTATTGTTTTTCACTCCTCTCACTCCATAAATGATTTTTGTCCCCAGTTACCTCTTTCGCTCTCTGAACTGCCTCTCTCCTCTTCTGTCTCAATCTTTAGGGTCAGTGTGAGTTTCATCCCTTGGCACCATTATCTGCCCCATTATCTGAGGGCGGTGTGGAGCAGAAACATGAAACTGATATGATGATGAATACAACATGAAAAAGACCTTGGTTCCACATTGACAGGGGTGAGGAGGTTCAGGAAATCCACCAAAACACAGACTTCAGACCATGTCAGCATAACTCCGGGGACTCAAGACTGTGTGCATGTTACAAGGAAAACTATTTCTCCCAAAAATGTTGTGGGTAATCTGAGGTTCCTGTGGAGCATGATGTGAGCTAAAAGTTACAGGAGGCCTGAACCAACAAAGGTGCAGATGTCTGTATTTCAGTACTCTCCTGCGTGAAGCTCTGCCATGACTGATAATAAACATTTTTTAAGGCAGTCCCATCTCAGCTTGTTGACGTCACAGTGAGATTAGTTTCATTACAGACAAAGAAGTTTAGCTTAGTTCAATCAGAAACCTTTGACATTTCTCACTTCAACCAATCAGATTTTTCCATGACTGCCATGTACGTCTATGAGCAAATAGTCTTGCTGTCAAAATGTGTTTATTTCTCTGCCGCTGTCAGCTTTGATTTCAGTGTCAGATTGATGCCCCCTTTTACCCCCTTCACCTCCACTTTAATCAGAAGCAGCTGTCCACTGGGTCCACTCAGATCTGTAACCGGCCTTAGTGTCCTTCAGTTCTTCTCCATCAGCGCTGTCTGGACATGATTGGAACGTTTCTAAATCAAGAATAATATGTGAAGTTTTCAACACACTTTTCCAACACAAATTGTGTTTTGCATTAAACAAGTACGTTGTTAAGGCTCAGGATGTGTTTTGAAAAAATGGCCACGCCAACTTGAGATGGGAAAATTCATACTTCTAATGATCAGGTCACAATGTTGTCTCTATAGATGTATCCAACTTATTATTCCTGTTTTATTTTGGTATTATCAGGTATTATTTTGTGTAATTTTGTTGCACATTGAAGGAGCTCACAGCTCACTATGACTGTACACAGTCTGATTATGTGTAACAAATACATCTGAAACTTTTTAACATTTCCAGTGTGTTTCTTTTAACTGAATAAAATCTTCAGCTCAGATAAAAGGTCCTTATCCCAACCAGTCCTGGTCTTCAACCTCACCTAAACTTCCAAAACCTTTCACGTTGGCCCTCAAAAATTAATTCGAGCAATATGGATTTGCACCTGTTATGGTTAGGGTTGGTTTCAGCTACTAAAACTATGTTGTGGAGGAAATATTAGGGTTTGGTTATGGTACATGGTTTAAAAAACCCACATCAGTTGTTGGCAGGAGACAAACTGAAAATGATCAAAGTGTCACAGTCAGACTAGTGCAGTCTAGTCTTTTACTGTAGTCCCACACCCAGGCCCATACCTTGGTGATTATCTGGCTGGTAGGACAGAAAAACAGATCTATGTTAGGTGCAGTACCTCTGTTATAGGGAGCCTCATTTTATCCCGCTGGGCTCTTTTTACAAACACGAGTGTGGCTCCGCAGCGTCAGAGCTCCTCAGAGGAATGTTCGAGGAATAGATGTGGAGGACAGGCAGATATTTTGTTCTATCAGGAGGAGGATGAACTACCTGGCCAAGTTATTTCTGCCTCAGGCACATACATACATTTCCACTGGCACTGCAGTTTCCATGGCCAGTTGAGCAAATCTCCTCTCAGAGAGAAAGCTGGAGTCATTCTGCTAATTGTCTGAAGCTCATTTGAATACAGACTCCAAAGTGCCTTGTTAGATGGGCTGATAAATGTTATTCTCAATAGCATGTATCTTTTGTCCAATCATCCTGATGAAATTGAAGGTAGAAAGCAAAGTTTAAGCTAAAATTGAAGCCGGGTCTTTGCTAACAGGCAGTTATCTTATCAAAACTTAATGTGGGAAGAGAGGATCCAAACATGGGACTCAGTGTTTCTGCTTCAGTTGTGGAGGTTATGAGGTATTTTCGACCAGCTGCACCCGCTTTAGATGGAAAGAAGACTAATGAAACCGTCAGCATGACAGAAGTGTGACCTTTCTGCTTTATGTGAATACAGTTTAGCTGAAATGACGCCTGGCTACAGTATAAGATGAGAAGTTGTATGTGGATGACCTTTTGACTAATGGATGCTCAGACAGGTGCAGTGTCAGGAGACAAATGTGATTTATAGAGCAGACTTTAATTTGCTTCACAATTGTTCCTGGTTTTAATACATTATTCTGTTTATCTGTGATTCAGTTGTTTCCTTTTGGCCAGTATTTTTAAGCGGTTTATAACTTTTCTGAATCTATTTTGAAAATTTCTGTATAAATATATAAAATAAAATTTGTTTTGCTCTGATGTCTCTGGTGCAGCTTGGCAGAAAAAAAGGTTTGCTGAGCAGCTTTTCATGACTATCCCGTTGCATCAGCGAGCAACTTTGTTTTCCTGACGTCTGACACCAGCTGGGAGATCAATAACGTTTCCGGATGAGCTCCACTTGTATGTCAGCAATCATTTCATCAGAGCTTTTCAGATGCTACATGTGGGACTAATATCTCCTGCACTGTGTGTCTGTCTGCCTGCTTTCCCTCTCCGTCCCAGTTTCTCTGTTTGGGTTTTTGTTTCTGTTTTCCGCCTCCTTCCCGCTCCAGTTGGCGCAGAGGAGGCAGCCTTGATTGCAGAGCTGCACTGAGCACAGATGCTGAAATTGGGAGAAACTTTTTTGTGGAGTGGAGATGAAATTTGACCAAATTGAGGGAAGGCTGCTTTGATGAAAGAACTGGATGGGGAGCTAATCATGTTTAATTTCACTAATGAGGCTCTTCACCAGCAATGTTAAGTAGGGCATATAGCGCCTGGGAATGCACGAAAATGAAGGGAAGGAATGGTGGAAATTCTAGGTAGAGCAGAAATGACTTTCCAGTATAATTTAGAAATGAGGACACTGAATCTTTAATTTTAACAGCAATTTTTGGGGTATCTTAATCAAATCTAAAATGTTGCATCCTAATTAGCAATCAGTAATCACATGATGTTAAATGCTTTCTTAGGCAATTACAATTTTCTTAATCCATCTTGGATGTAACAAAATCATTTATAATGAAACGCTCAGTTAAGATGCTTCATGCTAACATAATGCTGAGTGCATTCTGTGCATGGATGATTCTGTACATTTCTCTAGAAGTGCTGTTTTCATGTGATGACTCTCCCCAAAGACAGGCTGCTTTTCCATTAAATCAAACCTGCACCCATTTCTCCCCCCTGTGTGAGAGAGCGCTAAGAGCCCTCTGCAAAGACAGAAACTTGATGAGAATCAATATGGTGCTGCTCAGACATGAGGCTCTCTGCTTGTTTGTGTGTTAATAGACAGAGAGACAGAGACAGAGTGATGGACACAAGTTAAGTGATGATAAAAATGTCATTATAATTGCGCTCAACAGCACAGACATTCAGACCTCTTATTTAGTCTGTGCCTTTGAAAGCAGCAACACTGCTGCAGTCTGAGTGCTGTGGGGCTGAAACAGTTCTCCGCATGCCTCCTCATGAGAAATGTGCAAAGTTGCTTTAAGGGCTGATTTTGGGGGGGGGGGGGCGGGATTATACAAATGAGCAATACAGTGAAAAATAAAGGAGAGCAAACCGTCTCGTTTCTCTTATTCTCACTGACTCCAGGCAGATGATATATGTTCTGCTGTGCAGACCTAACAGGAAACAGGATTCATGTCATTCTTTGTCCTAACAGACACATGAAGTGGAGTAAAATATTTCCCTTTCACATAAAAGTACAGGAAAATTGTGTTGTAGTTATACTCCTTCACTGTTCAAGCCTTTTCCATTCCAACAACTTCCCATGTTAACAAAGGGGCAATCTTAATTACATTGTTGGCATACAAGAAATGCACACATCTACAACGACAGACCAAAGGAAGTGTTTGAGAAAATGAAACATCAGGCTGGTACAACTGTCTGAACTGGAGCCAGGAGGAGATTAGCTTAGCATAAAGAATGGAGACAGATGGAAACAGCTACCTGGCTCTCTGAAAAGTTCTCATAACCATAGTCACATTATATTTATGTATGTGGGCACATTGTTAAACTACTAAGGTGTGTGTAATTGGCAGGTTTATGGGATGTTTGTACTCAACCTCAGAAAAAACCTGAAAAATATGGTTATTTTACCAAAATGTTGAATTAGTTTTCACACATCAGCACAAAGAATGCAAGAAAACAATAACCTCATTCGCTGATCTCCTAAAAGATGGTTGGGATCATTGGAGAGTCATAAGATAACTTTGAGGAGCACAACTGTAAGAAAAGAGCAGACATCATTTTGGTTAAACTCACTCTGTGGCGACGGGTCATGAGAATTCATAGTTTTTCTTTAAAGGGGAGCGCCATCGATTTTTACACAGCTTTGTCTCCTGTTTTTGGGGAGAACTACTGCTTATGTAAAAAAGCTGTATAAAGCTTTCAGTTTGATAAATTGCCTCGAAGAAGTTTGAAAATGAAAAATACCCCGAAGAAGCAAATCATTTCACTTCATTCAAGTCTCTTCAAAGTTCTTTTTTATCCGCAGTTATTTGTTGAATCGACAGGTATGCAGATTGGCTTCAGTGTGCCCTCTCTTTCTGTCACAGAGTATGTTCATGTGTTCTCTGCTATGATTCTTTAACACCCAACAGGTCCCTCAGTAGGAAGAATGGAAAATAAGATACAAGGTCACTGTCGAGCGCCTGTGATACGGGCTTTCCAGGCTCCTGCAGAGAAACAAATGAAGTAGGAGGGGTGTCAGAGCAAGGTTTGGGTTTGTATTATTATAATTGGCACAGAGGGGAGAGTGGAGAGGGGGATAAAAGAAATGAAAGAGCAAAGAGAAGCAAAGAGAAAAGATGGCAGAATCAGTCACATCCAGGAGGGTTATTACAGCTCCGCTCTGCTGATCACAACCTGAAAACAGTGTTCTGTTCTTCAGAGAACAGCACATGTACAGTCTGTACTCAACACACACACACACACACACACACACAGACAGACTGGGACTGTGTTAGTAAAGATCAGTGTCAGCATTCTGAGCGTGATCCAGATGGTTGAGGGTAGCGTACAGGTCGAAGTTCATTCAGAGGCTCCACACCTGCACCTGATTCTGCTGGACACAGGTGGCAAGACGACACACACACACACACACACACACACACACACACACACACACACACACACACAGTACCGCAGACACACACAGAATTAAAATAAGCAGATATGGTGTGTTGAGCAGTTGGTATCACAGCCTCCATCAGACACCGGCGGGATGAAAACGTTGCTCTGTCCTGCTGATGGAAATACAGGACTGACTGCTGAGGTAGGAGCTTTCATGGGAGATCATGTTAGCACAGAACATTTTCCACTCCACTAAAGGAACTTATGATTTTCAGATTTTTTAAAAAGGGGTTTAATTCTATCGCATTCCTTATAATAAACATGAATATGTGAAGGGACAAGTGTTCGGTTAATCCTGGAGCACATGTAGCTCTCCAGGCTGCGTGGTGGTTATTAAAGATAGTTTTATACTTCACAGCTGGTTATTGTAGTGTACCTTTTGAGAAATACACCTATTTGTTTTCTTATTTACCGATTAAATATGAAGCTTCTTGACCTCTCAACACCTCTAAAGCTCAAAAAAGACACAGGTTTCCAAAAGTTCATGAAGTTATTGCTCCCTTCCAAGAAACAACCTCAATAACACCCAACAGGTCCCTCAGTAGGAAGAATGTTGGGTGCCTACACCCACCTGGAGGAGGCAGGCAGCATTGTGAGAGTCATGTTCTTTGACTTCTCCAGTGCGTTTAATACCATTC
>JBAJHX010000031.1:2802237-2815812 GCA_037176925.1 Amniataba percoides | reverse complement strand
AAAGTTTTGACAATTTCTATTATGTTTAAACAATTTCTATTATTTATTATTGTTATATTTGTACTGCACTCTGGCACCACAATTTCCTTCGGGATGAATAAAGTTGTTGTATTCGTATTCGTAAAATAGTTTGTTGTGCTGCTTAAACAAACGGGAAAGCACATGTTAATGAATACATGTTAGAGGTGCAGGTACGTGGATTTTGGGAGTTTCCAGTCTAACTGCAAATATAAGCTAACCAGCTGCTGACTGTAGCTTCTTTAAGAAACTGCATTTGCTTCTGTTGTAGTAAAACCTTACCTACTCATGTTACTTGAATATCTTCAGCTGATAAACGAACTCAGTAGATAGAATCGGTTAAAGCTGATTTCACAAACAGCACTTGCATGGCATGTGTCTTCAGCTGTGTTTTTGAAATACTGTGTGTTTATAGTAACCTTAAACCTAGACCTCACATGAACGTATTTCTCCTTGTTTTAAAATATAACTCTGTCTACACTAACTTTGTTTTAATTTAGAATCTCGACATAAGAGCAAAAACAGTTTTATAGGCTCAGACCAGCATGCCAGGCGAGTATGTGTTCAAATGCTGGAGAAAAATATTCTGAGCATGCGTAATGAGTTGATTTCCCTTGGGAGATAACTTAAAAGGGAATAAACATTTATTTATTTACAGGTATTTGATCATTTTATTAGACCTAGCAATGCTAACCAAATGGAGTCAAACTGATAGTCTGCTGTTGTAGTTTCAGGTGTGTGCTCATTACAGAGAGCAACAACAGGCAAACTCAACTGACGCTGTAACTGTTTCTCAAACATTTGTTTTCTTTAAGGGAGTTAAAATACACTTAACAAGTAGACAAAAGACTTTAAAAAAGCCATGAAATATTAAAACAAAAACCTGTGTGTGTGGGATTGGGGGATTTTTAGCCATGTTGCTGATGTTAAAGTTAGTCATTTTGATGTTTCTAGTGTCACATACATGTATTTCCTTTATTTTATCCACTGTATCTCTCTCCATCTCATGGCTCAGCTGCAACAAGTGGTAAGAAGGCAGAAACTTGTTCCATTTAACCACTGATTCACCAATCATTCATAATATACATTAATTCATCCATCCATTTTCCAACCCACTTTATCCTGCACTCAAGGTCACGGGGGTGTTGGAGTCTATCCCAGCTATCTCATCGAGAGAGGCCGGATACACCCTGGACTGGTCGCCAGTCAGTTGCAGGGCCCATAATGTACATACATCACTCAAATCACAAGTTGCCTCAGTCACATGAAAATCATTTTCTTCCCTTCCTGCAGTAACTCAGTATCAACAAACTGCATACATTTCAGCTTCACATGATCCATTTGTGACAGGAGGGCTTGTCTGTGTTAGTTCTAAATTTCCAAATTTTGGACAAGCGGGCAACTCCTCTGTTTTGTCAGTCTAAGAGCTCCATTTTTATCTGCAGAGTGGAATGATTGATGTGATTAATTACATATTCAAACGTAATCTCATGTAAATGTCTTTGCATGTCAAAGCCTGTCTAACATTTGTGATGAAGCTTTGGGGCGATGACTGGCTCACACCAAAAAAATGTGAATTTAGGAAAGTATATGCACTTTAATGTGAATGTGTGCACTGATATATATCATTATCAACAGCTTGGTTGAGAGGTGCACCAACAAAATGAGCATACATGAGTGTTCATGGTCTGAAATAGCAGCCATAGATGTAAGAACTGTCTCACACACATACACACATCTAGCTGTATGGTTAAACTATGTGCACTGATAGATGACACTGTCAGATTCACTGCCTTGACAGAAATGATGATTTATTACTTTATTAAAGCCTGTCAAAAGTTCCTAAAATAACACATATTTTGGTGGGTTAAATTGCGTTAGTGTATGTGTTGAAATGCTGAGGCTTAAAATGTAACAAAAGTTAGTTCCACCGCTGTCAACTAAAGACACGGTTCACTGGACCTTGACTGAATATAGGTAAGATGCTGTTGGATTTGGGAAAGTGGAGGGTGTCAAACATAGATAAGCAGTGACCAATGTGATTACATTGACTTTAAATGACAAGGTGTACTTTGTAATCACCTTGTGATCACAGGGAGGGAGCCGCTCCTAAAAGGAGTAATTGGGAGGGGCAGAGATGTGATAAAATTGTTGCTGGTGCTGGTAGATAAGCTGTCAGTGTGTCAGCAGCAATTTGACTGTGCATGACAAGCATTCACATCTCTGGTAATTGATTATGACACCATATCTGGGAAAATATCCAAAAATTGCTTCTTTCGCGGTGGGTGGCTGTTCAGCTATTTTCAAACATTTGCACTGTCGTCAACATATGATGATGACATGCAAGCCTATTTAAGCTGAGGTGGCTGAACTTTAAATAAAATCTCATTTCTGTCTCAAAATTGTCCTATTTGTTTATTTTATGTTCTTGCAAAGATTAATAAATTCTTAATGAAAGGCTGTCTTTTTAATGTGACCACATCTGCATTTGGAGATGCTAAATGGTAGAATCAAATAGGTACTGACAGAAGAGGATATTTTAACCACGTTAGTGGACGTCAGCACGTAAATTCACTTGTCTAACTGTTCTGAACTATCTCAAGATTTTGCAGTTGGACTGGCACACACTGATACACACACTGATGCATCCAAGACAATAGCTCCTAATGACTCCTGATGGCGTCCACCTCAGCATGTCCAACAGGTCCAACATTGCTGGTTCAGAAAGTCTCTCAGCAACAGCTGGATGCACTGACATGAGGTCAGGATGTCCATGTTCCCCACTGCAGTGATCGCTGTCCATGGTGCTGAATTTGAGTCTCTGCCTGTCTGTGTAGCATGCTAGCACATGGATTCACAAGAGAAGCACAATGTTGGACACTTTCCAGACAACACTTATTATAAGCTAAGTGACTTTTCAAACTACTTACATCTGCACAGTGACATAGCTTATTAAAGAGAAAATCGTCTCTCTCTACCTGGATATTTTTCTTTGGTGCAGTATGTAGTAAAAGTTGTAACATTGTCCACAAAGCAAACTGTCCCTTAAAGCCTTTGGTCCAGGTGATACTATCTGCATCTTTGCCACAGAGTGTGTCCATTAGAGCAGTTGGAGGTTAATTGCCGTGCTCCAGGGCACCTTTAACCGAACACAACAGCAAAAAAGAGCCTTCATTCACTTTCCCGACACATAGATTTCAGCTGGGATTACAACTGTCAACCACCCAGCTGCAAGTCACAACTTCCCTTTACTTTTCAGCCCCTGTAATTCACACACAAAATTCACTGTGGACCTCATCACTCTGCAGTGTGTTTTCTCCGGGAGCTGATCCATCCCTGGCAACGCTGACAGATGTTTTCAAGGACACTGGCTATTGGGGAATAAATCAGCAGAAATCCCCAATCTTAATGGTGCACTCCACTCAATCACAGGTAGATCAAATTGCAATAGAAAAGCCATCATCACCTACTCATCCAGTGGCAGGAGGCTTTTTTCTCAATAATTCCTGCCGACTGCAGCTGATGATGGCCAGCTTCAATGTAATCATATTTATCCTTCAATATTTCTTTATCCTTTCATTTTTCAAGGGAAAAGCCAAATATAAATGCTGAGTCATAAATTCAAATTAGTGAGAATTAGCAAAGAGTGAATGGCATAAACCCAGAACAAAGACAAAATACTGAAGTGCTTCAAGAGAGACAGAGGGGAAACACTTGTGACTTACAGTGTGATATAGTGTAGAAACCACTAATACCTTACTGGTTATTAAATATAGGCACAGTGAAAAAACGCAAGACTAACAGGGGAAGTATTGGAAATACTGGATACCTACAGGGTATAATACTGGAAGCAAAACTGAAGTTTGGGACTAGATCAAGAGACATAGTCTCACTGTGTAATTAAAGAGTAAGACACTTAATATTGCATCAGCAGCAAAGGTCATGTTGCATTTTTTTTCTCCAATCTACGATTATCTGCCACAAACGAAAAACTGCCTCCAGAATTTTTTACATTTAACAGTCATGCAGCCCTCCTATTATAGATTAGGCTTTTGATTTGAAAAAGGTGTGATAGAGAATGTGACTCAAATCTGTGACGTCCTTCTCCGCCCAGGTCGACTGTCTCCACAGTGGTCCCCCTGTGATCCCCACCATATGCACAATGCATGTCTCACCCCGAGCATCCATTAAGCCTTGTAGTACAGCATGTGCACATCACTCCAGCAGATGAAGCCACTCTTTATGTCTGCAGAAGAGCATTTATTTAGTGGTGGGGCAGCCACTTAGAAGGCACATGCGAGTAGAAGACAGTGTGCATAGAACAAAATAGGGAAACATTTAATGGAGATGGAGTCATTTGAGTGTAATTTGACTGAGCTAATGTTGGCTGAGTGCATATTCAGATTAGTTTGTGCACGTTATGTGTTGGACTGGCCTCATTGGAGAAAGGTTTTGACTCTCACTATGTCTCTCTGACACACACACAGATACACAGGCATGCTATCTGCCCTTGATATTGTCATCGTCAGTGGTGTGTGTCAGATATCTGAGCTTATTGACTCCTACAGGGCTCCCTGCTGTTCAGCCCCTGAGTCCTGTGAGGGAAAGCGGGCAGGACACAGTAATTGATTGGTTTGTGTCTCGGACGTGCTGCTGAGATTTCCGGACATCCTCAAAGTGTGTGTGTCTGCCTTAGAAAATCCGATTCCTTGGAAGAGGACTGACTGACTGCATCCCATCTGCAAACTCAACATTTCAAGCATCAACTCTCAGCTGTTTTGAGAATCATTATTTTAATAATGATTAACATAATTTGAAAAGCCAAATTACAGATTATTAATGGAATATAATATGATGTAAGATCAAATAGCTTAATTTAGCTTAATCTATCTTTAAAAAATGACATTAGACTTCCTGTATGAAAATCAAAGCTTTTCAGCTTTTCAGCAAACACTCATTAATATGTGTATGAACATAAACAACACTATTCATTTAGCCCAGATTGGCCTCAAAAAGCCAGACAGTGTTAGTTAAAGGACTAAATTACTTCTAACTGAATTAATATCAACTCAGTTGAAGAAAAATCAGCACTATAAAAACAGCTCTGATCCTTTTCTGTGTAAAGGAGCAACGGTCATTGTAGAGTAAAAAGGAGAGTACCTGGTCTTATGTTAGTTGGTTCAGTGGAAAGTCCTGCTTTTTACTTTTATGAGAAAAATTGTATTTTTAGTTTGTATTTTCAATTTATTCAACAAATTTCACAAGTGGATCAGTGACTGCAGAAGCTAGATGAAAGCATGACATCTGTTGACTAAAAAACATCAGGCAGACAAACAACATCCTGAAAGGCTCTTTTGCCTCTTCGTCATGGATGTGAGCTGTTTTGACATTCAGGGAGCAGATTTGTTGACTTGGACTCAACTGAAATAGTCCTAATTTGAGTTTTAAAAGCATTTCAAAAGTTTGCGTGGAATTCATTCGACAGTTAGATGGGAAAATGAGCTTATCAATCAACAATTCATTAACCTCTCAAGACTGCAGCTCCATTAAACCCCCCCTCAGGAAAACATGTTTCCACACTGTACAACATATTCTCTATCTTTCTCTTCCAACACAAGCTCTGTGATGTTTATCCAGTGTTCAAATATTAAAACCCAAGATGCCATGTTTTTATTGCACCATTACATCAAGTAGAATCATTTCTGAGGGCTGGTGCATTTTTTAATATTCACATTTTCCCCAAACTGGGCCTGATATTAACACCACATTTCGACCATGTCCATGGAAATGTCAAATGAATTTGTGAAAATTGCTTCCCTGCACAACCTGTGTTTTGCATTAGTGGAGCCATTGAGAGTTCACCATTTGTAGCCATGCAAGGCCAATGTTGGCCAAACACTGATATGCACATGTGACAACAGCAAGCACATGTGACAATAGCAAGAATTCAATACATTATTTCAATGTGTGAATTGAAGCAATAAACCTGTTTGTGTAAGGTTAATAGAAAGGCTTTTGTCCTATTTCAGTTTTATTTCTGAACTAAAAAGAGGAGAAATGTGGTGCTACGGGAGCCAGAAGCACTGACAGATTCAGTGTGTACATTCTGTACATCTGGCCAGCACAATGCCAGCAACCTTGACATCTCCAGAGTCCCAACTGTAAATGCCTTCGTCAGCACAAAGACAACCATGAAGCATGAATATTCATCAGGCATGACTCAACAGCACTCTGCCCGAGCTCGATTGGTGGTGCCCTGCCTGTGCCAGGGTTAGCAGCGCTTCTTTCCACTGACTCCAGCAAAAAAACAAACACGTCACCATTTACGCAGGATGGACAAGGTTGTAGACATTTAGTCAAAGTCTATTTTATTACAGTGTGTTCGAATTCAAATTCATGTTATACATACAGCTCTGCTCAATGGTAAGATTTAAATGATCGAGATGATGATCACTGCTGTTTTATATGCAGAAATAGTGATTATGGAAGTACTTTATTATAGTACTATTTTGTAATAACATTTTATTTTATGTATTTCAATGTTATTACTGTTCTTTTATGTCCTCTTTTGAATAGATTTTAATAATTTTGCTGTTTCAGTTTTGAACATATCACATTATATTAGTAGAAGTACATTAAAAGCAACAGATGTTTATCATGGCTTCACTCAAGTAAAACTATGAACCAATTGTGACTGAAATATCAGTTAATAAAGGCATTTAGTTACTACAACTTTCATTTTAGTGCAGTCATTTTATATGCAGAAAAGTGTAACATGTAATAGAATACACTTTACATGGTCATTTTCACTGTGAACCAATGACGACAGAGGTGCTTTGGTTGTGCAGTGGCTGCACGGGAGGCTTTATCCCCGTTGTGGAGCACAGTGAGCTGCTGCTCTCAGGGTGTGTGTCCTGCTGATCCACTAATATAAATCAACACCAGGCTGATTCAATTCCAAATCACTTTTTCATTGTTCACTTCCATCTCTGCCCTCCCCAGACCATTCGTCATTCGTCAGTCTGCTTGTTTGTTGGACCCTCAGTTGGTCTGTTGTGCCAGTTTGTTATACTCATGTTGTAAATAAGACCTTTTCTTTATCAATAAATAATCAGTCACTATGATGGAGGGTTATTTATTCAATCCAAAGAAGTCACAGAAGGATTTTAATTGAATGTTAGTTGTTTAATGTTCAGTGCCACGTTTGTCTTTGGACTAAAGTCTGTGTATTCATCCCTGCAGTATGTAGCACCTCATATCTGTGGAGATCAGACACATTTTGAGAAAAACACATCTAAACCTGTGAGAGGACACATCAGACTGTGACTCTGGGTGGCATCAGGTTCCTCTTTGTGGTCACATCCTCCACATGTTGCTTCATTTTTATTCTTTCTTTCTCACTCACAAGCCTTTATATGACCCCTTTTTCTTTCCCACATTCAACCCCCCCCCCCCCCCCCCTCCCCCGCTGTCTGGCACGGAGTCAAAGCAGCAGCAGCACCTTTTTCCTCGTCGATAGGCCTCCGGCTCATTGGTAGGCATCGAGAGGGGCCAGCTGGATATTATTATCGCTAATGAGGACTCACAACTCTGGTGCTGGGTCTCTGAGTGTGTCTGAAATTATAATGGATTAAAGCCAAATAATATCAGGCAATACTGTAATATCAGAGCAGCCTGCCGTAAAGGGATTCCCCAAGCTGAACTCATCAGGTGCTGTGCAGCCCAAACACAGTCCCCACAGCTGGCTGCTCGGAGTGAATAAAACATAAGAAGCGCACAGAAATGGAGAAAACAGCTCCATATACACTGTGCAGCACTTTGACACTGAACATTCTGATGCAACCCATTTCCTCTGGCTATGCACGCTGCACAAGATGAAATATTCGGCTTTATCTCTGAACCAAAGAACTGTTGTTTCTTTCTTTTTTTTAATCCAGGCTGAAAGAGCAGCAGATTATCAACAGAACACTTTGGATTTCTCACTCTGGGTTCCCAAATTTGCAGTGAACGGACAGCAGGTTTGCAACAAACTGCCTTATTTTTCTTTTTTGCACATATTTCTCCATCACAGCAGCAGTCTGTATTTTTCAGCAGAAACTAAGTTATAGGAGGCAGAGGCTGACACTGGAGCATGTTTTATTTATGCCAGAACAGGTGGTGCATGAGGCAACCTTGCAAATGGCCCCTGGCAAAATCGAGGCAGGAAAGAGGCTCTTTATGCTACATTACAGTACGACTGAGGTCCAATAGTCATCAGCAAACATGCCTCACAGTTTGGTTGGAGTCAAAATGTACTCTGTAGGATGCAGAGTCAGAAATAAAGGGGGATAACATCTCTAACAAATATTAACTTCAGCTGATTAGTGACTAGAACACTGCAGTTCTGCAGAATCATTATAAGAAATATAATAACAGCTATCTGTTGTCAAGGATGACAAATATGTGAATAAAAGGTGGAAATGACAAGGCACCATTATTAAAAATACTGTCTTTTTGCAGGCATAGTTTGATTCTCATAAGTGAGCAGCTGGTTAACTCAGCTCAGCTTCCTGGTAGAAATCACCTGGTTGAAAGGAAATCCTGCACAAATGTTTTCTGGAAAACCAAATGCTTTTTTAATTTCCTTTTTTTGTTTAAGTCGATTAAACAAACTTTAAAGGGCCAGATAACTGGATTTAGTTATTTCAGGCCTAGCTGTCCATGATAGTTTCCTGCCTTCATGCTAAGCTAAGCTAACTGGCTGCTGGCTATAGACATGAGAAGACTGTAAGGAGATTTTTGTCCATTGCTCCATAAGTCAGTGAGTGTTTAAGGCTACACAAACTCAGTTGAATTATAAGAAATGTATACAGGACTCCAATTGGTTTTTCTGATTGTGTTTCTGAATAAAACCCTCATACAATGTCTTTCCAGTGTAACTACAGTGTGCACGATGTCTCATAAGATAAACACAAAGCACACTGTATTGACGCCTTATAGAAAAATATGTACAATAAATGGTTGTCCAATATACAGCACTTTTACATACCATCTGTCAGTTCACACACACATCATGGCACAGGCTGCCTGGGAAACCTGGGTGTTTCAGAGACACTTTGACCAGAGGAACGGGGAATCAAACTGCTGATCTTCGGATTGTTGGACGACCTGCTCTACCTCCTGAGCCACAGAGGCTCTGAATAAGATATCTAATCCTTAGATGATCCATTTGCACACCAGCCATAATTTCTTTTAATGCAAATTTCCTTCATGTCTTTATTTATATGTCCTTTGAGATATTAGTAAGGTTTAATATTTGCAGTAAATAATGGGTTATGGTTTTTACCTGGATTTATCTGTGAGTCCTTCCGAATGTGCCATTAATATTCTGGACACAAAGTTTAAGTGCCCTGTGTGAAAACCACAAAAAACTGCTTCACACCTTAAATATCATTAATACTAAATCTATGACCGCGGCATTTCTCTTTTAATCAGGCGAGGATGGAAACGTCCAGCTGCTCAGACAGAGACAAGTGAGGAGGGGAGCCTTGAGGAAATACCCCGCTCAAAACACAATCACAGCTCTGAGACCTCAGCACCTGCTCCGTTCAGGCACCTGATGGTGTGCCAGACAGCCTGGCTAAGCAAGAGCTGACTGATAGCAAAGCTCTGTGTTGCATGAAGGCAAAGCTCATTATGTGAAGGTCATTGTGAGGAACTGGACAGAACTGGGACTGCAGTCCATGAGTAAAGTAACTTTTAAGAAGTGAACACTCAAGTGGATGTGCACCTAATCTGTTATCTATTGATCAGCTAATGTTCATAACAGTATCTGATGTGTCACATTTACGTCAACTGACTGGGGAAAAGTGTTCACATCTACCTGCAAGTTGGAGATTTCCTCAATTTTCTACCTGTCAAAAACTGGTAGCTGTTACAATACTAGTCAGGCACAAGGCAAGGCAGGACTTAAAAGTAGGACACACAAAGGCAGGTTGGAATTCTTAGTACTTTTAATTACGAAAAGTCTCTTTAACAAAGTCCAAAATCGTCAGCAAATCAACATCCTTGATCCAAAAACAAAACTTACTATGAAAAACTGTGGAACTCAAAAACTCCCTTGAAGGCAAAATACCAACACATGAAACAAGACATAAGAGCATGGACGTATGCACTCGTGACATGAAACATGAGGCAATGACACACATGGAACATGACTTGGAACAAACATGGAACAAACAGGACAAAGAACGAAACATGACAGTAACAAAATGGTCTTCAGAGGGCTTCCATAGCTAGCATCAGAACAAAATTCAACATTAACACTTATACATTTGATTCAGTTCATTTAAAAGGAGATAGATGATTGACCATTGACCATTACAAATCCATAACTTTGCAAAAGTTGTTCATTTAGGTCATTAATTTACATGAAAGCAGCAGTGAGGGCAACCATGCATGTGCGCTGTGTAGTTTTCCTGCCATATGTGCAGCATTATTCTCATGATTATACATTTTGGGATAATGGCTCATGTTATTTTTGCCCTGCCATCTTATTTACACCCTTCAGGTCATGCACCAAAAGCCATAAAGCTCATAAAGCTTTTCCACATATATAATCGATTGTTTTTCACAACTTTGTAATATATTATAATTATTGTAACCCCTTCATAGGCCTTGCATTGTACAGTGGCACTGTAGCTAACGACACAGTACACGCTGGTTTGTGTACACGTTACACTGTTGGCACATGTTTGTGCCAGAGAAGAGGTAGAAAATGAGACAATGAGTCTTTTTTTCAAGTTATGTTATCTAAGGACACTGGAAAACTCTTTGATTACTTTAGGTTGTTTAAAAGTTGAAATGGCATTTGGAGAGCTTAAGGAGGCTCCCGCTGCTTGCCCTGTGCTATTTTGCTGGAGTCGTGCTTCCCAGATCTCTACAGCTGAAGGCGCTTGGCCGATTTATGCTTGAAATAAGTTCAAGCCTATTATAGCATATATGCTAAGATTCAGACAATATATGCTCATTTATAATAATCATGTCCGATATACGATGCAGTGTAAAGCACTCCGACTCCTGCTTTATGGATTTGGTGTATGGCATGACTGTGTTATGAGTCTGTCCTTGCTCATGAATGAAGGCAGCCATTTCAGCGGCTGACAGCTGCTGCTAAGTACTCTGGTCATATAGATCGAGGCATCTGTCTCAGGCTGATGATGCGGGCGGCCGGGACTGATGATGCATGTCGCTGGCGGGCAGGTAATACAGCTGGATAAGGTAGCTAATGCAGCTTGTAAAATGCCAGATATATGAATAGCTTTTCCTGGGCTGCGACAAGGTTGCCAAGGTTGTTCTTCCTGACCAATGAGCTGTGCAAATGGTCATTAAGCCTTTGAACCCCACTTCCACATCTCCCTCTTCCTTTCTTTCCCCCTCCTTTGTTCTGCGCCTCTTTTCTTTCTTTTAATCTCACTTGTCCCTTCCTCCTTCCTGTATCAATCCCTCCCCGTCTCGGTATAAATAAGTTTCCATCTCCATCTCATCTCTTCACCATCCGTCTCCCTCCCTGTCTAAAAATAGATGGCATCTAGATAATAGTCCCCTTCCGCTCCACTCCCTTCACCTGATTTATGCCAGTAACCAAACCGGCCTGCCAGCACAGGAGCTCAGCGGAATACCAGATCTCACAGTTTGGAGCCCAATAATCATTTCATGCTTGGTCAGCTGGCGAATGGAGCGTGGCGCCATCGGAGGGTTACAGGGAGGCAAGGTTAGTCAAAGTTGATTAGCGGCCAGCGAGCGGGGTCACTCAGTGAGAGGTCACTTGGAGGCTGCTTTTGCTGACACACATAAATATTGGGAAACATTAGTACCACTGAATGTCATCACCAAAATACTTTTTCTCCCTTCAAAATCAAATATAATCTCAAATGTCTCATTGGTAACCATTGATTCTTTTTAAACTTGTATATAATAGATCTTCAGAGGTTTAAACAAGAAGAGTTGCCCTGCAGGACCTCTGTGAATGAAAACTTTAAAGTTGTTTTAGTGAATTCTTTATCTTAACACCAGATCAAATGACTACTTTCATGTGAAAGCGGTTGCTCATAATGACCAGTCCATGGAGAATTATCTCCCAACTCAGCTCAGCAGAGCTTTTTGGTGTCTCTTAGCTCATTGCTAAATGTTACTGTTGGTTCATTGGCACCACTCTCATTGGCTGCAGCAGGAAGTGTTGATAAATCCACTGTATGCTACCAAATGGTAGATCAAAGTAACAAGCTGCTGAACCACAGATCAGACTGAGATGTTTCACTCAGGGGCTGGCGGAGAGCAAAACAGAGCTAAAAGAGAGTGAATAATGGCCACAGCACATCAGGTCGCTTGAACCGTGACTACAAATGAAGGCTAATGCACTGCTTATATTCACAGCATCCCCTCTGCGAGCAGCTCGGTGAAACTCACTTTGTGTCTGTGCTCCTTCTGAACCTTCTGACCATATGATCTGCTTTCAGAGACCTTTCTAGTCCACCACAGCAAACGCATTTGTGGTTTTCATTTAATAAATTTATATTTGTTGTCACTCAGTACATGACCTTTCATGTGCTACTTACACTGTGCTCCACTTCCCTCCACTGACCCCACAGCTCAGGACTGAATGAAAACTGCTCCCAGGAGATCACTCATTTCAAGCACATTACCTTCTCCACTTTTTATCACATTGGATCTTGTTGCATCTTTTTAGGTGCAACATGGTGCAATGAAACTTGTAAAAATGAAGTAAATAACGTTTGAAACATTTCATCGTGACCTGGTGAATGATCAACATCCTAACTTCCACCAAATTTATAATTGTTTGAATAATGCTCCTGTTACTTTATTTTATTACAAAAAAACACATCAAACCTAAAATACATGATAGCAAATAGGAATCAGTTTAAAACCTCATTAAAATGGATATTATTACAGTCATTTGTGTTGAGTAACCTCATTGATGTCACGAGCCGCCTAATCTTCAAACCCTCTAAATCACCTCTCCTGACACAGCCGACAGTCTCTGGGGAGCTGGACAGTGTGAGTGATGCAGTGTTCAGTTAAAATCCACTGTTGCAGCGAGTCGTGAATACAGGAACGGGGGATTGTCTGGTATTTCATTGACAGGAGAAGCGTACACATGGTTGAACCGGCCCGGTCAATTCTCTGGAGGGTAGCACAGAGCAGAATTGAGTTCACAGGTCAAATGAGTGGAAGTGACCTCAAGTTGACACCCATCTACGGATTGGCACTCCCATTGATGATATACACATTTATGAATCTCTGCACATCACAAGTGCTCTGCTGGACTTTTATAAAATACTGTTTGTGCACCAGACAGGTACTGAAACTTACAACAACTTCAAAGCCATCATTCTTCAACTGCTCAAAGTCTTAATCCTGAGCCAACCCACAAACTGCCAGAAAACTGAGTTTTGTTCATTTTGTGTTCACAGCACTGAAACAAAGTGGGAATGTTATGTGATGTCATATAATATGGAGGAGGTGATTATTTTTATATATATATATATGTGTGTGTGT
>JBAJHX010000031.1:2747528-2769494 GCA_037176925.1 Amniataba percoides | reverse complement strand
GCTGCTCATATGGAAATGTTTCTGCCACTCTCTTCTTTTTTCATCCAGGCTGAATTATTTCATGTACCATATTTTCCGCACTATAGGGCGCACTGGATTATAAGGCGCACTGTCAATGAATGGTCTATTTTCGATCTTTTTTTTAAAATCGGTTCGAGGTCAGTAAGCACAACCAGAATTCATACATAAGGCTCACCAGATTATAAAGTGCACTGTCGATTTAGATAGAGCTAAACAACTTCACTCGAATCATTTACTATTGGGGAATATAGAGTATATGATCATAGGATATATGAAGTTATACTGAACTGTTTGCATTAAGGTGGAGGACGTTGTTGAATCTGACAACTTTAACTTCTAATTTGGCACAAAGCCTCTGTTAAATTAGCAGCAGCACATTAAGCCTGTGTGACATCGCTCAGCCTGCAGGTACCGAATCACAGACATTATGCCACTGCTCGGTGTCACACCATACACCGTCACCACACCGCAGGAAGTGAAGTTCTTGAATGTTTAGGTGGGAGCTTTAATTGCACATGTAGATTATTGCTGTCGGTACCATTTGGGAAACCACTCAAGATACCGAAATAATTGAATCAGCGCCATCTTAAATGTCAAATTAAACACATGAATGTCATAGCTTAACTAAAATGGGTCAAAATCACATTGTATTTGTGACACAATAACACAATAGTGAGTGTCCTCACTATTCAGACTGCAGGGAGTGAACCCTCCATGGAAGACTCTTTCCCTTTTGGCTGATGACCTTCAGGAATTATTGTAATTACTTGTGGGCTCATCGTTCCTTATTATGAGCGATGTTACCTACCCCACCCCCACCCCCCAACCACACACACACACACACACCACACACATACACACACACACACACACACACATACACATTAAAAGGTCATTATATGTGCAGGATTAATGTTCATTCTCGAGAGAGGCTGCATCACAGTGCTTGTCTTTTAAAGACCACAAGATACTGGACTTAATGCCCCCCCGGAGGAAAGTGACCTGTAATTTCTTCATCTGCACCCATAACACCCGACAATAAGAGCACCAGAGTGGGTCTTCCCGAGGACAGCATAACCACGCTGTCTGTCATTGCTCAGTTTTCTGTCGCACATGCTGAAGTCAAGAAGGATCTTTTCACTGTGGCGAGGAAAACAAAGGCTCTGGGCCACATAATTAAATGGAGTTTTATCTTACTGCACAGCATGAGGATGTCTGCGGCCAAATAGTCACCATCCTGCCAATTTGATTCAATTCATTTAGCAAAAAAAACCCCTCTGTGGTACGATGCAGCAGAAGAGAAGTCTGTCACCCAGAGAAACATTGATCCACTCTTTTGAAGTTACCCACAAATCACTGGGACAGAAACACACACTGCCAAAAGGGAAAGCTGCCGTTTTTCTCCTTTTTGAAGGAATACATGTCTTTTTCATTTATTTATTTGATGTCATTGATGTTTTTAAAACCAGAGACAGTTTGGATTATTTCAAACCACTTTCAGGATTATAGTTCATTAAATACCCTATAATATGCAAAGGAAAGAGTCATTGCAAAGATATTAAAGGAAATTTATTGCAAAGTGGAATCTATTTTTCTCCTTTTGGCCTTCAGTCCCATCAGAGTCAGAGTCCGAATCAAGGTGGGATTAGCAATCTTTGACATTTTAGGAAATACACCTTTTCTTTCTCAGTCAGATGTGAATGTTGATACCAATCTCAGCATAATCAGCATAATAACTTGAAGCAGGGGAGACAGGGCTCAGTCCAAAAGAAAAAAAAGAAAAGAAAAGAAAAACCTCCCTGACTGCTGCTGTTACATTTACATGGTCAGATTAGTTGTTTCCCAAAGCTTCATTGCCTGGCAAACACATTTAGAAAAGAATAGTGAAAATAAACTGATGTACAACCTGTCTGGTCATGTGACGCTCGTCTCTTTCTTATTCTGACTTTGTATGAGCGTTGTTGTGTTTTCCAATCTAAGAATTAAAGTAATGACCAGTAATGACGGCCAAAGCTACTAAAATATTCCCCCAGCTGTCGCAAAATAGAATCATCCTTAAATATTTCACTTTAATTTATTTCCAAATAAATATGTTTAATTTTCTCATTATTCATTTTGTATTAATGTGGTTTGGTGACAAAAAGAAAAACATTGTGCTAATTATATGAAAGATCATGTGCAGTGAGCTCATAAGTTAATAGTGATTTATATGTTACTTTCGTGGATAAATAAATAAAAAATCTTGTAAGATGAATTTTCTTGTAAGAAAGTTCAAATTTTCATGTGTGGTGATTATCTATAAGCTCATAAAAAGATGAGTTTCAGAGCAGCTGTGATGGATAACCATTAAAAGTTATTACGAGAGACTGACAGACACCCCACTGCATTATTCCAGTCACATGATAAAAAAATATATTAAAAAATTCAGACTCATTAATCACTGCCTTTATGTGGTGGCAGTAATAACTGAATAGCTGAAACACTGAGTGACAGATAATTGGAAATATCCAACTTGCATGCCGAATGCATCAAACTGTGCTGATTAATATGTTGTTGGAATATTTGAAATGAGCTGTGATTCACTGTTTCTTAGTGGATGTGAAATGAATGCTCGCTGCATGACTGAAAGTGGAGAAAGATGGTATCGATATGTTGAATGCTCTGAGGGATCTTTAATGGGGAATCAGCGCAGCATATCGGCTTTTCAGCTTCGCTCGTATCTGTTTCGGGGGGGAAACAGGTGCAGTCAGCTGCGACCGCAATCTTTCAGATGAGAAATATGAAAAACAAGAGTGTATGATGTGTTTGTGACTGAGAGCATTCCTGATGAGTGCAATGAGAGAGAGTATTAACATTTTTTACAGTCCCACCCAGAAAAGTTTAGAGAGGGGCTGCACACACAGGCAGCTGCCAATCAAAGTCACACACCAGGCAGGCTGATCTAACCTCTGTCCGTCACCACAGGAGCAATCAGCTGCCCACAGCCACTGTCTGCAGATCTCATTTTCTTCCTCTGTCTCATCAGGGCCCCACGACACTGAGGGCACCCAGGTCATGTCCACAGGATTTTTGATGTGAATGTAGGGTGTTTAGCAACATGGGAGAAGAGAGAAAAATGTGAAAAACATTTAAAAGAGCATTTAGACCCCCGTGTTGAAAAACTAAACAGCAGCTCATGGTTCCACAAAATTCAAATAATATCTTTCAACATCATAACAGGATGGAGATTTTTATCCTTCAAAAGACAAACCGTCCCTTCACTAACGTGGAGAAAAGTGATAAATTGACATGAGCTAAATCCCACAATCAGTATGTTAATATGCGCACACTGACAATGCTAACATTTAGAGGGGACGTGTGTCGTGTTCACCATTGTGGCTGCTAATATTTTCTAATTTGACCTGAACAGCAGAGTACAGCTGAGGCTGATGTGACTGTCTTAGTGCTGCAGATATTTAGTCTAAAACCAAAGAATTGAACAGATTCAAAAATGACCTGTGCTAGAAGAAGTTCTTAGAGTTCTTCATTCATGTGTGTAGAAATATTTCAGGAAAGTTCAGGAAATAAAATTTCACAAAAAAAATTGGTGGCCTGACCAGCTGACCAATATTCTCCCCCATAATGACACACAGAAACCATTGAAAATGTTATTGTTAAGCCTTTCACAGTCAGGCTCTATCTTATTATGACCTTTTGACCTCATATGTCCCTGTAATCTGTGGTCTTCAATGACTGTTGGATCAGGCCTCAGCTGGCTTACCTGAGGCTCTAGTTAGATTTGCCACTGGAAAGTATAAATATACTGTGTAACATGTTAAAGTTCAAAATCTCACCTGAATAAAAGAATTAGCACCAAATAGGATTAAAGTACCAAAAGTAAAAGTACTTGTGCCGAATAGATCATTTCAGAATAATCCTTTTATATGATTATATTGTATATCATATTATTGAATTACAGTCATCCAGCCAGTCATCTGTAATCATCACTAATTTACTCTCTGACTTTGTCTCAGCTTTTCTTGGTTTGTTGTATTTTGTGATCTCTGTCTACACTCAGATCACATTCCGAGGCAGCGTCCTGTTTCACAGATTAGAGATACGCTGTGAGTGTTACAGGGCTCACACACTACACTCCTGCGCGGGCTGCCAGAATGCCATTTGTTTGATTAGTGAAAGACAAAATTAACGGGAGAGGAAATGAGCCGATATTGCGAATCGCAGCTTGCTCGTTGCAAACTTGTTGAAACTGGACCCTCTTCCTCATAATCTGCCCATCCCTCTGTTCCTGTTTGGAATTAGCTCCTTTCCTCATCGTAGCTGGCATTGGTTGTGCTGTGGATGCTGTTGAGTTATACTGTGGAAGAAGAAGGCTGAGATAAATGGCTGCATAAAAAGAGAAAAGACCTGCATTAGTAGATGGGTAATGGATCTGAGGTGCCCACTCAGCGCTGGCTAATACATCAGAGAAGTCACTCTGCCATTATATAAAGCACAGATAAATAAATGAACAAAAGCCATTAAGGTGATTTGACTTGCAAATAAATATTATTAAAGATATTGCTCCTCTCTGGTAGCAATATCTCAGCCCCACTGCTAACCTGGTGTGATTTGTCAAACCGCTCCGCATCAGCATCAAAAAGTTGTTTTATCAACATGCTGTGTGAGAGATAATAGGCTATGGGAGGACATCCTGACAAAGAGTCCCTGCTTTGTGTAATTGTAAGATTTGCTGAATGCTTGCTACAGAGAGAACTGCGATACTTCATGTTCCTTTTTAAATTCACAGTATTCATCAAGAATAAATTACAGTTTAGAGAGATATTAAAGTGTGTTTCAAGCACACTTCACACACAAAAAGGCATAATTTATTTTAAAGGTGTTTCTTCATGTACATGTTTTTTTCTTTATTAAGAATCTGCCACAAAGGCTGTTCCTTTTTATAAAAACCTCCATACCAGTACAGTGCAGGTAAATGGAACTTCATTCATGGTGCTCAAAGCCTTGAAAATCTCAAAAACAGCTTGCCTTTAACAAAACAGTGTCTAAAAATTCTCCGACATGTTGGAGCTCTAGTGTGCCGCCATTATTCCCATTTTTACCATTCAAGGCAAACACACAAATTCAAAATTCTTGAAATGAGACCTGTCAGACAGAGCTCAGGGAGGCAGTGGGGTGTGCTTTGATCAGCTCTTAGAAACTATCCACCTGTCTAGATCACGAGAACTCATAGCTGAGGCCATCCTCACAATTCATTTGTTTGTTCAAACACTCAGCATGACCTAAATGTTTACAGTCACTCGACAAGGACGTCTGGTGACCGTGTGAATTATGATTCATGTCTGTCAGGAGATTAGAGTGGATGAAAAGGCTGGAAAACTTTTCTGTCTCATACAATAATTTACCAGCCTTATGTGATTTGTCATATCGGAGCATCAACAGAGAAATGGTGAAAGCTCAGAGAAAAGTTCACCCTGAATTTGAATTATTTTGTCAATTTGTACCCACAGCTGTGGAAGATCAGAAAATCCTGCAAGGTAAAGACAGACAATTGTGCCCACCTGACTGAAAGAGACACAAAGGATTTACTTTTCTTTTGTGTCTCTTTCTCTTTAATTGACTTTCAGACAACTCGTACCCTGGGCCTGTAATCACTTCATATCAGCACAGTTAATACCGTCAAAATGATAGAGCCACTTTATTTAAAACCTCTTCCTACACTGTGGTTCATCACCTCATTATTCCTGTAATGTGTGTTTTCTGTTGCTGTTGCACTTGTAGATACTTTGTACAGGTTGCTACTTTTATCAGCCTTAGTTTAACCTGCTGTTTACAAATGCACAGCTTTTCTCTGAGATCCACAGTGACAAGAGCTGTCAGCGTGCAGACCGGGCGCGTTAAGCTCTGACTTGCAGAAAGCTGCTTCCCTTTAATGCCATAAATAGCCTGCTTAACTTCACCCTCCTGCAGCCTTTGATCTCTGCTCTGTCAAACACCAGGTTGGAGAAAATGACTTTCACACCAGATCCTTCTCAGATGATAGATTACCTGCTCAAAATCAGGATTAATAAAGTCTATTTTGGTGTTTTTCCCCTCTTTATGTCCTTCATTCCTCATTTCCTTGCTCCTTCTTTCCCTCTCTCTTTCTTTTCACTCCTAAGTTCTATTCTCATTACGAGCTAACATTTTTTTCATTTAAGTGTCATACTGAGTCTCAACAAGTCTTTGATGGGGAGGATGGTGTGTCACCATGGTAACCCACGTTCATTCACACACACATACTCACATGCCATCTGCTCGTGTGTGTGGGTACGTGTGGGCACGCGTGTTGTGTGTTGATGTTTAATGGCTGCATGTGCAAACACTATGCAAACATGTACAGTTGTGTCAGTGTGCTGATACAGAAGAGCAAATGAAGATGAACTAAAGAGAGGATGAAAAAAAATGGACTTGTGTCTGAGGTCAAATGACTGGACTGAATGGAGGATCATTTAAAAAGACATGTTTTTAGCTTATAATACTGAATGAATGAAGGTCTTCGCTTTCAGCATTACTGCCTTTTTTATAAGCAAAACTGCACCCCCACTCTGAAATAACGCCTCCGTGGTGTGTCAGTGTGTTACTTATCAATAGGGATGCTGAAGAAGAAGTATTACTTGTTATTACTTCCCCTCACAGCTCTCCTCTTCTATTCATCCTGCCACAGTATTGTCTTGAAAAAACATGAAAAATGACAACAACAGAAAAAGTCCCTGTTGATAAAACATTTGGTACATTATAAACTTTACTGACAAACAAGGTTGAAAGTGAATCTTAGCTGTAAAATAAGCAAAAAACAGGAAATGTTATTCCTAAAGAATTTTATTTAAAGCTGCACTTATCAATATTTTTACACTGATAATTTATCAAATGACTGTGTGTAATGTGAAAGAGCTTGTAGCGACAAATCAGAAATGCAAAAATATCATCCAGCTGTGTCCTCAGCTCCACAGAGCACCGTCGTGTTTCAGTGTGATTCACTTCACTGTTTAGTTTGTGGTACACAACTTTATGGTTTTGGTTCAGTCTCACTCTTATATATGTTGTTCCCGGCAGCAGTAAGCAACTGATTTGCTCAGAAAAGTTTAAATAAACCTTCTGTACCGTTCTGTGAATATAGTGGAGCATTTAGAGCTCAAGAGCCAGATGCTCGTCCCAGTGGAGACCAAAAACAGAGCTAAAAGGAGGCTGAATGTTTCACTTACATTATTTGCAGACATATTTGCCATCTCAACATTTACCATAAAATCCTTACATTAATGTACACATGTTAAACTTACTGTCAGAGCCACAAATCGGAGCTGTGATGATTCAAAAGCGAACTGATCTTTTCATCAGATTTAAAAACATTAGCAGGGCATGCTGCACCATTTTATTCTTCTTTAATGACTTTACAGTTGTACTGACCTTCTTCGATTTTTATGTGCATAGCCTTATACCTTTGACTTTTTTTATGAACCAGATTTTGTCTAAGTCACCCAGAGCAGTTTCATGCACATTCATGCCTCAGGAATGCCAAGTCCAGTCACCAATCATTGTCTCTGCTGAGCAGGGCTTTTTCCTCAGAAAAAACTGGGCCAACACATGTCCTATTCTGCAACTCTGTTGAAAGAAGATTCAGAGAATCTGGGTTACTCCTGTCAGGTTAATGCTAAATTATGAGAAAAGACTTTTATATGTAGTGGAAGTGCAGTAAATTATTGATTTGTACCAAGCTTTCGTAGGACTCCCTCTGACCTGTGTGTGCTGAGGCCATACGTCTGCTCTGCAGTCTGCTTATAAAGCAGCTCCTGGCTTTGTGGACGACAATATCATTTTTTTTGCAACAACACATCCATGTGGTACATTTGAGCACAAACAGGGAGATGAGAGAACACACGGCTGAACAGAACATCACAGCAGCTTTTAAAACCTGGTCCTGTTTCCTTTAGGGCTAATGTTAAAAGCAATGCACCCTTGACTGGGTTCCTCTCTGAAATCGAGGAAGTTTGCCTTGAACGATCAGCACTTTTACTTATCTGAAGTGACAGATGGAATGGCCGCCTTAATTAGCATGTTCAGCTGTCAAATAGTGGATGATAGTAAATCTCTCTGTGCGGCGGTTTGATGGTTGCAGTCTAGAAACGCTGACTGGTGTGTCACTCTTTCTCCAGGGTCATGTATTTTTAAAAGCCTCGCTCTCTCCCTTTCATGCCTGTACATCCACAGCGCAGGGAGCGAGAGAGACAGGGAAAAAAAGAGAGAGAGAGAGAGAGAGAGAATGAGCTGGCAGCTGGAGGCAGCCATCTTGGACTGGGTTAAAAGCGTAATCCTGGTCACGCTGTATCAGCAGCAGAGGAGAGATAAGAGAGCGAGGGAATGCCTGTGCTGGGAAACCCCTCTGCAGAGGAAGAGAGAGAGAGAGAGAGAGAGAGAGAGAGAGAGAGAGAGAGAGTATGAATACTGCAGATACTGTTGCAGTCAAATGAAAAGCCTGGGTAGGAGGTGGAGTGTACAGTCTCTGGGGCCACCCCAGGCTAGAGTTAAGAGTCTTATTAAATCTGCATTATGTTTCATATAGAAGAATTGTACGAAGAGATGAGGAGATAGTGAATGACCAGAGGGTGTCGCTTTGATAAGAAAACTGTAAATGTGCTAGTTAAAGCTGCGCTCAAATCCACACTCAGCACAGGTCAGTGAGCTCAAGAGGAGCTGGTGGACTCTCAGCATGCAACAGGTACATTCTCAACACCAGTCACAAGCCTGACACTAACCCAAGTAATTAGCTTAAATATAAATATATAAGTATAACATAATGAATATAATGTGACTGTATCATTAGCATATAATGTTTTGTAACTCTTTGGAAATGTACTCCACATTTTGTACTCAATACAGCAGCTTAAGTTACAGTTACTCAATAGTTAAGATTCTGCAGAATAACATATGACATATTTACAATATATTGTTATAAACTGCAACCAAGTACATAAAGTAGTTTGAGCCTGTTCCACCTCCACCAGCTCCATCATTACAATGCCTCTTTACACATGCACCAGTAATTATCCATTCATGTGTAATGCCGCTATAATTATTTTCCCACCTCCTCCTGAGAAATAGGTCCACTCAGAGTGGGTGTTATGATTGTTTTAGAAGAAAACCGAACAGCAAGTAGCGAAAAGGACGCAAAGCCTTTTGTATGTCATTTTAATTTGTAGGAGAAAGCACTGAATTCTTAGAAAGGGTGTTGTATTTAATGGATTTCATTCATGTAAAAGACTCACAACCTCAACATGGTAAGTTCCTGTGTATGTTGGGTATGTCTTAATGTTATTATATTTACAGAGAGATGAAGAATGATCTTCACTGGTTCTGCGGTGGGCTTTTAGATATTGCAACTTACTTGGCTCTTCAATAATTGCCTCCTCCTCAAACACACCATAACCACCAGGCAGGATGGTGAGACTCCTGTCCTGCGTGGTTTACCCTGACGGCGGTGGAGGCGATGCTGGTAATGGGAGGTTTCACAGAGATAACTGCCTGTGGCCGTTGTGCCTGGAATGGCTAATTAGCTGGCTGTTTACTTAATCTTTGGCAGGGAGGGACATCTTATCGTTAATGTGACACTGATGCACTGTAACCTTAGAGGATCTCATTTTAGATGCACGGTGTGGCATACAATTTTGCTCTGTATATCATTAGTGGTCATTATGTTGTAAACAGTCTCATAAGACAAAAGAGAGCCGTACAAGGAGCGTAATCACCAAGTCCCACACTGCAGACACACACGTTCAGAGACACATGTTGAGCATAACCAAATCACCAAGACTGGTTTAAGTGAATGACAAAGTGTCGCTGTTGCTCTTGAAATGTTTAACAGTCGCCACAGGAAATTGTGTGACAAGGCAGAAGGCGCCTGTGATCATTTTTATTTTTGTTGCTTCTATTTCCGGGATTTGAGGCACGTCTCTTGTATTCCATTTTTACCCACATTCTGCCCTCTTTCATCTCCCTGCAGCTAATTTTACTTCCTCTCATTCCAGCAGCACAGGGTGCAGAATTACAGGCTGATGCAAACAGGTGGGGGAGATGAGATAATGCTGTTTGGCATTGTTTTCGTGTACCGGTCTGGATCGTCTGCATTAGTGCTGTTTACTTCTGCCATTTGAATTTAGCCTTTGTACCGTTGACAGCTCAAGCCAAGAACTCTGATAAATATATGTTCCAGCAGTGCGGCTTTACAGAATAAGTGGAAATAACCACAGCTGAAGTGCTTGCAATGCATCTTCGGGCAACAGTGAATATCTGAACCAAATTTCATGACAGCCTGTCCAACTGTGTTCAACAGCAGTTTAATTCTGGACCAAAGTGGAAGACTGAATGACCGACTCACATGTGGAATAGTATGAATAATGTATTTATACATGAGGCATCTGGTGTGGTCACTAAATAGAAATATATATTATGGTACAGTTAAGACACAGCTGACATGCTGAGATTACATCATCGTTAGTGAGGAATCGTCCAGTCAGGATGTCATTTGTAGGAATATGAGGCTGGAATAGATTTTCCATCCAATCCATCCTTTTTATTTACTCCTTATCTTGTTCACGATCACAGGGGGCTGGAGCACACACCAGCATGATGTGCAGTGAGAGACGGGGTATACTCAGATCAGCTCTATCACAAGGCCAACCCATGTATGTGGTGATGGCAGCAACTGGCTGTCAGCAGGAAGCAGATTTCTTGTCATAATGAAAAAAAAGATCTGGTTTCCATGATCAGGCCTGGTGGGCAGTTCAACTATGTGGTTTTAAGTCACTGAGAAAGAAAACTACACGCAATAATGCATCTTTGTATATAAAACTCCATTACAAGTCAGACTAAAGGTTAAACTTACACTAGTAAGTAGCCTCAATTAATCTAAAAAGTAGTTTACAGAGTTGAAAAATTAGACTATTTGTAAAATTCAAACACATTCTTGCTATATGGAAAGTAATTTGAAAAATGTCACAATTTTAAAAATCCAACATAACTTCATAACTTCATAATTCTCAGTGGACAAGAGTTAATAAAGCCAGAGTAAATAAAGCCACCGAGGCCGTGCAGACAGTGTACAAACCTGGCATACATCCTACAGGGTGTGAGAACGGAGGAGCAGGCCATCACTGAGCTGCGTTTATCTCAGCCTACAACAAGGCGTACAGTTGGCAGAGTGGGAGGTACAGCCTGTGAAAACTGCATGTTGAATAATTGATTGTGTACATAAAGCATGAATGTGGAAGAAGAGTAGTAGGAAGGGGAGAGGGGACGAGGGAAAAAGGGAGGAAGGAAGGAGGCTACTGGAAGAGGCCGATAAATAAATCCACACATTAGCTACAGTGAAGCCTCACTTCAGCAGCCAATTCAGTGCTCGCTTTCTCTTTTCTTCACTTTTCCTCCACTTGTCCTTCCAATTCCTTCTTCCCCAGCCCACTCATTTACAAAATTAAAAGAATAACACCATCAGCAGAGAGTAATCGCGGCTGTTTAAAAATGTATTGGCCTCAGCGAGAGCTTGGCGTCATATCCACCAGAATCCTTCAGCGGTGCATCGGTGACATAAATTATGAAAGATGTCTCCTGAAATTGGCTTCTGGATGCGGGGGAATTGCAGGTGCGTTTGTTTGGAGAGTGGGATGCCGTTAATGGTGCAGCTAAAACAATTTCCCACCATGTGCAGGCTGCGAGGAGACAACAAGCTTGTGGATCGACGCGTTGCATCCCAACACGCTCGTGCCGATCAATATTTCAGCTGTGCATGTGCCACCGAGAGACCTTTGTGATGTGTTTTGTATGTATTTTTGTGCGGTGCAGGGCAAAGTACAAACTGAGAATGTTGAGAGTAATCCATCATCTCGGATCACGTTCCTCTTTGCTTCCGGGTTTCTGCACATGCACATTAGTTTTTTACTCATATTGGCCGCATGTTCCCACAGACTTCACACTGAAGGTTTTACATATAAGATCATTTTTTAGGCTCTGTCAAGCTTCTAAATTTAGATTTCTAAATATGAAGAGTAATAATAAACTTTGTGGTTGAAGATGTGCCATCAGCAGTTTTACAGACATCTGTTATACTACACTGTTATAATGGTGGCATATTGGGAAAATGCTTTTTGGCATCTTGTGTCATAATAATCAGAATAAGAGAAGCAGCAGCCAACAGTCCTTATGTTATTAATAAATGCAACAATCTATCATTATTATATATAATGTGTATTTAGTGTGCACGTCCCTGTCAAAGTGTGTAGAAGCGGCTTGACAAAACTGCATAAAATGTGTTTGCCGTTCCTGCTTAAACAGCAGTGCACCGCTGACAGCAATCAGCCAAACAATCACAAGGTTTAATTTCCCTGAGAGGCCGGGCTTGGGTCTGATAAAAAGAGATGTCACATAAAACTACACTCATCGATTAAGTATAAACATAAAACAAATCTGCACCATATATAACCGGGCTGACACTAAGCAGAGAGCTTTTGCAACTAATGGAGTTCAGTGAGAGGTTTATCCACGATGCTTCCCCCGAGAGGGAGACAGCAGACAACAGTCCATCATTACTCACCGAGCACAGGCCTGGGAATTCAAAGTAAAAGGCACTGTATCACTTAACAATACAGTGCATTAATGGACTGAGTCACTTAAAATGATGGCTGTGTTTTTTATAGGCGCACAAGGCTACCACCAAAATGAAATATGATTAACAAAAAGAATTTGGAGTGTTGTTCCTGTTTCAGACACACCATAACAGGGAATAAACAGAGGAGATGTTCTTTTTCTCTTTTCCTCTTATTGTTAAAGTCATAGTCGCTGATGTACATTAAGGATTTAGAAAATGAAGAGCAAAATATTTACTGTTTTGGTTTTCTAGTCCACTACCCAAAAAAAGATTAATCAGTTCACAGTACTGAGACTTTTAATATTATTATTGTCTAACTAGCTAATATTAATGATAGCTAGTAAAGCGCTTTTCATATTATCAGATTATCATGGATCCAGAAGAACTTTCTGGATCTCTGATGCACTGTTTATATTAAAGTCATGGAGTTATTTCAGAGTTGCTTAAAGACAAACAGAAATGAATCCAAATCCAGTTGTAGTATTCTGTAAGAAGTGGCCAAACTGAATCATTAATCATTCAATGTTTTGGCTTCCCACTCACAGTCATGCTTAAAGCAGGGGAATAATGAGTGCTTGAGAGGTGAAAGTGGATTAGGGGGAATATCTGGGTTCTGGTATTCTGTGTCAGGGAAAGATAACTGTGAAAATATGTGATTATAAACTAGCTAACAGCCATTTTCATTCAGCCATGTTTGGAAGCTCAGTTGCGTAGAAACTGGATACTGAACCATGTGTCAACACAGGCGGTGACAGGTTTTTTAAGTAGGTGAGGAAAACACTCATGCTTGGACGTCTGAGATCGTTTGCCCACTTTCTACTTTCTATGAGTATCACTTTTAAAGGATAAAAAGCTGCGACATAAAGATTCACCTCATAACGACTGAGCTTACAAAGACGATGGTAAGTACTGGGAGTGTTACAGGTGTTTAAAGATGCTTTAGTCGAAGCTAGAGAGGCTTCTTCAAATGTTTTTTTTTCTTCTTCAATCTGTAAACCTCAAACAGCATGTCTGTGTGCGTGACCAACCGCCTGCCAAATATCACAAGCAAAGGCTTAGAAACGTGGCCAAGACAGCTGGTACTGTGTGTGCAGCTAAGGACTGATCCTGCATGAGTTTGAAGGGCGACACGGAGCATCTCAAGGACAAGTGCCTCTCTCTGCTTTACATTCACAGACAGCTGCAGTTACTCCTGTCGTGCTTCTTGACCACAAACCAATTACAGGAGTTTCATTTATAGAAGCTCCAGACAGAAGAAAAGCACATGCAAAACAGTACTGACCTCTGGAACTGCTCTCATGCCTGACACCAGCTCTGTGCAGTTTCTAACTGCTTATGAAACCTACCTACATAAGCAAACAAGACCAACAGAGAGAGCACTGGCTATTCATATTAGTTCAGTTATTCTTAATGTTGGGATGGATTTTGTCGTTTCAACAGAGGAAACTTGCTAAAATCCAGTTGTTTCCATCACATACTGAAAGTCCATTTTCTTAGCTGCCACTGTCTCTTGTCCCTGCAGCGAGGAGAGAGGCAGAGGGAAGATGTAAGATGTAAGCTAATGTTAGGTGAAACACTACCACCTCTGTCCACAGGGGGCGCCAACATTAACACACAATGAAAAGTCCCATTGAGCTGCTTTAATATCTACCTTTGGAGCAGAGCCTCTGCAGTGTGCTGTGAGGTTCTCCTCATATTTTGGAAAAGATAGTAACTTTTTTTTGTTGTTGTTTAAATCTGTTTGTTTTTGTTCAGTATTTATGTTTTAATGAACACCTTTTGGTTTTCTGAGGTTTCAATTTCTGATAGCAACTGTTGGAGTTGATGAACATGAGGTGGTGTCTTCATACAGGCCAGTGGTGTTCCACTACCTCACCGTGCATTACTACTCTAAAACCATGTGGACAGACAATAGTAGTTTGTGGTCAGTTCGCTCTAGTTAGGTGTACTGAGAGCTATCTGATAACATAAAGCTGTTGCTATGGTTACCTGCAGTGTAATGTACCCAGCAAAATGAGTTTCAATGCTGATTAGAATAAGTCTGACCTGTCCTGTTCCACATTTTTAACCAACACAGCTGTTTAGAAACAAGTGTTGTAGAGTTTCTGAGTCACATGGTTGAACACTGTGTGGTTTTCATTGCACACACACACACAGGCAAATGCATAATCCCACTTATGTACAATCACGTGTTAGTTTAGCACACATTTACTCAGGGCTACACTTTGATGTATACTGTACACGCACAATTATACCTGTGACGTGTCACATCCTTCATGGGAATCGATCTGTGGGAGAGAGCTGTGCTGAGAAATGAAGCACGCCGCGGCCTGAACACACTCTGGGGCATGTGTGTACCTATTTTCTGTTCAGCCGTGATTTGTAAATCATTAATAAAGTACGGTGGGAGGCTGGCAATTTACTTTGACTGCTGCTGAAATAACATATTTGACGTTGACAAATCCGAATGCGCTGTCCGCCACGGGCAGGGAGGAGTGAGGGTGAAACACTGTGGAGTTAGTCCACTTGAGGGTGGAGAACACGAGCTTACAGGTCTGCACTGTTATTACTCCCCACCTGCCTGCGTCGGTGAACTGACTGATTTAACAGGTAATTTAAACTAATTCAAGTGAGCATTAGCATACACAGGCACATCCACCTCCTGGTACATGAGTCTGAGCAAATAAAAGGGAATTCTTTCTCCATCGCTGTCTCTCTGATGCTTACACACACGCACACGCACACACTGGCAAACCCCCCACCCTCACACACACAAAGTCATTAGTCATCTGCCAGAGGAACCACCCCCACAGCACACACACACACACAAACATACATGCAAACTCACACACCAGCTCTCTTAAACGCAAAGACTGTAACTACAGCTTTTCCCCTTGAATATTTCCCCAGGGTCCAGTATAATGTTTTAGACTAAGGAGGAAGCATACATTATAACTGGGCCGCTCCCTTTATGGCTTGTTGCTGATAGGTTTTGTATAAATAACAGCCCATGTTACCTTGATTACTTCAGCAAGAATTACAGCCCCAAAGTGATGTGCAGTCAGAGCAGATCCAACAGCACACTACAAGTTAAAAATTGGAGAAGAAAGCTGCATACTAATCTCATCAAACTGTGGTTGAATAATTAATCAGTCATTCATTAAAAAAAATGCAAGTAGTGCCCTAAAGAGTTGGAGCTGATGGCCGCTGTATTGCATTGTGATGCTTGGGATTCACAGTCCTTATTTCCTTTATGCATGCACCAGTCACCATCCACTGCCAATGAATCCTACAGTAGTAAAAAATTAAAACATAAGGACTCTGTGTGTCTGATATTTCCTGTGGCATTTAAAGAAAACAAATGTTCAAATGACATCAATTTTTAGTGTAGAAATGTTGACAAGTTTGGTTGAAACAAAATGCATTTGTCCATAAATGATGATATAACTAATGACAGCATGACAGTGACAGAAAAGTGACACAATGACCTGATGACACTGTTGGCAACACCTGCTCTTTGTTGTCGAGCACCTCCTGCACTGTGTAACCTCATTAAGACCAAAATCAAAATGTTGGTCATCTATCAAAGCAGAGTTTCAAGTTTTAAGGCAATACTTAGTAAAACATTTCTTTCTTATCGTTGGTGTGGACAATGTCTCAGAAATTAATTTAACCAGGAGAGCAGCAGGAGACTGAGCTTGTTAACAAGGTAAGGGAAACCTGCTTTGGGGGAAATCTGCTGTATAACAGAATATGAATAAGTGGTGTGAATTAAGGTGGTGGTGGTGGGGGGTCATAATGAGCAGCTCTAGGCCGTGATGCTAAAAGATATTTATAGACAAAGACACAACATATTAATGACCTCAGAGATGAATGACTGACTGGTCATGGTGTCAGTCTGTAACACTTTGGTCTGATGAGTTAAAGCACTTTCCTGTTCTATGCAGAAATGCAAGGAGCTTTACGTTCATGTTTTTATACTGACAAACAGACAGCTCCCTGGCATGTGTGGAGGACACGGCTTGGAGACATTGATAGATGCATGATGCAAGAGGTAAATGATCTTTGCTTGGGGCACGTGAGAGTGTAAGGCAATTTTATGGTTATCGATTCTGGCCTGGACCACATCTACCGCCTCCATATTGTCTGTGACCTCTCCCACAGGTCAAGCTGGGGTCAATCTGAGGTTTCTTGTGGCAACAAACTGCTTCCCTAGAGTGCCACATCCCTGATGGTGCAGTTCATAAAAAAAAAAAAGCAGACCCAATTTAGGTGAATTTAGGAGGATTTAGAAAATATATTAATGCCACCAGTGACTGTATAGAAATGTGCAGTATCGCCAAGCCTCCTCCCACACTGTTATTCAGAGATCAAAGGGAAGCGGGGAGAGCTGAGATTTCCTTTGTGGACACGAGGAGAGAGAAAGAGCTGAAGCAGGAGAGATGTTCTAATTTAACAAGCTGAGGCGATGAGATAGACATTGGTGTCCTTTGGCAGTTCATCAAAACAAAATCACATTCTGCTGCATCACCACTTCTTAAGGTCATCCAAGTAAAGTACACAGACCTGAGACTGATTTGCCTTTTTTTATTTGTGCAGCTACTGCGGTCATAGGCACCGAATAACAAGGCTGACTGATGAAACTTGTTTTTTTAGGATAATAACATGGCTGTAGTGATTGGCTGTAGTGATGGCAGTGTGGGTCTGTCGAGGGTTCAGTAGTTAACCAGTATTGCATGTTCACACAGATCACACATCTTTACTGACCTTCCCATCAATGCCACCAGAAAAGACGTTTGATTAAATGACAATAATGGTTAGATATTTGGTTACTTTTGATGTACCTCTAATTTTTCTGCATATAAAGATGAATGACATGACAGCTCCCAAAAGTGAAGCCAAATCACCCCCTGCTGGCTGGCTGCACTACAGGTCATAAGTCCCGCCCCCTCCATGCCAGCAGATAGGACAAATACTTTTTTACAAAAGACGCTTTCTGTCATTCAAAGTTTTTCTTTTCAGACAGTTTGTTTAAGTGTTCATTCTTCTGATAATTTAGGTTTTAATTAGCTATTTGGTACTATTACGACTAGGTGAAATGTCATGGTTGACAGTGAGGAAGTCATGCAGGCACCTGCAGATGTCTTTTCAGGAACTGTCTGAAGAGTAGACAACATAGAGAGGAGATGTAACTTTAACTTCAGCAGGTAACCATTAGCTATTAGTCACTAATTACTGATTAGCAAATGAAGGGACAGGTATATGCGTGGGAGCTTGATCCTTCCTCATTCACTACTGCACAAACTCTCTCAAATGACATCACCAGCACCAAGCACCAAGATGGCGGCACCCGTATCCTGATATTATGGCTTCACTTTTGTACAGTGAGAGGAAGTGAAGATGCATCATCCATCTTTACATACAGTCAATTCAATTCACCCATATGCATTACTGTCAAAGTAGTTAAAATTCCAGAGCAAACCAAGGCTAAATAAATCTCTCAGTTGGTCAAAATTGAAATACTCCAACAGGACTTAGATTTATCCATTATTCTGAGTTGAACCATCAGTAATGAACATCGCTTAGTCAAATTTGTTCGGAGCCTCTCATGATCCATCTCAACTCTTCTTTTCACAAACATTTTTCTCAGCGCTTGCAAAAAAATCTTTGAAGTCAAACAAAGCAGAGACGAGACTGATGTATCCCTCCAAGATATTTTTTCTACAGTAACTCTTGACTCACTCCATCACGCTGCCTCTGTCTGTCCCTTTGTTGTGGCTCCCCTGCTGTGCTGATTGTCTCTGGCGTACAGCTGACTGTATACTTTGGAGCTTAATGTTCTACGAGGAAAGGAGAGGATGACACAGTGACTAAAAAAAGGCTCACTGCCATCCGTTTCTGTCATCCATGCGCGTCATCCATAATACAGTGCGGTTAGCATGTGTGAAATGGCTTTCTGGAGAGGAGAAGGTCTGGGGTTATTCTTAGAAAGCAGGCAGCTCCTCAAGATGTACGTATGTGCGGTGTTTGTTACTTCACAAATGACCAGATTGGATTTGGAAGTTAGACTGTATATTAATTTAGTGCCATTTAACGACACAGAAATGATCCAAGCAATGCTACTTGCCACAGTGTAATCTTATTTCCAGGTAGAACCAATGCAGGGGTGGATCTTTTCCTGAAGTATAAATACCAAAAGTGTAGATTACTCCATTATATGTAAAATATTTGAAATCATTCTTTATTAGAAGTACAAAAGTATTTGCAGAAAAATCTACTTGAAGTACAAACAATAAAGTACTCATTATGCAAAATGAGCCATTTCAGAATAGAGTTTATTATATCATTAATGATGAAATACTTCATTTGTAAGGATTACTTTAACGTTGCAGCAAGAAAGGGATCATTTTAACTACTTTAAATACTGCTGGCTAATTATTAATAATCACTCTCTGTAAAGTAATCAGTAACTACAGTTACTTTGGAATAAAAACTACACTATTTCTTATGCCTTATAACTGCAGCACTTGAGTAAATGTACTATTTCCAGTAGTGCACCAGTGTAAGGCATTTTTAACACAGTTTCAAAGGAAGCATGGTGAAAATAAACTTTTAGAGATTGAACCAATGATCAACCTATCAGGAGAAAAATAGTTGATTTTAAGGAAGAGCGTGTTGACAAAAGTGCAGGTGATTTCCATTCAAATCAATACAACCTGTGTGGAAAGACAGAGCACACGTCGTCACTTCTTCCTTCCTCACTGTACTGTAGCTCTGCAGTGAAGCACTCGGTGCATCCACCGGTCGCTGGAAGCTAACAGCACTTATGGAGGAGAACAGACTGTTGCAAAATAGCTGAGTTAATATTTTATTATTCCTCTGTTAACATATTTCATGAACGCTGAACGCCTGCAATGGGTGGGTTAGCACGGGGCTGTGATACACGGTGTGACAGTTTTAGAAGAGGGATTCGCCTCGCTTCGAATTATTGCTTTGCTGTCAGACATAACATGCTGTAATAGCACCATTTCTGTCCAAGTAAAATCAAAGCACAAATTTATTTGCATATATGTCAGCAGATCTTAGCAGTGGAGCAGGCGGGGGCGTTACTTCCCATGCAATCTCTTTGTCTTACAACTTCCTGCCATCTGCCCTTCATATTATCACATAAATGTAAAGACCTGCAGTATGGTCAATATGATTTGAGTAATTAGTCATAAATAAAAGTCCCTCTCCTTTCTTTTTCCCCCTGCTTTGCATTTATTACTGTTTCTTTCTCTTGCATCAGTTCTCACTCCCCCCTCCTACATACTCATATCATGTAGTGTCCTGACTGTTTGATTTCCTCTATGTTACTTCTCATCCTTGCACATGCATCATTATATGTCTGATGGCTGATGCCTGAGGGGCTCACAAGAAAGGATGACACAGAAACTGATGGTGAAAGTGGTGCTTTCTGGATATGCAGTGGGGCAAGTTGAAAATGAGCACAGTGTAGTTCACTGAGGATTCATATTTGCCCAGTTTCATTCATACACACAGTATATTCCATTTGGACATATTTCTGCAGCTGCAGACTGTGAGACAGACCATGAGAGATAGTGAGCAAATGGTGAATATGCCCCCCTCAGTAACTATTGGTAACATGCAAAAAGTATTAATCAATATGTAATGTTCAGTTATTTTTAACACAGGATAATGTGTGATCTACCAGAGCCATGTGCAGTACGTTCAAACAGTCCTTTGTGGTCTGCACGATGAAAAAGCTTAGGTTGCACTAGAGCAATTCATTTACAACCTTTGTAGTTCTTTTAAAGACTTGGTCAGATTTACCTGTTGGTGTTTGTTTTTACTTATTGTTCTCATCTTCCTGCATGTATTTCACCTTTTTAAAATGCAGCAGAAACGCTTTTTGTACTTTTTCTGAGGCCTGACCTACCTAAAGCTAACAGACCATTTGCAGATCATTTTGCTACTATGTACTCTAACTTGTTATGACTTTATCAGTGTCAAACAGTTAATTTTAAGGGTTATTCTTCAAGATCACTGCTTGGAGAACCTATAATCACTGCCATTACCTTGACAGCCATTAAATAGCCTAAAAGCGCTAATAATTAAAGGAAACCCACCAGGTAGAAGGCAGTTAAAAGGCACCGCATGTTCAGAAAAAGGTTGTGCATAATATTACACATTAGCATTTAGCAAAACTAGTCTGATGAGAATCACAGCTGTTTTTGTGACATTTACCCGCACATTTCCATATTACATTTCCTCGTGTGTTCTGCATTTTAACGAGATGTACAAAACTTCTGGAGAAGACAAATAGCAAGATGAAGCTGAGAGAATGAAAGATTCCCTTTTCAGACTGTCAGCTCCATGTAGTGAATGCACACTGTGCACACTTCACATCTGTCCACATCTGTGAGCACATTGTACCGTACGTACTGTCAACCAGGGCTCACTGGTGCATTTCTATGTGTCACGCAACACAGGACAGGAGGTGGTCCCATGACACCTGATGTCACACAAACTGTTCAGCCTGTCAGAGAGTCTGCTCAGATCCCCATGGTAACCCTGTGACACTCTCCTTACCTGTTTCCTGTTGATACACCAGCCTCCACTTAATGAGGGTCCACAGGAGTTATAGTTGTTGGCAAAGGTGTTAATAAAACACCTAAATCTGCTACAATACCGAGTCTTATCAACTATGTGTGTTCAAGTACTGCTGAAAAAATGTAAATGTAATACACTAAAAGGAGAAAAATATGTTTCTATAAACATAGCAAACCTTCCATTTTTCAATAGAAGTCTAATTTCTCAGAGTGATGATTCACAGGTGAACTCTTGGACCTTCTAATAAACTCGTAAGCTATGGTTGAGGCGGACATGTACAGCGGAGAACAAAACTTTGGTTTCTCTCATTTCAAGTGCAATATTGTTTCTCCTTTTAGCTCTGCATAGCTTCCACCTACATTAAGGGATATCTGACCCTTTAGCAGCTAAATGCTGACTTTGTCTGTCTGCTGCTCGGACAGGCAATGTTCTGTCGGGGTTTTATTAGTGGAAATGAGGTGGATATGGATGGAGATTATAGGCTGTATGACTAAAAAAGTGAGATGAAAGAGAAGTAGCTCCATGTAGCTTAAAAAACTCCATGCAGTGTTGGCCAGTAATTATGTGTAGGTTTGTACGTTTGTCCAACGTGTTTGCAATCAGGTCAACTGGACGTAGATAGTTCCTTGAAGACGTTTCACCTCTTATCCAAGAGGCTT
>JBAJHX010000031.1:2731712-2747181 GCA_037176925.1 Amniataba percoides | reverse complement strand
ACTATCTACGTCCAGTTGACCTGATTGCAAACACGTTGGACGAACGATGACCTGGATGAATGAGAACCTTCACCGACGTTTGTACGTTTGGTGAAAACATCGTCCTTTGATCCATTGTTAATGTAGAAATGTTGAACAGTGCATCTTTAAAGAACATACCATAGTTAAGTATGTACAGTTTGTACCACGCTCTCTTTTCAGTCCTGATCATTATTTTTCCCCCAGTGTTGTTGTCTCATTTCCTTGGGCAATTATCTGTTACCTGCTTAGAAAAATGGAAGTAACTGTTTCTTTTTGGATGTGCACAGGTTTATGCATTAAAGTACTTTTTATTTTGCTTGAGGCAATCTTCCCTTAAGACTGAAAAGCTTGATAATGAGGTCAAATGACTGAGAGGGAGGCAAAGCAAGATCTGGTTACCATAATGTTATAGCACATCCTCACAAAAGAATGAGTCGGCTGCTCTCATTTCACACCCAGAACCTTCAGGTGGGAAGAAAACAATTTCTGGAATCATGTCAAGGAAAAAATATGCATCTTTAAAGTTTTTTATAAAAAGTCCCTTTTGACTATACTTTTATGGACAGTGTAATCACTCCCAGAATTCTGCATCAGGACATTGTAATCTAAGAGGTGTGAAACCCTTGATTCGGAGTGAAATCTCTTAACAGTTCTAATTCAAGGAGGTTTAATCATTTTATTGTGACCACAGCATTCACCTCCACTCAGGTCCATCATCTCTTAGAGTGAAGAATTAACACGAGCATTAAAAAGCTCTGGACTTCAGTAGGCTTGTATATTAAGGTGAACTCTTCCGCTAGGACTAAATCTCTGCTCTTATTGCCCCAAAAATCCTGCTGGTGGTGCTGTTCGAGCATTTACAGGGAACATGCAAGGAAATATCCAAGTTAATAGGATACTCATCATCCTGTGCATCACATGTCAAAATTAAGGTCTCATGTCATTTTTGTAAACTGATGAGCTATATTGTTTTCTTCAGTGAATAATAATACAATACAAGGGAGCTATGTGTGTGTGCGTGTGTGTGTGGACGTCGTTGCTTGACTAATCTGTCTTCATTAGCAGAATGGGTCCTGAGTGACTGGTGTCCTTTTGCCCTCTCGCTCGGTGTTGCAGTCTCAGAAGTGGAATAAACACCCCTGATACCACTTTACAAAGGAGCCGAGTCGAATTAGAAAGGTGAGTCAAAGTCAAACATGCACCGGCAGCCCTCGCCGGCAGAAAAGATACCGGCCCGAACAAATTAGTCCGAAAAAGACGGCTGGCTGGGGGGCGGGGGTAGCGCCTGGTGGGGGGAACAATGCAAGACAGAGAAAAAGGGAGGGAGGTGAAGACTGTATAAACTTTTTCTATAACAAGACTAAAGTAGCACAACTGGCAGCAAAGTAGCTCTTAAATAAATGAACTCAACTCCCTGGTGTGCCTTTAAAGGGGAAATTTACCAAGCTTATTGTTGCTGCTTTAATGTTGTGTATTGATTAGCTGCACATTTACATCAAGGTGAACTCTTGGAGGGATTTCAAGCCATGTGGAAGTGGGCTCCGTACTATCTGCTCTCCTCCTCCTCTCTCTGGCTCCGGGGGCTGGATCTGACACGCTGATGGAAAGGATGCTGACTTCGCTGCCGCCTCAAGTTGAATAGAAAAGAGTGGAGAGGCTTCTGATTTCATGGCAGGAGAGACTCTTAGTGGAATGAGAAGTGATACGGAGGAAAGCAGGGGATGAAAAAGGAGGGATATGAGAGAGGAAAAACCACGACAGAAAAAAGGGAGGGGGGCGCGCGGGGGGGTGGGGGGTTGGGGGGGTGGGGGGGTAATCTGACATGATTAAAGGAGAGTAGAAGAAAAAATAGCAGGTAGTGCAAAGGAAAGAGACTGCACAACGGACCCCCCGCTCCCTGTGGCCCTCCATGAGCCTCATAACCTGAAAATAGAGTTTTCTCTCTCTTTCTCTTTGAGCAAAATGCTGATCCAGCAGGCTGTGCTCTGCACAGATAGGCCCTGATGCTGGCTGGCACTTTGAGAAAGGCGCTGTGCTACGCCTCTTCTTCACCGCTACAGCCCCCGAAGGCGCACAAACTCTCAGCCAACAACAAAACTGGATCTGCGCTTGACGAGAAAACGCGGCCAAGCTCTGAGCAGATATAGCTTGACTGATAGATATTCAGATGGATGCAACAGAGGCTGCTGCGCGTCTCTGTGTCTCTCTCTGATTCTCCCTGCTGGAGAGAGGGGATGCTGTGACTTTGCAGCAAAGCTCGCTCGCTCAGGCGACGCTTCAGCCGATCACTGCTCCCTCTGCCAGGACCCTAATGGAGTCTCTATAGTCTTCTGTCACATTGTGTACAAACAGCAGTGCTGCAGGTGATACAGATATGCAGGAGTTACATGGTGCAAAATCAGGATGTTGCAGCATTATGTGTCAGAGTGCATCTGCAGGTGTGACTCACCCGCCTAAATTCACATTTCTTTTATCATCCTGCAAGATGTCTTTATATGCTCAGTGAGGTATACCTTTGTGACAGCTTTTATTCCATGAATCACATAAAGCTAACTGTGAAATTATGACTACAGTATATATGAGTATATGGTGACACTTTATATTTTAGGTCTCATCATTTTGTGATCATTTCCAGTTAAGTTTGCAGGTACTAATTACCTTGAAACCAGAGATAGTCCTCTGAGACAGTGTACAAAGAGAGTAGGAATTTATTTGATTGGTGAAGCTAGAAAATGATAAAGTTACAATAGAAGCAGCTCTAACAGAGAGCGTCAAGGTTATTTTTTTCACCTTGGAAATAGCAGTTTGTCCAAAAAGGAAAAAATAAGTCCACTTACTCAACAATGGATAGATGCTCAGTTGTCATGGAGATGGTTCAGTTATGTAATAACATAATAGGTGTTGTAACAGGTGGAATGGGATCACATGATGAGACACTGTCCATCTCCCAAAAAAGAGAGCATGCTCTATCTGCTGATGAGAGCCAGGACACATGACTGACAGCAGGAGGAGTCTAGTAAGTGAAGCCTGAGTTGAGGCTTGACTGTGAAAGACTGCAGACTTTCATATTTTTTACAGAGTGCTGGAATTAAAACCTGGGGGACTAATTAAATTAGAAACTGGAGGAGTAGTTTTCAAACTTGACCCATATTAGGCAGTAAAAGTCAGATCTCAGCCATCTGTCTTTCACAAGTTCCTCAACTTATGGAAGTGCAACATTAATTGCTGGAGGATGATGGGAAAAGTCCCGTTAAAACCAGTTTTCTTGTTAACGGTAATCTTTATATTGGTTTAAGTCTTTGATCGCCTGCCTGAAATGAACAATGACACAGAAAAACAATACTTTGCATGTTTACATGAAATATTGCTGCGTTGTCCATGATGATTATAAAACTATGGGACCTGTGAATTTAAATGTGATCATCTTATACTGTGTTTGATTTTCTATATATAAAAAGCTTTTTCCCCTGTGAGATAATGAATACTTTAAGCTGCTGGGCTTTTTTCCCTTATCCATAAAAGCAGAGTACAAATAAACTGAGAGGCAAAAGCAAAAATGCTGCTCTGGTGTCAAAGGTCTGCGCTCCACACGTTCTGCCTGCAGCAGTGTGGGGAACCATTTGGCATCAATCCTATCCAGGCAGTAAGAGCCAAACAGGATGAGAACTGCTGCTTCAGACAGCAGCGTATCGATCGGTGATTCATCTTAAACAAACAGCAGAGAGGAATCCTGTGTGGGCTTCTGTGCAACATGTGCTTGTGGAGCTGTACAGTACAAACGTGTGCTCTGTATCTGCATCTGCACCAAGAACTATCACTTTCTCTTTGCGTCCTGAACAATGGACAGCTGTGGATCCTGTTGGAGGCGGCTGACAGGCAGCATGCTGAGAGGACAAAATGTTATGATAAATCCATCAAGCATGAAAGGAAGGAAATTAAAGACTGTCATCTAGTGGTGAGGATGAGAATTACCTCTAGGACACTGACTGATATAGTAAACACTTGCTAAATGGACAGAAATCAAAATGCTGGCTGCATTTAACATGTTCAGGAGATGGATGAGGAAAGGTAAGAAACAAAGATAAATACAAAATTAAGAGGTAGTTGAGGCTTGTTTAGATTCAAAAGCTCATTTGTGAGCAGGTTCATTCAGTTACTTTGCCAAATAACAAGAACTGTCCCTCTGGGGATCCTGGGCACTTAAAATCAGGCATGTTAAATAAAATCAATGGAATTAACTGGTTGCTGATCACATTAGGATGCATTTAGGTTATTGGCCTCTGCTATGAACCACTGAAACTCCTTCTGAGATGCAGATTCAACACAGATTCAACACTACAGATTCAATTCTTGTGTGGTTTTTATGAGCAACTTGGTGATAGCCTCCCTAACCCACAGTAAAGAATGATAAAAAGACTACTTGGAACAAGCGAAACAACAGATTTATTAAATAACAAACTAATGATGCATTGTAGTTAATTGTTCCCTTGAACATATTTATTCACAGGTATTAGACAGAGAAATGCACTGATTAACATTATATTTTGAGAAGTTATATAAATTTGCATGAGACAAACTCACTGATAAAGAGCATTCCTCCATTACAAGCATAGGCAGGGCCGATTTTACAGCAGGCCAATCTGTGATAGATGCCCCGAACAATGAAAACGCAGAATACCAGAGAGCTCATTTGTCTTGGTGATATGTATTGACACATTGACTGGGATGGATGGCGAGACAAATTGGAGCTGAGACGAGAGAGGGGACATAATGGATATGGTCGGCATGGGTGGTCACATGTTTAAAGCACATAGAAAGTGTAAACCGGCGACCACGGCACACACACACATTTAGGGACTGAATGAAGATGCTCTCTGAAGAAACACGTGTCTGGTTTCCAACTCGGCAGGGAACGAAGAGGGTGACAAATTAAATGAAAAAGGAAAAATTCTCTGAAGTCAGTGATATTCTCTTGTTTGCTGTTCCGATGGTGATGGTGGGGAGTGCTATGTAACATGTCAGTCCAACAAGGTGTTCAGTTTGGTTGAGATGTTGAGATTGTGATGGCCATAACACATGATCACCAAACCATTGAGTGAGCCCTCGTGGTCTATGGGTAACAGAGCCACCTGATCCCCTCACTGCAGGGTCAAACACTCAGGACTGTACTGTTCTCCTGGTGTGAGCACACATGCTCTCACTTGTAGAAAATATGGTGAAGGACCATTCATCTGACCGGATCACTTGTTTCCACATCTCCATTGACCAAAACCTGGTCCATTCACTTTGTACCTTTTGTACCAAGGGTTTATATACTTCATCCCTCCTATAAAATCTCTCTGTCTAAGTGTTCATGGACTGGACTTCTGTTTCTCTTTACATATGGCACTAATACATCAACTTTGTTGTGTCAACCACAATTTCTGATCCTGTTTACTGAAGTCTTCCCCAAAGAACTAAATATGTCACGTTACATTACTGTTCCTATTGAAACAGGAGCCAGGTGAACTCTAACAATGAGCTTTTTTTCAAAGTCACATAGATCTTTTCTTATCAAAATGTTTGATACCAAATTAGAATGAACTTGGTCTCTTCAGCATTTTTACACATCATTAGATCTTAATTGCTAATTAATTAATTGTACCATGCAGTGCACCTGTTCGGAAGTATCTGCAGCCACCATGTTTCTCCACTCATTTATTCAGGTGTATTTTGTCACCTGTCTGTAGTGTCTCAAGTTGTTATTGGACAGGTAACATACGATGGGTTTCATCAGACATTGTTTGCGTTTTGGGGTTGGAAACAAGGTTAATGACAGCAGACTTGATTGTATCAACAGATGTATCACACTGTAAAAATGTAAATGTTTTTTCACATGAGATAAATGTATATGCCTGTATGATTCAGACATCAGCTCAGAGCAGTAGATTCATTTATTATCAGATTTATCTCTCTTACTAAATACCATGACGTACTTATCAACTATTAAATCTTTCAGAATGAATGCTATTAAAGGAAGTAAGTCAGTAATATGCTGAAGTCAGTCAAGCTCATTAATTTACTTTCCATTTCCAGCATTATGCTATCTGATATAATTTATAAATATCATTTCAGCCCATTCACAATAACGATTTTTTTTCCGTCTGTCTAAAGTTACATGATGAATTACGTTAATGCATACAATCAAACAAGCAGAGCAAATTTACTTTATTCAGGGCCTGTCATTACTGGAAACTGTTGGTCCAGTTGTGGGAGACAGTAGAAACACATGCAAGGGATGGAAGCCTCAATAAAAACAGATCTTCGTCTCAGGTTTCAGTCCGCGCTGTTTCACACAATGAAAACCAAGCACTGTCAGCACTTTATATGCAATGCAGTTTTAAATGACTGCATTTGCAGTTTCATTGTTATTGGAGCCCTACAAAATCATTCTTCGAGATAGGCTACGGTGGCTTGATTTGCTCTGGTATTATACACTACACTATGTAATTTGCATATCAATTTCCACTCAGTGAATGCGTTTTTTTCATCCAGTCCTTGTATGTGGAGGTGGAAATGTTGTTATTTGTGGTAATAGTTCTTGCTTTGGAACAATAGCCCTGGGCAGGTTGGGGAAATTGTTTCCACATAAACACTTTGTAAGAGTGTGTCTCCACCTCCTGCTAGAGTCGTTCATTCTCTCTCCATGTAAACGCTTTGTTGATTGTGATTCACCTGCTTTTCTGTTTTGGATGAATTTATTCCCGCAGTGGCTGTGTTTAATAGTTTATAAGCTGAAAAACTCAAACAGACATCTGCTGGAGTGTGTGCAATGTGTGCAGGCAGCTGAACACACACACACACACATACACACACTGATACAGAGCACTAAAAGCATACATACATGCAAACAACAAGAGCTGCTAGAGGGCATGTTTGCCATTTTGGTTTGACAAAGTGACTTTTACCAATCAAAAATTTAAATTGCTTCTTCTAATTTTAACTGATTTACTGATAGGGATCATTTTCATTGTCGAGTAATCTATCAATATTCTTTAAATAAAATACACTTTTTTAAATGTCACATTCCCCAATGTTCTTTGGCATATCATTATCATCGACTGTATACTGTAAAGATGGATGAAATGACAGCTCCCTGAAAGTGAAGTGAGAACATCTGCAACACCCCCTGGTGGCTGTCTGCAGTACAGGTCATAAGTCCCGCCCCCTCCATGAAAAGAAGAAGTGAATTACAGTAAAGAAGTCACAGAAGTACCTGCAGGCTTGATCTCAGTGGAACCATCTGGTTCAATAAGGGATTGAATAAAGTCAATTAAACGATCATTTAAGCACCATGGTATACGTACAGTTTATTTATATGCACACATACAAAATATACTATATGGTAATGGTAATTAAATTACTGCGTTGTTGTCCAAGTATCAAGTTAGGGAATGAAAAACAAGAGAGGTCAAAATAGACTAAGATATGAAATTTGCTCTATGTCACCATTAAATCAGATATAACCTGACTTTGCTCAGAAATACTAGTCAAACAGAGTAGACCTGATGTTACCAAGCTTCCCGCACCATCGATGTTCTGTCCTAAAAATGATCAAACATTAGACCACTACAAAAAAAAAAACATCCATCACAGCGTCAACCCAAAGCTGCTGTTGATGTTTTTGGCTTTGAAAATCTAATATGGGGCAAATCCAAGTACACACACATACAAGTCACCACTAAATAATCACTTACACGCCAACCCACCTCCATCTCAGTCCCCAGCAGGAGAGTGCTGGTGCCTGTGGTGGTGGAGTATGAATGGGAAGGCAGCAAGGTGGTGGCATATTAGCTTATCTGTCAGGCCCAGGCTCTGCCACTGTACCCTCGCAACACCTCTAATTACATGCAAATCTTCAGGAGGGTGTGGAGGGATCGGTGTGCATGTTTATGTGTCTGCTGTCAGTGATGTGCTACTTTCTGAGCATGTGCCTCACTTTTGCTTCATGGCAATAAAAACGTACACGTCCTAATTGGCAAACCTATAAGGCAGAAAAACAAATCCTATTATGTAAAAGGACATTTCTTCTACTTTGCTCTCAAGTTGGTGAGTTAGTTAATTAAGTTAGTTCCATCTAACAGACTTTATGATTTCCCGCCAAATTAAAAACCTTTGACATTAAAGTGTGTACTGTGGTGTCTGTGAGTCACTCTGATGAGACAGGTGCATTTTTAGGAAAAATCTTGAATGCATGTTATTTCTTTAGGTGTCTGCTCCTCTGTGCTCAGTGAAAAAAAAAACTCCCACTTTCTTTCCCCCTCCTGCGATCTCTCTCTCTCTGCCCGTTGACATTTAAAGAGGCGACCTTATGGATGGCGAGAAATTCAACACTCTGACATTCATTAAGAGCAATGGGCTGCTCTGTCAAGAAACACAGAGGCTTACTTTAAAGATGGAAACACTACAGAGCTGATTACACATGCCAGGTGAGCACGACTGTCTGTTTGTCCATCCACATCAGTGAATAAACAGGAAATATCCCTGCAGACGGCCCCCCCAGCCCAGTCATATGTTAGCAGCTGGAAGCAGGTAAGGCCGGCCTGTCAGACAAACAATTAAAGTTTATGTGCTCTAACATTTGCATTGCTAATGACCCGCTTTGTGCAGTTCTAATGAGGAAAAGTTAGCTGCTAACCTAAGACAAGGAACATGGTAAAAAAAAAAAAGAAATGTGTGTTAACATCATCACACCCTCAAAGTACCGCCTAAGCAAACACACAGACGTTAGTCCTGTTCAGACTCTACATTAAAATTCCATGACTGAATACAAATAATTCAGTCCATGAGCATTCAGACAGAAAGGACTTTAGCTTAGTGTTTGAGAATGACTCCTTTTCATGCATGTTTAACTAAACTACTGCTGCTCTTTAGCTGCATTTCAAATTTCAGAACCGAGGTTTGATTTATTTTCAGCAGTGGAGAGGTGATGTAAGGAGATCTGTGTTATGACTGACAGCTTTAATGCAAAGATGAGAAAAAATAAGATGTGGGAACTTGTCATCACACCAGTACACTGTGAAGCATTCAGGTTTGCAGCTTTTTATCTGTATGCACTCATTATTTAAAAAACTTGGAACATTTTACCAAAACAGCAAGAACTGCTGACTCCAGGGAGCAGCGTAGTATCCTGGACAGAAGCAGTAATTCTGTTTTATTTGGTTGGCTTGAGGGCCTGGAGGCTCATTGATTAAATCATTATCACAACATTGATCTGTCCAGATCACAGAAACAACCAGCACAGCACTGCTGTAACTATTGCTGTGACCACATTTTATTAAAGGGGGGCCTGAATTGTATGGAACTGACTAAATGAGCATTAAGCTAAACATATGAAATGAATGACAGTGAACTGAAATGATCACACAGTGGGACAGAGCCCCCTTTTGGACACATACACTAGAAACATGACAGTGTACACACTGTTTAGTTTTGTGGTAATCACCAGCTGTAAAAAAAAAAAAAAAAGAGTTCACAAGGGAAATGACAAATGGTCAAATATGCTCAAAGAGAAAATGACTGAATTTGGAATTTCTTATAATTGTTATGACTCACACCAAGCTCAGTTATTTACAAAGTCCTGTTGCTGTTTGGAAGAACAGTATCAGTTTAATGCTAAATAAATAAAGATGACATTATGAAAAAAAATCATATGAATCATTGTGTAAAATATATGAATGACAGATTTTTATTTCAGAAATGCCATTTCTACCAGTATTGCTTTTTATAATGAATGAATGAAGGAGATGCTTGTTTATGTGTCTGTTTCTTTACAGCAGCTCTGGTTGGTGACCAGAACACCACTGTCATGAAGAGTGACATCATCAATTAAAAACTTCTGGGAGTTTCAAATATTGAAATTGAAATCAAATGTAGTCTAAACTTGAAATTATAAAACTGAACATACAATAAAGCCTGTATCTTTCTATAGAGAAGATGTCTCTGAGTAAGGAGCTGGAGTCAGTCCTCATGCTAACACACACAGACTGACAACAGCAAAGCAGCCACACACTGTTGTTTATACATTTCTGATGAGTGGGAACTAAATAATTAAGATCTGAAGATCCATCATGTGAAACTTTTGGGAGCTATGGCAGCCAGTTAATTAGATAATCAATACAAGATTATTTGATGAAATATTAACATCATAACTTTACTTGTAATCACTGAATAAAGCAAGTTACCTCTTCCCATCTTGTCTAGTTTAAATAGCACATGTGGCCATCTCTAAGTGAAAATGAACCCAGCACTACACAGCATGTGGCCAGTACAGACAGAAGCATCGCTTAATCACACAACACACAGAGACAAAGGGATTCTGAAATGATGTGGTAGACTCATTCTGGCAAGTTAAAATATACATTTGTTCTTTTTGATTTGAATCACTTTGAATGTGCATTTCTCACAAAGTCCCAATTAAAATATGAGAGTACAGTAAATGCTATGAAGTCCACATGATGTGTTAAGTGGCTCTGTCACCTAAATCCTTCAGCACTGCTTTAAAGATGTCCACAGCCGGCTTCCACTCGTCCAGCTGCTTCACTTCCTGGATCTCCTCCTGTTTTTCCAGGAGCTTCTTCTTCTCAGAGTACGGCACGCTGTCAGTAAATCCACTTCACCTTATTTCCTTACTTTACCTTATTCTCCTGCTCTACTCAAATATCATGTTCTCTTCAAATAAAATGAAGCACTTTATATGTATAGTATAATGTAGTAATAGATATATTGGATATGACAATAAGGTGTACTAAAAGAGCTCTCAGCTTACCGCGTCGTGTTAAAAGGGTGCAGAGGAATGAAGGTATCTGCTTTGATGTGCGACACTCTCCTGAAAGAGGAATCAGTTCAGTTTAAGTAGTCTACAAAGTGAGAATACAAAGCACTCTCAACTTTCACAATCACTTTCCCACACTGCTGCTGACCTCAGCTCCTCTACACTGATAAAAATGAGAATTGCACCATCTGCTGGACAAACGTCTCCGGTTCATCTTGTTACAGTGACGATACAAACAGTTTGCTCACTGTGGTTTGGACGGGGGCCAACTAGGGTCAGATCTGAGAGGCGCTCTGGATATGAGCATCTCCTGAAAGGCACTGGCTGCACATCTAGACTCTGTTTGCTATTCTACTGCCTCATGACCATGTAAGGTGGGAACTTAATGTTACTCTCACTTCTGTGAAAAGAGATAAATGGCATTCCTGTAATTTATCTGTAGCAAACTTTATCTATTTATTTTACTATTGTTAACGATTTATCTATGTTATTGAAAATGCAGATCACACATATACACATAATATCACAGGCACGTTGTGTTCCTCAGGACAGTTAAAGTAGTAGATATGAAAATCCTGCACAGTCCAATAGTGCAGTAAGGAAGATAAAGACAAAGTTTTACAGAGGACTACTTCCTTGTTGCTGGGTAAGATGAGGGGGATACAGCGGTGGTATTTTGAAACAGATTCCTGTAATTATTTTAGTCAAATGATTGTATTATGATGCTGTCATACACCTTACTGATGCTGCTGCCTGTCTTTAGTACAGCCATAACACAGTTATATGTTATATTATTACATGAGTGTAAAACTGTTACACACCCGAACGTGCTGCAGGGTAATGTTGAGCCTAACTTGTGGAAGTCGGGGCTGTACTCAGGGGAGCAGTAGGGTCTGGCCCCTGTTATGGCATGGCAGTGCAGCACACCTGGAAGTAAGACATGGACAGGTAGATATTTACTAAAGGCTTCTATGTGTTACTGTATATTCAGTTTTAAATATCTGCATTCCTTAAAAATATGAATATATCAAGAAAAGACCATGAAAACTTGTTTGTCTGACAAAAGTTTTGTGTTTCATAAAATAAGGATAATCCTTATACATTTTATTTTATGATATTCTATATTATACTTTTTATTGTCATTTGGATTCAATCATCACACAACAGAAGATCTATCAAATATAAAACAGCAACATTTCATAGACAGTGTTTATCTTTACTTACTCTTGAAGGCTCGAGTGGTTTGAGGTGAGTCCTGCAGGGGAGGGTTGTCCTTGGCTCGCACGCTGTGAGCTTTGGGCTGGTTGGTGTTGGAGCTCAACATCCATTCATCCTGCTCCTTCTGCTCCATGTAACACCTGAACAGGAGAAGATACTCTTCTGAGCCAGTGTACACAGTATATACGATATAAACACACTGACAACAAGAGGCTCAGGCCTCCCTGCTCCCCAAAGCACTCTGAACCTTTACAGACTGGGACTTTGGACTTCTGACCAGTTGCTCCCATGATGCAGATCTGCAGGTGTGAGCAGACCTGCGGTAAGTGCACAGAAAACAGCTGCTCCTGAGGAAGAGTAATGCTTCTCCCTTGGATAAATAACGATTAGAAAACAGTGCAGAAAAAGCTGCTTGATTGGACAAAAAGGATTATTAGTTGCTATGCAACACCGTTTGAAATGCCTACTGGGAATTGAGCACATCGCGGCCTTGGCCTCTTTCCAAACAAAAAATGAGAGGCAATGCCAATTTCTGGCAATGCTGCTTTCACAAAAGAGCTCTAAAAAGGCCAACAGTGACACATATAGCTTATCAGTGCTAAAAATGAATCCCCAAGGCGCCTCTCACTGATGGCTCACTACTCACACACACACACACACACACACACAAACACACACACACTGGGAGTTAACCCTGAAAAGTCACATTAAAGTGAAACCTTCAGGAGATGGAGTCTCTTGGAAATGACTGGTGCACTATGCAGACAGTGTCAAGGGAACCACTGACCAATAGGGGTCGGTCACATGTCACACGACATCACATGCATATGATTACCCTGACCCAGTGACCCTGATGACACTGTGATGTCATCAGGGTTATCTGGGCTTGAAAAAACACCCCTTCAGTAGCAAGTCTGCATTTCTGACACCAAGCTTGAAACCTAACAGACAATTACAGACAGGAACTGGAGTTGCATTATGGGAAGTGTAGTATCAGTATTGGCACACAAAGGAGCCTGACCCATATGAGTGCTGGACATCTTCACCTCTGCTTTCAGATTTACTGCAGACAACTTCAGCATTCACAATCCGTGTGAAGTGATCAGTGCAACACTACCTTCCTGAGAAACTATCTAACCTGCTCATTAAACACATCCATCCAAACAATAATATGATAATATACACAGTATTTCTATTAGTATGTGGTCGGACGAGGTATGCAGGTAGTTCTCCATCACCAAATGGCTCCTCAACCTTGCTGCACCATGATGAGCTGTGCAGAGGTCATTTTCCTGATTCAGATCTCTCTCTTCTGTTTGAATGCACATAAGTGTGAACACTAGTCGCAATTCACACAATTCAGGGTAATTCAGATGTCTGTTCTACTGAGAGATCTAAGTGATGATCCAATGCAGAGCCAACAGTGACAGTTCTGATCAGAGTAGTCGGTTCAGACTGAAATGACCTCTGGTGGTCTGAGGAGAGCAACACCTTAGATTCAGTGTCAGAAACACACAACAGAGAACAAACAGAGGTGTGAGAAAAATGCTGAGCAATGACGCAGCAGCATCCTTAATCCGCTGCATCACTAGTTGCTGTGCGGATCATCAGTCTGTCTGTCTCTCCTCCTCAGGCCTCCTGACTGCCTCAGACACTTTGACACAGCAACTTCCTGACGCCTCACAAAGTGGCCGTTGGTGCTGTCATATCACCGCATGTATCAGGGGAGAACAACACCGCGGCAGCCCGGTGCTGAAGTGTCACAGCCACACGGACAGATTCTGGAGCCATAGCACGTGTGTGTGTGTGTGTGTGATGAGGCTGAAGAGGATCTCAGCTGCCCAAGAATGAAAAGCTGCACTGCAGCAGTTCTCTGAGGCATCACAGGAGGGCTGGGTGAGTGACAGGCTCCAGTGTCAGACTACAAAGCCTCTCACATGACGACTCTCTGAGAGGAATCAGTCTTCCTCTTTTATTTCGCTGAGCACTCGTCACGCTGCGGAGAAAACGGGAACGCATGAATGATGCAATGAACTGTAAAATGGCCTTTTACTTATTGGAATCATTTTCACAGTTTATCCCAATTCATCTTTTTAATGAATTATCTCTCTCGTGGCCTGATGTGATGGAGCACTCAGACTGTGAGTCACATACTGACACACATGCACACCTACACACCACCACAATAAAGGCTGTTTACCCTGTGAGGAAGGTTAAATAACTTCACAGGATCTCAGTTATCACACATGATCCTCCATTTACAGTCGAGCCCTAAAGAGAAATAAGAGATATAAAGTCACTTCACATTAGGGGACAGTTTGGACTTCAGTACTCACTGTGAGCTGTGTGCTAAAATATTTATAGAAATTACCCCCGGAAGTGTCAGTGAATCTGTTTTCCTGTTGTTTTGTCAGCAAGTGATCTCCGTTTGCAGGAGAAACGACAAAATGCGGCAGTTTAGTGAGAGGAAGCAGCCATAGCTGTCACAAGCTGTTGCTAGGCGACAAGGCGCGAGCGTCAAGTTGGGCAGAAAACAAACTACGATATCCGGTTATAAGACGACTTTCAAAATAAAAGCGGCACATCTTTCCTTTCTTTAAATATTATAGAGGTCTTTTCACTGCGTGTCTTCTTCAGTATATCAACCTGGCTGTTCTCACATTCAGACAGCCAGAGTCAGAAGAGCTGTGCTCACATGTGTCTGTCTCAGACAATCTTTACTCCATCATGGAGCTGTTTATCTGCTCTGCCACTGTTGTGTCCTGCCTCTGGAAACATTTTGTGCATCTTTAAAAGTGCTAATAATAATAATAAATATAATGATCATAATAATAATGACCACACTCACAGAGATCATCGAAACATTTAAAGGGTATCATGTATTTCAGTGTTTCTCAGACAGCATTAAGCCTTCAGCATTATTCCTGACTATGGCAGTTTATAAAAAGGTCAGACGGTGGCGCCAGTCACACAGTGTAGATATGCAGTCCTCAGTCTTTAGGTCTTCACTTCCTTTCAGTCTTCACTGAAGCACTACTGATTTACATGGTTTTCCCTCTGATCTAAATGATCACTGTGAGTGTGAACCTTGTCTTTGGCAGTGTAGATCTCGTTGCAAACAACATTTCAGTGATTCTGAACATCAGCAGTGTATTATTGCTCATTGTAATGGTTGTGTGCATGTGAACATGGGAACCCTCTGAACAAACACAGTGAGCAGAGACACAATGAAAACAGCAGCTCAGCTCTCCATCAGGGACCTGGATCACAGAAAGAGAGACATCAAGTTCACAGCGCACCAGCTACATGCAGATGATCCAAACTGCAGCGACAGCAGGGCCACACACACACACACACACACGCCGCGCGCGCTGCTCTTTTAAATCCACCTGTTCACGCGGCTCTGTGCAGCTGATA
>JBAJHX010000031.1:2700519-2731612 GCA_037176925.1 Amniataba percoides | reverse complement strand
CACACACACACACACACACACGCCGCGCGCGCTGCTCTTTTAAATCCACCTGTTCACGCGGCTCTGTGCAGCTGATAGGTCTGTGAGGAGAGACAGCAGCAGTTCTTAACGCCGTGTGTGCGAGGTGACGGGGACTCCTCACAGCAGCATGTCCGCCCCGACACACCGCACCTCCTGCTGAATGGATTACCTCCACCTCCACCTCCTCCTTCTCCTGCACCTCCTCCAGCTCCTCCAGCCGGCCGTGCGCAGCCGCCTCCCGTCAGTCTCCTGTGTTGACAGTGGGCAGTGGGCGCCCATCATGCCAGGCGCGCTGATCTGAGAGCAGCTGTGAGCTGAGGGCTGTCTGGCGGGTCGTGGAGAGGCTCTCTGCAACAATTTGTTGCAAAGCTGGCGGTCATGGTTCCGGTGCCGCAGCGGCTCCTCAAGGCACCGTGAGAACTTTCCTCCCCGCTGCTCTCCCCTCTCTCTGTTTTTAGATGTTTGTCAGAGGGATCGTGCTTCTTTGGGAAATTATCCACCGTTTCCCCTTTTAATTATGTTCACTTTTGCTGCCTTCTGCTACATGCTGTCTCTGGTCCTCTGTGTGTCCCTGATCTTCTTCGCAATATGGCACGTAAGTACCTTAAAATGTCTCTTCTCTTTGAGTGTGTTTTCCTTGTGTTTGCGCAGGATGCTCTGATCATGGTGCGTGTGTTTCACATTGCAGGCGCAGGTGTGATGTTTGTGCGTAACCGTGCGTTCATTCATTCAGATGCATGCCATGGTTGCTTTGACATTGCAGGATCATTCTTCAGCAGATATTTCCCTCAGCACGACAGGTGCGCACCTGTATCTTCAGCTGCTGCCGTTTTTCAGCACTTTGCCACAGTCTTCCCTCAGATTTGGCTACTTTACACATTGAAGCTGACCCCATTAGATATGCAGGGATGCCTGCAGCCCTGCGCAGCATCCGAGATCAATTAAACAGCCTTCCTTCCAGATCAATTAGGAAATCTTGTAGAGTGTTATCTCTCCCCTCTCATCTCCCAGCTCTGCTCCCTCTGCCTTTAATCAAAACTCAGCTCAGCCATACACCAGTGCCAGTAGCACTGACTGCATTATGATATATGAATAATCTAATTATTTGCTCCCTTTTCAACATCTCCATCATGCGGGGCCTTATGTAAAGACAGATTTGGGTCAGGTCTTTCAGCCTATTGCCCAGAGTCTGTCTTTTGCAAGGAAACAGCAACAGACCTGATGCACTTGGGATGACTGATCCTCTGGCAATTACAGCTAATAGTCGGTCTGCCTGTCTGTCAGACAGTGGCCCATGTGTCTGCTCACAGAGCAGAAATAAAGACACCAGGGCAGTGAGAGTGCAGACACCCATGATAGTACAGTTAACACTGAGTGGTTATGCAACAATAGCAAAATAGACTAAAGGTACAGCCGGGTTACGATGCTAGTGACACTGGCAAGGAGAAACATCTCCATATGTCCTGATTCACAGGCAAGGGACAGAAACCACAACACCTCCTTCAGTTCAGTCTGTGATGTAAATTCGGCACTGGTGGAAGGATCACAATGGAACACATCATTCTGTAGCTTCAGCAATAATCCACATCGCATCAAGCTTTATTTTGCATTCTGCTTAAGACGGCAGAAACAGTGGCGATGCCTCCTCCACTGATTCCCGCTCGCGGTGACACACAGACATACAGCATAATAAGCTGGGGCTCCATACTGCGAGCAAACATAATTAGGAGGAGGCTGTGAGGTGGGAATATGTGGAGCTGTGGAAGCATTCGGCAGAGCCAAAGCTGCACATTAACACCAGCCACCTGCCAAAAGCTGGGAGATTTTGCCCGTAACTCTTTCACTTCTATCAGCCGCTTTGGAAGGTAGCCATCTCTCTGTCAGTCTGTCTTTTTTCTTCAATTTCAAGTACTCATCTGGTTTTAAAGATCTGCAGAAAACACTGAATTCTGCTGCCACAGTGGCCTCTTGACCAAAGGTTAGTTTTTAATGCCGCGAGCTGCAGCACATTGCTAAAAAGAGCAAGCATGCTGAGTCAAAGTGCCCAGGGTAAAATCAAGCTATAAATAAAAGGAGCTATTGTAAATGAACATTAAAGAAAGAGGCTGTGAAACTGGACACGGAGAAACGACAATGGAAATAAAATGAGTAATGAACTGTTCTGACTCAAACACATTACCAGTCTTGTCAGCAGGTAGCATGAGCGCATGAGTCAAGGAGGTCAGAGAATGACAAATGACTGCACACGGATGGACGTTAATTGGCTGTAATCAATCAAACCACGTCCCTCCAAGTTAATTAGCTCACATGTTTGAGCCTTATCTGCTCCCCCCATCATTTCCAGGTGCTGATAAATCCGTCATGAACTTATTTTGAAGTTGGGAATCTCATTGGACACAACTGATCCGTGTTCCTCTCCTCTCATTTACACTCACGTCAAGCTGTTCAGCCAGACCTCTGTGAGAGAGGAGAGGACATGTCAGCTATCTTTGGAACATCCATTATAATTAATCACTTTCCTCTCTGACCATCCCAGACTGACTGTGGGCGAAGGTGTTAGGAAAGAGCAGGGTGAGTAACGAGGAAGGAGCAGAACCACACTGTGGCAATATAAAAGTTCAATAAAGCCACTATGACTGACTGCTAACACAAATACCCTGCGACTGTGGGGAAGCATGTTGATGAGTTTATCAAATCATTGTAAGACTGATACAGAGTACATTATCGGTCAGAGGTGGTGATACGATGCTGGCAGCACTGCAAGTCAGAGGAGCTAACTAATTGCTTTAAGTGTCTCATTTTATGTTGCTTTATACTTCTGTGCTTCTATAAATGATTGCATCAGTATAATAATTATAATAATGATAAGAAGAAGAAGAAGAATTCTGTAGATTCTATAATAATTCATATTTTGCAGTTACAGTCTAAACTAGCTCCAACCATCGATGTGTAGCGAGTGTGTCTGTGAGGTTTCGTGAAAGCTCAGATACAGACTGGTCTTAGAGCTCTTAGAGATCTTAGAGAGCTCTCTCTCTGTCTTCTCTCTCCTATTTTCTTTTGTCACTCTGTGTCTGCAAAGTAGATCCATAAATTATCAATGCTAAATTGGGAATAAGCTATTCAACTATATAATTTTTCCAATGATGTTCAGAAACATGAGTGAAATTTAAAGGTCTGTATTCACATAGTTTTACTGTAAATTCCTTCAGTTCTCTGTTCAGTCAAGATTTTTCAGCATATTTTAAAATGGGTCCTCCCATTTTTAAAATTTTTACTTCAAATATTCCATCATTTTTTCATTTTGTTTTACAAAAGGTACATTTTCTAACTGACAGATCCCGACAGACTCTTTGAGGGATCTTATCACTTCAGAAAGACATACAGTATTCGTCCCTGAGGAATAATACATGTAATATTGATGCTGAGCATGTCTTAGTATTCTCACTGTGGGATATTATCGCACTAAATGACCAGATGCAGCAATCGGCAGAATCTGTTCACCACAGAAAATACAACACCACAGTCGCCCGTGGGAGCACTCACGTAAACGATTACGAAGCCATTTTAATTAACATGCAAGGTGAACTGTGACCTCCCCCGAGCTCTGCAGCTCCGCGCCTCGACGGTCTGTCTCTGCTTGAGTGATCCTCCTCCCATGTAACAGCCTCTAATGTGCTTTAAGTGTCATTAAAGCTGGGAGAGAGCCACTCGGTCCCCCGGTCCACCTCTGATAGATGGGAAAGCCCCGTGGTGTGGATATGATGCAGAGTTTGTCCTGGCAGCCTGGCAGAGGGCAGGATGTCAAACTGACATCGTTTACACTCCCAGTTGGGGTTTCCTTTACATTGTGGCAGCTTTGGTACTTAATGCAGAGAGGGCGCAGTGAGGCATGATAGCATGGAAGAGAGGCTGAATTATCTACTGGAGTCCCAGTAACCCGGACCAGCAGAACCCACGCTGGGATTAGAGTTTGATTTGATTCATTTCACTGATGTCACTGTGTAAGAAAGATGGAATAATAATGCGTTCTTTATGATAGCTTTATATGATGCAACCCTCCGATGTTAATGGTTAATATATAATCATTTTATGAATGCTTTACACTGTAGAACAGTTTGAAACTAGTAATTAGAATAACTTTCTAACTGTGTCAAGTCATGAGAGTTTCCTTTTCCTTAAGTCTTTACTTCAGCACGAAGAAGAGCAAATAGGTTTTTTCATAACCTAACCCAAATAATATTAATAGCTTATAAAAGAGCTATACAACGTTGGTAAATATTTGCAATGAAAGTAATTGGAGCAGCATTTTGGATAAATAAGCACATTCATTTATTTTGCCAAGAGTCAGATGAGAAGATCGATGCCATTTTCGCATCTATATGCTAATGAAATGCAACATTCAGGCACTCATTCATTAAAAAGGGGTGCCTTATTACAAAGCGGTATAATGCCGCTACACTTGAATTCAATAACTTAATTTATTTCCAAAAAAGCAATTAAAAACTGCAATATGAATATGGTACTGAATCTGCTTATGGTAATATTTATGATGAAAACACGATTGTGATTATCACAAAGGAACTGAGGTGTCCTGGTTGGTTTTTCGTGACTCTGTGCAACAATGAAGGCGTCATTTGAAGTCTTCCCTGTGCATTGTGCCCAAAGGCTACAGGATTCTTACCCACTGCATCATACTCACTGAGGCCTGCTCATTTCTGCCCCAGGACTCTCTCTGCAGGTTAAAATGTCTCTGACAGCAAGAGAAGAAAGCTTTTATTCTAAAGCCTCTTTTCTCTTCAGCTTCTCCCTTCCACCTGTCTTCCATTTATTCACTTAAATTACCTCACACAAAGCAAACGCTGGTTTAAATAACAGCGAGGCGACACTACACATCAGGATTTCACGCGCGCTTCAGGATGGATTTGGAGGGGAGCTGCTCAGCTAGCATCGCACTTGGCGTCGCTCCCTCACCGAGCGTGACTTTGCATCACACTGAGATTTTGACAAGTACAGGGCAATAGCAGGTTTAACAGAGGTGTCGAGTGAATAATCATTTGCACTGAACAGCCATAATGCTCCCTCATCTGTTACTGTCTGCGAGGTGTTCTGATGATGGAGCAAAATGTTTTTTTGCGTAGCTATATGCAGGAAGGAGGGAGAAGCGAGGGGTGCGGGACAGTGGAGAAAGACTTTGAGGACGTGCTTTGAGAAATGAGACGGGATGCAGAGGATTTGATTTTTAGACGGCAGAGGGCTGATTTAGCTTCAGACACAGATGTGAAAGTGTGGAAAGAAAGATGGAAAGTGTGAGCGAGCAATATTTAGCCAAGCAAGCTTTGTGCTCCTTCCCTTCGCCCGCCCGGGGCCTAAGCTTGTTCCCGTGATCTGTAACGCCTCAGACATCTACTGCAGGGGTCTGCTGGGGACAGACTGCTCAGGCCCCAGAGGAAAGAGACAGACAAAGTCACAGGAAGACAGATGAAAGGGGGATGAGGCAGAGTCTGCTGAAGGAGAGAGGAGTGACAGGGGCTGCTGCGGTGATGGGGTGATGGAGAACAAAAGGGGTAAAGGCCAGGGACAATACGGGCTTCTCTTACTGGGAGTTCAGACCAGGACAGATTGGACTGCTGGGTAGATGGCTGGAGCAGAATACAAAATGTTGATGGAGAAGGAAAAGGCAGATGAAAAAGCACGAGTAAGCAGAGACGCAGATAGCGAGAGATCAAAGGGAGACAGGGGCGATAGATAAAGAAATGAAAGTTCTGCGTGGGGAGGATGAAGTTTCCTGGTAGAACGAGGGAAACGTCCTGAGACGGATCGAGCTTTTCTAGGAGATGAGCTGGTGACAGCATGGGGTGCAGATAGACAGAGAAACAGATGAAGAGATCAGGGAGAAAATAATGAAGCAGAGAGAGAAGAACACACCACTTCAGTCACAGCGAGCGAAGCTTTGTGTTGCGGGGAGGGCACTCAAAGTTTGCTCTGCCTTTATCTGGATTATTCATGTCGTAATAACAGCAATGAAATAAAGATAAAGTACAATCGGCTTTCCGCTTAATGTTCTTGTTACAGCTGTCTCTGGCTGTGTCTCAAATAATTTGCTCCTTCAGTATTTATGAAATATCATGCAGGGAAATGAATGTGGAGTCAGACATGTGTGTCACGTGTAATTTCTCAGGGTAGAGCTATTCTTTTAACTGGCAGCTGTCTGAATTTCCAGTGAACCCTGTTGTCAGTTTGTTTGTTCGTCAGTGACAGTCAGTTTTATACTCACTTTACTTTTGAAAAGAAAAACATTATGAACTGATCCTAACAAGCACTACCACAGTTTGTCCGGACACATTAGATACAGATCAAACTAGAGGAACTCCAGCGGGTCAGGAAACATGAGCAGTCAGGACGTTCACACAGGTTGTAAAACAGGCAGGTCAGATTATCCAAAGCGCCCCATCTGGAGGTAAAAAGAAAAGAGAGGAAACCCAAATAGCCGTTAATAGTCCCCCACTGCAGAGGAAATGTGTGTCACACTGCAAAAAGATGTTCTCAACAGGCAGCCTGGGTAATAATTCTACAGTTCCCCATGTCTGTCTCTTCTTAGTGAGTTTGGTTAATCCAGTGGATGATTGTAGGAATGTCTGAAGGCTCGTGTTTCCACCTGGGATAACTCTTTTGTCATATATTTTCAGATCTTTGCAATTGTTGTTATAACCAACAAAACTAAATAAGATTGTATGACACATGAGTTTAGCCCAAGAATCTCTGCGACCTTGAAGATGTCACCATATCTATTAGATGTGATGTACAAAAGAAGACGGGAAGAATGTGAGGAAAAGGGGAAATGACATCCAATGAAGGAAAAAGGCTTGATTTCTACCTCAATGCTCTCCTATAAGACTATAAAAGAAAACCCAGGGGAGCGGAAAGAGCGAGAGATGTGCTTAAAGGTAGAGGCACGTTTGTAATTGACAGAACAAAAAGGAGGGAGCCCAGGTCCTCCGGGGTTCTCCTGGCTTTTACAGTAGCACGCAGAGCCAAGGTGATTTTCCAGCACGCTTCCCTGAACTGTACAAACCAGGAAGCAGCTCGTGCTCAAGGTGCCCTAGTAAGACATCAGGGGGGAGAAATGCATAGGTGATACGACCGACTGTAATCTTAATGACGCAAACAGTCAACAGGGCTTTTCGGCACCAGAGGCTATAATGGAGGTGGCGTTCAGTGTATAGCTGGGTTGGCTCAGCATCGATCCGTGTTCATTAACCCCCGCTGGCTCCTCATCCATCATTCTGACTCCACTGTTTCTATTGTTCCACTGCACAGAGAATACACTGTGGGATTATATGGGTGATCCTCGTCCCCCTTCCTTTCCCTTTCCGTTTCCTTCTTTCTTCTTCTTTCACTTGCCACCTCGCAGGGACTTTGTGTTTAATTTATGACACATAACTAGCAGTGTTTGGTTTGAAAAATGTGTAGTGTTTGCCTGCTCTCCTTTCTTATTCTTATTCATATGCGTTGTCACTGATGATGTTACGAGAGACTGGTGACAGTTTTGCTGAAATCACAGTACAGATCACATTCTGAATGTTTCTAGATCAGGCTTGATTAGAGGTGATCAGGTTTCCCAAAGCCCTGACTGCTCCCATTAATCAGCCTGACACAAATCATGAATCCTGCTTTTTTCTTCTCGCTGTGTTTACATTTAGTTTGTGAATATCTGTCTGGGCCAAGTGGGTCACAACTGACAAGGTGAATCCTGGGAGGATTTCTGGCATTAGAATCTACTGGATTTGCATTGATTTTTCTTGAATGTAAAAAAAAGACTTGCCTCTGCACTCATACAGTTGTGGATAACAGTCAGTGCCGACAGTGGTGACAAAGGAATAGCAGCACCGATGATAGGCAGGCTGGCATAAATGAGCAGGTCTATATAGATCTCTGTGTGTGTTTTTCAAACAGCTAGTTAACTCATAAATGATTTCTCTTCCAATCTTTCATTCTCTTTCATTACTTTCACTTGCATACTTGAGTGGCGTGGTGTCTGACACAGTGTACAGGAAGGCACAGGGATAATCATTTGCTTTCATTGTTGCTGAGGCAATTGTGTAGTATAGATTTTATACTTAAACTTAAAGAGCCTTATGAAGTGGAAATTTATTCACTTTTGTTTGTAATTTCTTGTCTTGAATTACTGTTAGCTGGACAGCAGAAACAGATGGGCAGTGATGCTGCAGCAATCACCCGCTGTGTTTTGATATTGACAAAGACAAACTACAAAAACTGGATATATTCTTTTATATTACTGATAGGTAATCACATCAGTGACATTTTTGTACATGCACCACATGTTTTTTGCAAAGTTGTAATCCTTTAGGAATTGTTTCAGAAATAATAGCACGTTTTAGCAGCTATCAGTTAAGTTGCTTATTTATGCATCTGGGAAGACATGACACAGCATTAGCATTTATTTTGAGACTGTAAGTCTATTCTTAACTCTCCTTTTTAGCTGAAACGCTCCACAGAGATCCATAGAGTCACCTGGATAATCAGTCTTTATGGGTTTGCCACAAGGACAGTTGCTTTCATATTACACAGTCATTAGAAGCACTGTAAATACAATCAAATGTTTAATGTTGTGTTTGGTTATTTGAGGGTATGGGTTACTGGTTTGCATTATCCTGACAGCAATCAGGTCCTGTGTTAAGTGGAGTGCACCAGTAATCCAGTTTTTTAACTACAATTCATTGGACTGTTCAGTTCGATCGCCTCTCACTTTGTTATACTAACGATTGTCTTTGGTGACCTCCACTTTGTGGATGTGAAACAAAGATGAACCTTCTCAGTACTGTCTCACTAACAGACTATGGGTTTAAGGAATCAAGCTGCTGCTGGAATCAATGTTTCCATGGTAATGAAACTCTCGTCATTGATTTCAAGACGAACGGAAACGTGCTGTAATGTCACTAGAGTATCATTTCCTGAGCCAGCCAGGGGGCGTGACCACATGTGTGTTTTATGTAAACAATTATATGTGTTGATGATGTTCAATTGTTCCATCAGTTATCATCACTGTCGCTGTTTATGTGTATTTAGCCTTGGTCAAGGCTCTGACAGCTGATTCATGCATACAGAGTGCTGATATAGGAATTTTCTCTGGAAGGAAAAAATATGTTTCAATTGATCTTGCCACAGTGCAGGAAGGGGTTAACTGTGCCAGCAGAGTTTATTAGCATCAGAGAAACTGCCTTCTCCAGCTGTCTCCCCCTGTCAAGGTGTTCAGCACAGATACAAGCCGACACTGACGGGAGCATGTTGGCGATTAAAACACAAGCCAAGTCCCAGCACACGGACAGGCAGTGACCTCTGGGAAGTCTGCAGGACAGGTGATACTTTGATGTTCTATATGAAGCCCTAGAATGGTAAAAAGAGATCCTAAAATTTGGAAACACAGAAACCTGCTAATGTAGTGTTGCCTTGCAGATTTAAAAGAAAAACATAGCAAAAATAGAGGTGTAAAGCTTCCTTCTTAGCACCACTTTTCAAAAGCAACATCGATATCTGAAGCAGGTGATTCCTCCCTGAGAGAGAATCCTTGCATGTGCATTTGTCTGTAAGACGTCCAAACTGTGCTGGACGTTGCCAACCATTTTCATTGCCTTTTCTGCTCCATAATATTTGATTATTAAACCTTCTGCGACAGAAAAATGAATCACAGGCAATAACAACCAACACAGATTCACTCACAGCAGACCTTTCCCCATTGTTGGTTAGCTATGCGCTGCATTTTACTCTCTGCTTGAGATAAGATGAAAATTTAATGCTCCTCGTGGGGGAATTGGGCAGCCTGTGGTGTAAACTTTGCATCGTGCCTGTTTGTTAATGCAGAGAAACAGACAGATTGCATGAATCAAGCCCAGCACCATTTGGATGTCAATTGGCTGATGCACATTAGACTCAGTGTTTGGAACCAGCTTCATCGGGCTCTAAAGTGCACATCAGAAGTAGGTGAGGAATGGCTGTGCAGAAAATTAACCCATATTGAATGGGCTTAAAATCCCAGTGAATAATGAATATGATTTTAAATAATTAAAGGAGACCTTGTAGTCTTTCACATTGGAGTGGAGGTTCCTCTGATTGCTGTTGTTGTTTTTAATCTTGTTATTTCCATATGAATACCTTGAAGGCTGCATGTAGGGAAAAGCACATCTTCAGTTGGTCATTGCTTTAACCCGCTGATAGACAGTGAGAATTAACACAAATTTACCTGCCCACAATAAATTAGGCTTCATCTTTCATTTCCCCTCTTTTTCCCTTGCAGACAGCAAGGTGTCAGTCGACTAGCAGCCACAGTCTGCATTGAAACACTCTGCTCATGCAGAGATCGGCCTGCCAAGAGAGAAGCAGAGGGTGCCAGTATGTTTGCTGTTACTGCCAGCCAACCTTGACTTCAAAGCCGTCTGTTAAAGTGAACATCCACATCAAAATAGAAGTGCATTTGCAAAGAAAGAACCCATAGCCATTGCCAGCAGATCTTCAGCAGGAATCGCCCTCTGAGCATGTCACACATTTGAGTTTTGGTCCTCTGGTCTGCAGCTCAGGGGCAAATGTTGCTTCTGATCACGACTGACTGAACTGTCTGAGATCTGGGGAAAGAAATTCTGTTTTAGGGTGGATTTCCCCTTAAAGGATAACACCAGCTTATTACAACATGGGTCTAATTTTTGTAGTTTTATTCATAATCCCTATTGGTAATAAAAACATTGTACTTGCCAAGTGAGTTGATGATATTTGGGAATGCCGTATCATCACTAAGAAGAGGTTTGATGAAGCAAGAAACATCACTAGTCAGATGATTAGACCGTTAGAAGATGAATTTGTGTGGGATGAAAACCAAAACACAAAATGAATCCTCAAAATGTCCATCATAACTATCCATCACACTGTGCAGGCTGACTTCCTGGAACCCATGCGTATAGCCAAGCTGTAAACCCAGCCCTGATTTCAGGAGAGGTCTCTGGTATCTTTAATCCAAGCAAAGTAGCTGTCCTCTGACATTGCTACTCCAGCATTCTTGACTTACTGTTTTTCTGACCCCTCACCTGAGAGCAATTTGCCTTGGGTGACCTCAGGAGCTATTACACCTGAAAACACAGGTCCCGCTTTGATGGGGTGCATAAACCCCTCCCGTGCTGTAAGGTGGGGATTCTCTGAGGAGGGACCTAGAGGTGAAAATCCTAATTGACCTGTCAATCAATTTATGGCCAGAAGGTTTGTGGAATGACTGACAGAATGAGACCACTGATACATGTGGCAGAACGGTGCCTACTTTGTAGGGTGGCTGCCTTCCATGAGTTCCACAGAGAACCATTGTTTCTTCAAAATGAAAAGAGCCAGTTGAGCTGGCTGAGGCATCTCGTCAGGATACCTGTTGGAAACCTTCCTGTGGGCATTTCCAGCTGGGAGGAGAATCCAGGGCAGACCACACTGGAGGCAGTAACTACCAACTCTGCCTGAATGCCTGAGGATGCCCCAGGAAGAGCGGGAGGACTGTGGAGAGGGACCTCTGTGCTAACGTGCTTAATTTGCTGTTATCCAGCATGGTGGAATTGGTGGATGGATAAATGAAGGTAGTTTATATAGTTTACAATCAATCCCTCAAATTCCTTCAATGATCCCCCAAATATGTTACATCCCAATGAGTGCCAGGGAGTAACAATTGATGTTATGTGAGATTTGAAGAGGGAGAGATGATTGGCTGCACAGGGATCCAAGTTTATTGGTTAAACAAAAAAAAATGGCAACAAACTGAAAACAAGCTTGCCATAAACAAAGGCAGAGGCCGCAGTATAAGAACAAACTAAAGACAAGCAAAACCAAACAAAACCTACACCGGCTAATTCAAAAGAAAAAACACCTTCTAACTAAACTGAAGGGGTTGCCAACCTCCATCCTCCTTTTTTAGGCCCAAAAGGAGAAAACCTCACACAGGTACCCCAAACACTCACAGCAGCACACACCACACAGTCAGCTGTCCAGAAATGCAGAGAGAGAGCTTCCTCTCTGCACTTTTATTCTGGGGGAGGAGCTGAGCAGAGTGAGAACACCTGTGCTCTCAGTCACAGGTGTCAGCAGGCCTGAAGAGAGAGAAAAGGGAGGAGGGGACAGCACACTGCTACAAAATAAACATGTTCCCTGCGTAACACATAACAATCTGAATAAACTTTTATGGTCTGTCTTATGTTCCCATCTAACCTCTCACTGTTTGTTCTTTCATTTTAGAAATGTCGTGTTTCCACATCTCAGTTACTTTGTGTACATCGTTATCATGAGCAATAGAACACTGACAAAAAGGACTAAACTCAGAGCGAAGTTGAAACTGAATGATCTCTTAAGGCTGCCATCCTCTCAGAACATCCAGTAATGATCGTCTCACATCAGCATGTATAGCCGAGGTATTTCTGCTGCACTTTTATGTCTCTGTGGAGGAGTGTGTTCCTGTGCACGGAAACGTACGGCTCTACACTGTATACTTGGTTTTATGCACCCATAAAGACTGTGTGTGTGTATGTGCATTCCTGTCGGCTGCGAGGAACAGCCCCGGGGAGGCTAACACACTGTAACGGAGCGAGGCAATGAGCCAGGATCACTGTTGGGATCCACTGGGAAATAACATGTAAAGAGCTGCCTGTCAGTGCGGGGGCGAGCCCAGGGAAATAACCCGGGATTGGTGCGAACCTCTGCCGTCTCTCAGATGTTAATTCCCCATAACGCACACACTCATATGTACAAACGCACATGCCTACTGCTCCCTCTGTTTCTTTCTCATATAGCACACAATGCATGGAAAACATTTTTATACCACACAAACAGTAATCCCATTTTTCTTACTGTGCACACACACACGCCCAAACACACATACGCACACAGTGATATGCTCATGCTGCTCTCACATCTCAGTTTTCCCATGGTGCACACACACTGGAGACACACTGTGTAACTCTTATGCAGATACACTGACTGACACACTCATATCTCTTCCTGCAATATCTCTCCCATACACACACACACACTTCCCTCCTAAGGCCCAACTAGTCAAGCAATGACTTCAGTCTTTGTAGTGCACTTGCCTTCATTGCAACACACACAACACCGATGGAACTGTTGCGCATTTTATCTGCCGTTCATCATAACTTGGCGTTGTCATTACTAAGAGCTGTGCAGCAGTGGGTGGGCGGCAGGATCAAATGACACCAATGCAAGGGCTTCTGATTTCTAAGTCTCTTGCATGCAAATTTCTCGCCTGCAGGCAGATTTGATCCAACATTACAACTGGAGCAGATTGCGTTAATGATGACGAGGGTGAGGAGCCGAGTCTGAAATGGAGGATGCGGGTACATGCTCTTTTTAAGAGCAACTTAGAAAGAGAGCTCCAGCTACATGAAACGTCCACGTCAAAGTGTTTTTATGTGACGGTGCAGCAGGACGATGATGCTGACAGAACACAGGCTGCAGAGGGAGACGTGTTGAACCTGGGGCCACAGGGGCAACAGATTGAAGGAAATTAGTGAGGGAATAGAGCTGTAATGTTCAGTAAACCAGTCTGTATCATCACGATTTTAAGTATAAAGTATAAAAGTATAAAAATTTCTTTAAGTATAAAGCTGCTGACACGGACAAAACAGTCGTATTCTTTCAAATAAGGCTCAGCAATCCCCTAAAACAGCCGCAGTGTTTCTATCATACCATCTGCATAGCTCTGTGGATTGCAGTGATAGTCGTCTCTGTATTTCTGTTTACAGCACTTATTATGAAATGTTAAAGCTAACTAAGATGGCTAACTTGATAAACATTATGCACACTGGATTTCGACACATTAGCATTATAAGCACAGTGAGCCCACTCAGTTGTGAAGATGTAATTGGGTGCATGGCTGTGTATGTCTCACAACTAAATACTGCCTATTTGAAGAAACACGTTATCCATGTAGTATGTTTTTATGTTTACTACATGTCAGGGGCGTGGCTCATTGATGTGTTTTGATTTCACAATAATTGTGCTATATGTATTTGGCTGCATAGACAGTACTTGTTAGAAGGATACTGTCAGTGGTGATATCAGTCTTTTCATATTATTGGTCAGTATTAGTAAAAGAAAAGAGAATATCACCCACCTTAAAATGAGCCATAGTAGCGATTGCTTGGTGTGTAGTGACAGGAGGATGATCTATTGTAATGATATGGGCCTCTGCTGCATTTCTGGTGGCGAGACACGACGGAGGCTGCTGGCAATGATGATGTGAGAAATGTGCCTCTACTTCACTGATTATATACTCATCACCCCCTTTCCTCTCTCCTTTACAGATAACAGCTTTTGATGAGCTCCAGGCTGACTTCAAGGTGCCGATCGATCAGGGCAACCCGCTGCATGCGGTAGGTTTGCTCTCATTTCCATTCACACCAAACTATTTCTCCCAACGTTTCTTTAGATCATTGTGATATTGTTGGAAGGGCGGCAGTTGTGTGTGAAAAAGATTTCAATCCATTTGCAGATTTTTTCGCTCATCTTTCTCTTTCTGCGTATGTGTCCTTCCTTGTCTGAAGTCCTCCACTTTCTCTCCTCTCTTTCTCCATCAATTTTAAATCAAGCAGCTGGCAACACACTAGTTTTGTACGTCCTCCTCCCCTCACTTCCTGGCTCAAAATCAGACTCTTATTATGGGGCTTCAGGCCAAAGCTTCAAGTATGAATGAATCATCTTTTGCAAACAAGTCCTTGAATCAAAATATAAATAAAATAAAGGCGACAAGGAACAACCAAAGAAAAATATGGGATCTACAGTTGGTCTAATCCTGCACACACTAACCAGTCCCACTGTAATTCAGTGTCCACTGTCATTCCTCTACTGAAACCCTCCGAACATCAGAGATTCTGCAGAAAATCTATAACTCCAGAGAGCTTTTGGGAAAGGGCTAAAAACGTGATTGTTCTAAAGAAACAAGGAGCCTCCATGAAGTGTTTTACAGTTAGGTGGTTGAAAATTAATCCTCCATCACACAACCTTTGGATTCAAAAAGTAAGGGAAGTAAGGGAAGTCCTCATTTCTGACACTGTCAACATTTTGATGTCGGCAGTTTATTGTCAAAGCACGAGTCTGAGATAACGATCACTATTTTTGAAATGATGAGCAAAGAGTTCACCACATCTCTTAGGTTGTGAACGTCAGAGTGGGATGAAGCTGAACCACACAGTGGCCCTCAGTGTCACCTCGAAAGGTCCCCCCTCCTCACAGCTGGTCACAACCAGCAGCACTCGCTTCACATCTCTGATATTACTGAAAGGCTGTTGCAGGCTAATGCAGGGATTTAGGCGTGAAGCAAAACTGTGCATCCTGTTTAAACAGGAACACGTATTTATGTGAGCTTACAGAATATTAAGTTTTAACAATAGTCAATTCACAGGTTAATACACTGGATTACACATACATATCCTCTCCTCTCCTAAGCCGTCTGGTAAACAAATTGGACATGTTGTGAATGTTAAACAACTGCTGTGCTTTAAATTGTGCTCCAGCAGATCTGCATTAATGTGTTTTCAAATGCAAACGTACAAACATTATGGAAGAGAAAGAGGTAGTTACACTGAGTCTTGTCCAGGTTAGAGTACATCTTCTGCACACCACTCCCACAACCTAATCTCATCTCCGTCCAATACCATGTCTCTCGCAAAAATTGGCACAGTGAAGAAACAGGCAAATATGTTCTCCTCCAGCGCTCCTCAAAATTGCCACAGCAGCAATCGGGAGAAGTTGTGAAGAGAAATGTACATTAACGCAGGCCAGCAAGAGAAAGCTGTGAAGTTGTTTTAGGATGGATTCCAGCCCTCTAAATCCTTTCCCCCCGAGTCTTTGGGGCTTTTACCAACACAGTTGGCTCTTAATAATGCATGGTAGTACAGTGCAGTACAGCATGAGCAGTTTGGAGGTGACTTTGACTTAAGAGCTGTGGACTGTATAGCTTCTCTGGAGTATTGACTTCTATACATCCTTGGGGATGAGCGGAAGAAAGATTGGAGACAAGTTGCAGGAGGAGACAGATTGAGGAAAAAATTGCAAACTGGGTGAAAGAAGAGAGTTCGAGATGGAGACAGAGAGGGGAAGAAGAAGCGATAGCTGAATGAGGATTTCTTAAGAGGCAAATGAAAAGAATTCTTCAGCATGAAAGGCATTTTCAAGACTCTGAAAACAGTGCATTAGACCAGATTTCCCCACTCAGTACCACTTTCATATTTTGTCATATTTGCATATCATTATGCAATGCAGAACATATCAAAGAATCCAGCGGGGAAAGGGTACAAAAGGTTCCATCTATTCCATTCCAGTTTTCTCTGCCTCGTCCTTTTTTCTCACTCTACCATGTTTCTTAAACTCGTCCTTCTTCTTTTGGCTCTTGCTTCTTATATAAAATGTGTCACTTCCCATTTTCAGATGAAACTGTGGTCCAGAAATATATTATTTCCCTTTCAAACACATAAATCAGATACACTCTCAGACATGTAATTTTGTATGATGACTTGAAATTAATGTTAGTCTGTTTTCTGCTGGGCTCCCACAAGCCCTAAAAACCATAGAAAGTCTTTTGGATTCAGTAACAGTAATTATGGACAGAATGAAAAGTAATTTTCTATGGCCAGCATTGGGAATTAATATGATTTAACATTCTAATATCATTATAATTAAAAATCATGTTAAATTTTTGCAATATTTAAAGTTACCTGACTCAGAGCTCAAGCAACCACTGTTTTACCGGAGTAGTTAATTAAAATTGAGTTAACTTAATGGTGTGCTTTCTTCCTTAAAGATGTCATAATCAGTATCAAGTCCATGTCTGTGCAGTAGGCTATGCAGTCAGGACACTGTTAGCTTAGCTTATGACAAGGCTAGAAGCAGCTGGACGCACTAGCTGCACAGTGCCCTTCTCCATATGTGATGTATAGACATAAGCTTAATGTTAATGTCAGTCTTTAATCAGTATTAATAAAGTGTTGTTGTTCAGTTGATTATAAGAATTAATTTTACAGAACTGCTCTGTGCAGTCTCCTTGTAAACACTCTCGGTGTCATTCACCAACACTCATGTGAATCTTTGAGTTGATTTTAAGTTAGGTATTATTGCATCCATGCTTGCTAGCTCTGTCTCCTTCTGCACCGCATTTGGTGATGCATTGCTAAGTTTCTTGGTGCACTGCAGCCACCTGTAGGTCAGTGGAACAGCGTGCAACCATCTGCACCTGTGTGAGCTCAAGACAAGCAGAGCAGGTATCCACTCAAAGACACCAGAGGTCAGCTTTAACAGATCACAGACAGGCAATACAGCCGCATCCATTCAGTCTGGACAATAATGCTGCCGTGTTTTTGAGCTACACTAATGCACACTGAACACACACAATATATTTTAAGTGGTGTTGAAGCGTTTTAGACGTCACTTGTTTGTTTTTACGTATATACACCTTTATGTCAGTCCCCTCAGTGTACCTCCATAGACAGTCATCCAAAGCACATGTCTCACTTTATACATCTTGTAAACACGTGGACTGTATCTGTATCTGCAGTCAGTTTCAATATGAGCTCCTGACTCCATAAAGGCATAAAGCTCTTATAGGTGGTGAGAATAAAATTTCACTTTCAAATAATGCCTTTTTAATCTTGTGTACTTCTCATGGAGCTCAACAACTTTTGTCTGTTCAGTTTCTGATCATGAAGAGAGGTTATACATTGGAGGTAGCAGGAGATGTGTATTCACCTGGAACAACACTGAGATTTTCCTCATTGATGTATAAGGAAATAAAATTTAGTTTCTCATATTAATGGTTGAGCAATGACTCCCTCACCGCCATGCTGACAGTCAAACATCAATAGCAGACATTTCCCTCTTTTCCCAAGTTGATGGCTTCATCCTTAACACACTAACCAGCCATAAATCTCCTTGCCTGTCTCCTTCACACTCACAGTCACACACTCACAGAGATGATCCTTATGATCTGTCTCTCACTGACTCTTGCATAATGTCCCCCACCAAGCTTTCCTTCCGTCCTCTCTTTCTGTCGCCGTCTCTCTCTCTTAAAACCAGGCAGTCTAATTAGCAGTTTCTGTCAGCTTGCTCCCTCAGGGAGGAACCTCACAGTGTGCGGACCCTTCACACACACACACGCACACACACACACACACACACACACACACACAAATACACACACACACAAACCCACAGATGCAATTTCTCTGTCAGTCTTCCTCAGAAAATTTGCAGAAAAGTGTGTAAAACTTTTCCTCTTGGTTTCTCTCTTGGTTGTAGAGAGTGGAGAGGAAATGATACAGTGTAGTGAAGAGTGGCACAGCACGTGGAGATGAGTTGTTTCTGCCCTCAAAAACTTAGTTGATTCCAAGAAAAGTAGGGCTGCTGTAGCTGGAGGAGCTCATGCTGCGGCTGTTGATGTTTGAGTAACTCTCTGATAGTTTATGTGTTGATGTTCTTTTTGCGGATGTGTTTCAGCGTGAACGTGTGGACTACATCTTCCTGTGTGATTGCCGGCAAAAATGCTTTCTGAAGTTGGGCTGAGGCTAATACGAGGCTACAGCAGTGTCAGTTAGAGTGGGTATCTTTTTTTCCTAGCAGGCTTGTGCAGGTTTATTGTTCTGTCCTGGCAACAAACCAATATCTGAATGATAGGACGTATCCACAAACCACGTACCACAAAAGAAGCCACTTGATCAGTCAAACTCAGGCTGCTGAAGCCTGAATATTAACTTTGACAACACTGAAGAATACATTTTTGAAACTTCATTTTGGACAGTTATGAGCGTTGATGGAACAGATTGAAGCTCTTAAATAAACTGTGTAGTTGTATCGTCCCATTAGCAGCTGCTAGCTCAGTCGAGCACACAGAGCTTGCAGATCTTTTTTCCACTTTCGATATTTATTGAATAAAGTCATGTGCAGTTCTTGGGACAAAGTGCTGAGAGGGAGTAAACAGCACAGCACAGGGAACATACAAAACAGCTCAGAGTGTTATTATGATGGAACAGAGTTAGTTTTCGGACATGCTGCCATTATCTGGCCAGCTACAGTCCACCAGCGAGTTCTGCATGTGATCCCTTCAACACCATGCTACTGGCACCGCCTGTTTCATGAGGACATGTCAATTAACTTTGCTGTGCCATGTTCGGGTGTGACATGATGCAAACAGGCGTATCTGTAACACTTCTATGTGGTGACATGGTCACACATGGTCATGCATGTACAGACTGAGAGACTGCTTTCTGCAGGTGTCTGCCATGATTTCACGCACATTTCTTTGTTGTATGTATAGTTGTATGTATGTATATAACTATATGTAATGTATAGTACCTGTGCTTATGACTGTCACAAACATACACACACACTCCAAACTCTTTCCATGTCCACATGCACTTTATTATGAAGGGAAAAAGCTACAGCCAGGAGCAATGATGACATGAGTCTGAAATCAGAGCGAAAACTGAGGAAAGAGAAGAAGGAAAGAGAGTCTGCTGGGGTTTTTTCACTCAAATGTTTATGAATGTTGTTTTCAACAGTATCCTAACTGATGTATGTTCATCAGCATCCCAACAAGGACACGAGCACAAGTGATGACAGCGTCTGCAGCCTCTTCACACTGTTTAAATGCTGCACATCCCTCGTCCCCGTATCACTCCATCTCCCTCGCTGCTCCACGCCTGTCTCCCCCGCTTAACTTCAAGTCTTACTTGAGTCAGAAGGGGGAAATTCATTTCACAGCATTTAAACACTTTGCACCGGTGGAACATCAACATCATGAACACCCTCTCCCACTTCATCTTTAGGGCTTCATTGTCCATTCATGCTCACACGATGCACTTCCTGTAAATGAGGATTCGCTCTTAATTGGTCTGCCTGGTAAATAAAGGTCAATTTAAAGCCCTCCCACCCACCTTCCACCTCCTGTTTCCCCGCCCCCCCAACCCTCTCCGACTCTTGTTTATACTTCCGCGCCGCTTGTCAAGCCAATTCTCGCTGAGTAACATTTCAAAGAGGCATCAGCCTAATTGCTTGCTAATGAGTAGACAGTTGTGGGTGTGTGAGCGCAAGTGCACTGTCAAACACACACACCCCACACACACACACACAGTGCTGCTTTGAGTGGAATATATTTGCGTGTCCTCGTTCAAACTCGGCAGGATGACGGCGAGGGGAGACGGTGTGGTGAAGGAGTGAGTCGGTCTGGTCCATGATGAGGTCCGCAGTCTCAACCAGAGATATGGAGTGGAGATAATTGTCCATCAGTCTGGGCCTTTCATGGCGACTGTGGTGTGTGTATGTGCATCTAAATATATATGGACGTGAGTAAATGTGTGTGTGATTTATGAGGTCATATCAAGGACACTGAGAGGGTTCAAATTTTGCATTTTGAAGAACATGAAAGATTTCCTGTGCGTGCGCCTGGGAATGCAAATTCGTACTCCGACCACACTTTTCCGCTGTTCCTCCTCCCAATCATGGATTCCCTTTTTGGCTGGTCCTGCCGCTGCCTAACATTGCACTTCAAAGTCACGCTCTCTTCAGCTGAAATGGCCGCTCCTTGTACTTTGAAACATTTGAAATAATGAAAACTTAAAAGGCAGCTTGATATATTCTTCCGCATTTTTTCCCACGCTTCCCTCCATTGCTCTTGTGAAATGAGGTAAAGTCCCATGGGGCGTTTTGGGGAGATGAGAGCTGAAGTCATGAAGCTTTAGTCTGCAAGTCTGAACACACACACATACACTCAAGAAATGAATAAATGCAACAAAATGATATAGTGGTCACCCTTATTTTTCTACTTCCCTTCACTTATTCATCAGTCTCTCTCCATTGTTACAGCAGTGTTACCTCAGACTTGTTTGCAGCCTCCTACCCAGGAACCTCTGCTTTCATTATTTACAGCACAGGCATAAATTAATCATTTTCCAGCAGAAACCTCTGTAGCAGTTTGCGCTTCTTAAAAATAGTAATCAAATATGTATGTTTACATCTTCATCTATGTATATTTTAAGCAATGATATACAGGCCCCCAACATTTAACAATCATGGGTCAAGCATCAGATACTTGTGCCGTAAAAGGAAGACTCAACTACACAACTACACTCAACTTATCATTCACTGAACAAATTCAGCAGCAGAACAATCTCATTATCATACCACATATTATTGTCTTATAAAGCTGATATAACCAATGTTTTAACAATCAGTTGTCTGTACTTTACTGTAGCCTGTCTGTAGACACAGTCGGAATATTAGCATTGTTTTGGAGTTGTGTTTTTGGTCATCTTGCCATTATAAGTCTTTGTCCTTTTATCTCTGTTTTCCTCTCCACCCTCGATAAAAACAAAAGATGCTAAAATGCTACATTTTTTTGGAGTATGAGCAACCAAGTCAGGTGATGATTCTCTTTGGCTTTAGAATACCCAGCACCATTAACTTTAAGCATTTAAATGATATATATGCAGCAGTGACAGGGTCAGTGTGTGCCTTTGGTTATGGTGAGCCATTGATTTTGGTTTTAATCTGTCATTGGTGCAAAAATAGTAAACCAGACAATATGTTATAATAATGAGACTTGGAGAAGAAAAAACTTCGGAATCTGACTCCCTGTAAGACCACAAATTGCCAATTTAAACTGCTTAAGCTGCTTCAGATATATTGATCAGTGAAATGTTTGAGTTTGAACAGTGCGAGGCTAAATGTTCCTCCCTGTTTTTGCTTTGTATACTAAGCTTGGCTAAACATGTCCTGCCTTATCTCCCTGCACAGGGAGGGCCTGAATGAGGCCACGTTCCAAATATCCAGCAGACTGGTGTCCTCTCTCAGTAGCCAAATGCCACTTATGGCTGTAACTTTGTCAGTTTATGAGAGATATGCCAGAGTTTTTTACACTGCACACAAATGTTTCAGGTTCACATTAATTCATGTGAACATTTTTTTATTCACTTAGTGGCTCTAAGGAATAAATAGATAAAAATAGACATGAAGCATTTTGCAGCCTGACAACTGGTCACATCAAATGAAACAGTGCCTTTCTCCCATTCTTCTACACAAGACAACAAAGAGTTCATGTTAATGTCACTTTACCAGCTGCCTCAGATACAAGGCCCAATCAAGTCACACTCACATTACAGACAGGAGCAATCTTCAAATCTCAAGTCTGGGAAAAAGTCAAATATTATTTCCCAAAACGTTGCACTGGTCTTTTAAAACAACACAGCCTCTTGAAATCACAGTGTGAGATACACACATATGCACACATGCTGATGAAAAGAGCTGAGTGGTGCTGGAGGTGTTAAAGGCTTCCAAGAGAGGCACGGTGACTCATTCAGAAGTGGAGGGTAATCTTTAATTCCACATACAGCAACAAACACAAACAGTCAGTCAGGACTGTGTGGCCCTGCAGGTCCCCATTTAGACTCCACTTGTGCTTCAAAACAGCACAGCACACAGACAATAAACCAGCACAGATGACTGATAATCACTGACTAACCTAGCAACAGTTCACACTGTCTGTAAACTTTTTTATTGTAAGCAACTATGGCCATACTTTTAAACACCTGTTAGCAAAGTTCAGTTCTTTAAAAGAAAAGTTACAGTGAGTCAGAGTCAAGTCTTCAGGGGAATAAAAATCATATCTCATGCATTACTGCATGTTTGAAATACTGACTGCCAGTTGTGAATGGGCAGAAGCCACCTCTGAGTGTCTACGCACACACACACACACACACACACACACACACACACACACACACACACACACACACACACGCAGGGTACATTGTGTCTGTCTAAGCCAATCTCCCTCACAGCTCTCTCCCAGTGTCTGTCTCTGATTCCTTATTTCTCTCTTTCTCTCTCTTATGCACACATACACACACACACACACACACACACACACACAAAGGTAGGATCATATTTTCTCGCAGCAAAATCAGAATTGTGTGTTTTTTGCTTACTCAAGTTCACAACCACATCAAAAGTAGGCAGCAGTACAGACCTATAGATGCAGACTCTGTGCGTTGTCTCAGTGTATGAAAAAGTAAATTACAATGAGAAAACCATTGAGGAGTATCAGACACGCTCATGAATGCAGTGTACAGACAGCAAAGTGGGTTTTTTCCCTCTAATTATTTCAGCCCATTTTCACACATTTTAATCCTGTTTTTCTTGTGTGGCCACTAAATATTAGTTCAGCTTAAGACTTGCTGGCTTTGATGTTCTGTACAAGCCTAAATATGTTTTTATATACTTTATCGTTCCCTTGGAGCCTCTGTTGTTGACATTTGCAGTCAGCTTATGAGAGGCAGAGATAAAGTCAGTCTTTCCACAAGCACAAACAGCATGACGCTCAAATCAATATATGATTTATAAGCAGCCAGAGTTGTGCGTGGCCCCCCGTGGAACACGCAGCGCTGCCAGTCGAGTCCAGAGCGCGTCTCTATAGGAATGACTTAATATTTGATGATGATGTTAAAAGCTTTGGTGAAATGGCGGCTGTTAGAGTCAGCATTGTGGCGCGTGCTGATTTAAGCATTTTACAGCTTATTACACAAGCTGAGAACACTCAAACATTGAAACATTGTCTCTAAACATGTCCCGCTGTCACACAGCACTGCTGATGAGGAGACGGGATGAAGGCTGGTGAGATCTTGAAGAAGGTTAAAAGTTTTGGAAACCTCCCAAATACCACTATTTATGATTTGTTTTAAAATAGACACAACCCAAAGGTGACCAGAACACAGTCACACCTCTTTCGTACAGAGCAGGGAGAGTTAGACCTGATCCACAAAGATCCAGAAGACTGGCAGCCAGACGCACACCAGTTATCAGTACGTCACTCTTTACTGCACTTCACATTCTTAGACTGTCCACGTTGCATCAAAAATGTTCTGGTGTTAATGACACACCACTTAATCAGAGCTGATAGAAAGTCCATTTGAACTCCCTCCTCCTCCCACATATTGATTGAGACTGGAGACTTGTGGCAATACAACTGGATCCTACGTGACCCAGTCAGACTGAACATAAATGGGCCCAGGCTTTACTTGGGTCTTTCTCTTCTGACACTAGAAGAGAAATAGTTTGTTGTGCTGTGTGTTTTGTAAGTTTGAATTACTGAGAATCAAAACAGAATATTGTATGTAACAGAGTGTTGGCCAGGAAATATGACATTTTTACATTTGTAAATGTCTTTGTTGATTTTACAAAGTGTTGATATGTAAAACATGAAGGGTGCCACGTGTTATAATATGTGATCCTTTGAGTGAATAATGGGAGGCCACTGAGTCAGATGAACATTGGAGATGACTGATATCTCACAGAGGTCTTTTGTTTGTTGTTCTTCTGGTGTCTCTGATATGTATCTGACGTTAGCTCCATCCATCCATCCATTTTCTGCACTGCTTATCCAGACTCACAGGGTCGCGGGGGAGGACCAAAGCTCGTGAATACATAAAGAGTCTTGGATGAAACTAGGTGTCATCTCGTCATTTCAAACCACCACAGAGAAAAGCATCCCAACACAAAGAAAAGTGTATCTGAATGTAAACCCAATACTATAAGGCAAAGACACACAGAGACATCTTTAGTGTTTGAAACACAGTGGTGAAATACTCAACAAGTAAGAACAACCTTTTTAATGCTGCAGTCAGACAGACGTTTCCTCATATCTACACAGAACTGAGTGAAATCCCCAATCTTACTGAACTTTGATGTTCAATCTCCCACGGCCAGCTGGTTTGTGAGAGGAGATGAGCCTGAGCTCTGAATCATGAAATATCACTTGTTTTATAGCTTCACAAGTAATAAAAGCAGCAGACAAGGTTGAACGCTTATTTGCTGCAGGGCGTGATGAGACAAGTCTTCATTTTGGTTAGGAAGTCGAGTCCCAGTCTTTTTCTTTTTTGCCAAGTCAAAAGTGATCGCATTAATGAATGGAGTCCGACTCGGGTTACATAATGGAGAGCTCTCACCTCTTCTAGCTTTTGGTATATACACTATAAGCCCTTTCAAATACGGTACAAGGACAACTTTACACAAATGTCTGCACACTCAACTGACTGAGTCGTCAACAACAAAGTGTTCTGTCAACCTCAGAAACTTATAAACTTAACTTCTCCTTGTTTCTCCTGACAGAGGGAGCGACTGCGGAACATCGAGAGGATCTGCAACCTGCTGAGGAAGGTAAGCAGAGAGGGACAAATCACAACTTGTTTGTGTTGCTCGTGCTGCGAAGATGATGGAGGGGTATGTGGCAGGATGAGAAACTGCATGAAATGACGTGGAATAAAACACTGTGTCCTTCACTGAATATTCAGTTACTTTGACCTGATATCTGATTTGAATGTATTAAACATGTTTTGAGTCCGTGTATCTGCCATACATGTAACATATTCATATCCTCTTAATCCTCATTTTTCACTTCTTCCTCGTGAATTTTTTTAGAAATGTAAGACTTCTGCTCTTTGATTTTTGAGTGAGGAGTTTTCAGAGCTGTACATCAGTATTCTACAGGTCGAGTTTCTGTAGTTCAGTTTTTAATGCATTTTGATTTTTACAGTGATGCTTCTTTTGTTTTCTTGCCTCATGTTGAACTGACATGAAAGGGGAGAGAGAGAGATTGAGCTGTTCTGTACTGTTCTCTTCAGAGCCATGCTCTGTGTGTGTGTGTGTGTGTGTGTGTGTGTGTGTGTGTGTGTGTGTGTGTGTTTGTGTGTGTGCAGACAGTTTGCCTTGAGGACTCAGTATGAAGATGTGAAGCGGCCTCCTCCCAGCTTCAATGTGACATCTGTTTCTCCCTCCACCTCTCTGAAACTCACACTGTGTCTGTCTCTGCGTGTGTGTATGGGTTTCTATATGTGTGTGTGTTTTGCTGGAGGTTCATCGGTTGAACAGCTGATCTTGGTTATCAGTGTTGTCAACTTGAGCCCCTGGGCCCTCTGCTTGCCCCTGGGGAGGACATTCTCCCTACAGTGTCTTGTGCAGTGACAAATACACATATGCATGAACACACAGGCGCACACAAAGCAACATACAGTGCACAGATCCAGATGCACTGTCCTTGCAGCTGTGACCTACTGTGCAGGATCACTGGAGGTAGCTGCTACCCCAATGTCATCGAGACGCAGCTTACAGCGGAATACCACCCAATTCCAGTTTTAATGTATGCTGCACCAATCAATAAAAAGCCATCTTCCAAAACCAGAGATCAGAGACCTTTTAAACTTGTGGTGAATCAATATGTTATCACAATCTGCAGCAGCTCTACAGGCCTTGTCGTTTCAGTTTCTCTATGTACACTGGCTGTGCACCCTTTTCAGCTGAAATTTCTGAAATGCAGCCTCATCCTTAAGTATTAGACATAAAAACCATAGTTGTGAGGTCATATGTTACTTTTCAAACACCCTTTATGGCACAATCTTATGGCCTTCAAGCATGCTGTGTTGTTAGCTATAAGATATATTTTGTGGAACCTTTGTTATTGAAGACTCTGTGCAGATTAAGCACAATTTTCCCCGGACTGGTTGCCCCTGAGTTTGGTTTTTTTTTTCAAAATCGGGCATCATTTCTGCAAGATCACTTGTCATTTGATGTTGATTTTGGGGGTGAGGGGTTTGTCACAATGCCTGATTAATTGCCTGAGTGATCAACCATCTGGCTCGTGGATAATCAGATTGGTTTATTGAACAGGGACAGTGCACATTAATGAACACCGATATAAATGAGCCAGAGTAAGCCAAGAGACTATTTTTCACTAGATTTCTGGCAGATCAGAAATGTTGGTGTCTACAAGGTTGGTGTGTCTAAAAATGTAGTCTTGACTGAGATTTTTGTGATATAAAAAAAAAATTTCACTCCAGAACAGACTGTTACATTCTTAGTAATGAATATTGGTCTATGCAAGCATATTGACACCATTTTTCACTTTTTAAATCCCTTTTATGTACTACAAAGCAAGAACAGTGAAAGTAGACACCAGTGAGTTGACAGAAAAGTGTTTATACTGTAAATGAAAGGATCAAATGTGATTGCTTTTCACTAATCCAGTAAATTAAATAACAGAGAAATCAAGGTACTTAATTACACTGGTGCAAAAATCCATAAATCCTGCTCACCGATTTGCTGCACTGCCTGCAGGGGCCTTGTACAGCCACAGAGATCTGTCTCAGAGGAAGTGGTGTGCAAAATAGGCTAGCAAATGTCAGTCAACTCACAGATTATATATCATCACATTGTCCTGCCCTACTCTGCTGTGTGAGGTGATTGATGAACAGCATTAGTGGCGCAAGAGGTAAAGCAAAAAGAACAAGAGACAACGAGGGAACATCACTGCCAAGTGCCTCAAGTGACAGCTTCCTTTTCTGATACATGTAGTCAAATTCATACATCTCTTCACAGTTTATTAACTTCATGCACACAATTTGTGAGCTATATTTTGACTGCGCCGCGTGCTGTGCCAGTTCTATGTCAGTGTGGACGCCTGGGGTCCTGATGCAGGAGGATCTGCTGCATTGTGGAGGTTTTTTCCTCCTTTCTCCAAAGCTCTTCTTTCCTCCACGAAAGCTATTCAGCTCCTTCCAACTGGCACAGTCACAGCACGGTGGTCCTGATTGATTCGGTTAAAAGCCTTGGCTGTGTTTCTTTATGTTGGCATACCTATTTGATAGTTTGCGCTACAGACACATACACATGCAGGCACATGGACACGTGCCATTTTAGTTTTCCATAGAGGTTGTTGTGTTCTGATGGGTTTTGGACGCCTGAAAACTCATGCAGATGACAATAGCTTGAGGGGATATACTGTGTTCTGTACTCTCATCTGTGTGTGTCTGTGTGTTATTCATTAGATTTGCAGTCTTGTGGCTTGAAGCAATGAGCCGGCGTGTTGTCACAGCAACTGAGCAAACCTGAGTGTACTCATTAGCGCTCTTCCTCCCTTTATTTTTGGACCTGTCTTGCCCCTTTTCCTCTCTCTCCTCCGCTTTTTCAACATCTCTCTCTGTTCCTCTTTCTCTCTATCCCTCCCCTTCTATCCATCCCTCCTTCTCTCTACACTTTCCTAAGTGAAGTAATGAGAAGGTGACGGAGGATGAGCACAGCACATTACAGACTCTGTGTTGTACAGTGCCAAAGATATATATATATTTTTTATCTCTGCTATGCCATCTTCAAAACTCAGCTTTTAGCATTTTATTTGTGCCATTGGATGATTATCAAATTGGTTACTGTTGAAATAATGTTTGTGGAAAACAATCTTCATAGAGAGAAGGAACACTGTAGCCACTGACTCAGTGATAGAATGAAGTCACAGTTAGAGATGGATGTATACTTCATATTGCACCATCACTAAAATATGTTTCAACCAGCTGTGTCCTCAACACTGGCTGCTCACAGTGTGCCCACTGTCCACTGTATGAGCTTTTATTTATGTATCTTTTAAAAGTGGTGTGTCACTAGTTGCATTCAAATTACAATGCAACCAGGATTTCTAGGAAACCTCCACAATGTTTATTGTGCCCTTTGAGTGGTCCTTTTGAGACCTTTTGCTTCATGCTTTTGATCATCAGTGTTATGGCTGATAGTGCTGTTCAAGCAACCCTCTTATCAAGAGTAATGGGATGCAACAGGGGTTCATTCTTGATCAGTCCTCTTGATCAGTAATTGAATGTGTTTTTATGCAGACGATGTAATGTAGCATATCCCTTGTTCACACCTGGTCCATTGCTGATACACTTAAATGTCCTCACTTTTTCACCATACACTGATTTAAAATGCACAATAGACTAGATACCTCAAATTATCCACCATCACCTATATCTCTAGGTATCCTGTGATTAAAACTGTAAATTGTACTTAAATATTATGAATACCAATATTATCTCCTCTAATTTAAAACTTGCATTTACAGTTCACAATCTAATAATTACATAAGCATAGATATCCCTAATGCCCACACTATGTATCTTTTAAATGCAATGCAAGCTGATCTCTAGCTAGATTCTTTTATTCCTTCTGGAGATTTCAAAGCACTATTATCTGATGTTTCGTATGAAAGTTGTAATTGTTTTTATTCATTCTCAAGTAATCATTTGCAAAATATGACACTTGCATTATGGAAGAGACAAGACAGAACTGGACTGATTCCTTCAAAGTAAGATGTCTTGTAAAATTGGTCTCCCTTCCTCATTTTGCACTCTGCTCCCTTCGCTTCTGAGACTCTCTCAACTTCCCACCCCTCTTGCACTCTCATTGCTCTCATTGGGTTTGTATTTTTCTGCTTTCTCTGTGTCCTTTTTATATCTTACTTCCTCCCTCTCTGTCTCTCTGTATGCGTGTTTGTGTGTGTGTGTGTGTGTGTGTGTGTGTGTGTGTGTCTCCACACATTGGAAAGAGATGAGAGAGGAGTCAGAAATTGAGTGGTTCTGTTCTGAGCTGTGATCTCTGCTTCTGTTAGGCGCTTTGTGTGCGTGTGTGTGTGCACATAGTGGACACTTTAACATGCCTGTGTGTTAGTGGAAGTACACACAATTGTGTCCATTGACATAACATGGTGCAGTTATTTGTTGTGTGTGTATTTGAGTGTGTATATGCACAATAGTTAATGCATAGTCCCATTGAGTGAACAGGAAAGAGGTTCTTTCATTTTTCGGTGTATTATCTGGATTGACTGCAGTAAATGTCATTTATATTTTATGTTCACAATACTTGTTAAAGCATTAGCATAGCTACAAATGCTTTTACAGTCATACATTACAGTGGTAGTCTAGAGGGGATTGTACACAATAACACATTAATGGGATAGTTGACAAGGGGTTAGACAAACAAATAAAATGCAAATAGCAGAGTGTGGATGTAATTTACAATGTGTACAACAGGAAGCATCAAGAAATTGAGAGAAAAAGTCACTTTTGCTATCATTAATAAACTAAACCAAAAATGCTGCCTAATATCAGTCTGCTGGAAAAAACACAGCCATCCTTTTACATGTAACAACTTTGCTAGGTTTGCACCCATGCTTTAAGTGCATTTTATGTGCATCAGTGAACAGGACACTTAAGACCATGATAAATGTGTCCAAATGAAACATCATGCACATTACACAGCATGCATTGTTCTGTTATCAGATAGACTGAGCAGATGCATGGATTTTAAAATCCCTTTTCCATGTAGTGTGGAAGTCATAGTGACTTCTCCCTTATCATTACTATCATCATTAGACATGTTTCAGTTAAGCATTATTGAAGTCTATATTTTAAAGGAGACAGACAACTGAAACAACCACTGACGTGCCTTGTGTAGTCTCAACTTTCACACACACAGACTTCAAAACTTGAGATGCATTCATTGCCATTCCATGAAAACTTGCTTGCTGCTGCAACACTAGACTCAAAAGTCAGCCAGTGTCACCACTCAGGGAAGACTAGAGAGGTTCAGCTTGCTGCAGATGTCCTCTGACACATTGAGGAACAGACATGGCAACAACCAGTCACACTGACTTTCTGATTTTCTTGTGAAATGGAAACATTTTCTACTCAAATGAACTATTTTACTAAAAAGAAAACACAAAGGAGGAAAATCTGGAACTCATTATTTCCATAGAGTCATTCAGTTTGTGTGTGCAGGGGTGACAGAGAACTGCTGCAGCTGTCCACGAGAGAATCTGTTATCAGATCTGCAACATTTAGCTGTGTTTTTAACATGTCTTGTTTGCCATGTGAATGGTTGATTGCAGATCACAGGGACGAGTGACTGCAGCAGGCTCCCACACAGAGTGACATCACACGCATATGTCATATATGTAGAAATGCATCACAAGGACTTTCATGTCTTGTCACTGTCACGACACTGTCAGATAGTTATATGGTACCACAACCTACCACCAACAGTAATCAATCAATCAATCAAAACTTTATTTATATAGCACCTTTCCGACATGAAAAGCAACTCAAGGTGCTTCACAGAGTTACAGAATATAAGAATAAAAATCTCCCCAGAACCCCAACCCAAA
>JBAJHX010000031.1:2683591-2693873 GCA_037176925.1 Amniataba percoides | reverse complement strand
AGTGGCAGCTGCCTCAGGGATGAGGCTGCCACCGTGTTTACCTTGTAAACAGCAAAGGTGGCGACGGTAACCACTGACTGTCTGAAAGCATCTTTAGACAGACGCAGTCGATGTGTATATTTGTCCACGTAAGCTCTTGGTGCCTGGCTGTGCGCCATGTGACTGCTTAACCCACAGAGCTGACACCTGCTGTACAGAGAGACAGGTACCTGTGTGTGTTTGGAGAAAGTAAGGCATTTCTGTTTGCATTTCTGATGTTTGTCTTTTCAAATGTCTGCTTACTAAATCTCTCCCAGCTCCATCCAGATTTGCGACTGACTTCAGGATCAAAATCTCTGTCTGTGCCACATCACGGTTACATGTCAGTGTTTGATGCACAATTCTCATAAAGAAGAAAACTGTTAGGGAACTATTAGTATAATAATGGTGACAAACGCAGGGTTTCAGCTCAGGGCAAAGCTGTTCGGTGATGGAGGAGGCCTAACTGTGTTACTGCTGCACCATTTCTCCATTCCAAAAGCAATTGCGTGGAAAATTTAAACAGTGTCTTAGTCATCCACAGACACAAGCAAGGGCACATTTCGGATATCTGGGCCTATCAGAAACAATGTTGCTCTGGGTCCCTCCTAATTACTGTAATTTGTACTTCCCAGTAGAATCTTTATAGACTGTCTTCAGCACTGGATCCCTATAATCATCGTCACTTTTTACCCGATTAGCGACAGCACTGGGCTCAAGGAAGGCCGCTGGCGAGTCATTCAAGGGACCTTCGTTTGCAAACCTGTGGAACTGGGTTCTCTTTATTGGTCTGTATCAATTGACTATAAACAGGATGCTGTGATATAAATATCAAGCTTGTGCAGAACTTTACCATGATGAAATTTAAAACTTTAAAATCAAATGACTTAAAATGTAAAAGGTAAAAATGCACAAAAAAATTAAACAGGGAAAACAAATTAATCCTTCCACTGGACACTATGAATATCCAGCTAACTCCACCTACTTCCATCACCATCTGGTCAGAGTTTGTCAGTTAGCCCATAATGTTGGACAGACCAGCTGACATTGAGTCGCTATCAGTAAACATCATCTTTCCTGAAGAGTTAAACAGGGTATTCCTTTATGTGACAGAACAGCCCCAGTCCTGCATCAAGTAACGTCCCCAGTGGCTACCACTGAACGCTTTTTCCAAAACAGGACAGGGTATAATCACACTGAATGGCGAGGCCTGCCAAAGGCGAGGGTGGAAGAAGAGGACTCATTAGCTTGTCAGAGAGTCTGTGCTAAGAGACCAGGCAGAATCGGAGAGGAGAGAGGAGACACCGCTAACGCGAAGGAACAACAAAATGTATAAACTGTACCACAGCTGATGACCAGGCTTCCACCATATAACATGTTATGGTATGTTACCTTTTATCTGCAGCATTGTTCTTTCTTAGATTCTGACTTGACTTTGAAAATCGGAGAACTTCATTGTTAACAACTGCCTCGCTATTTGTTGTGTACATGAACATAAAAAAAATCTTCATCGTTCACATTTCACATTCACCATGATAATATGCAGAATGATAATATGCAGAATGATAATATGCGACTAATAAGCTAAACTAAACTTCGAACTAAACTTGATATGATGACAGTCAGAACTAAAATGTCTTTGCATTGACTTTCTAGGCTTGTGTGCAGCCTCTGTTTCATTTTAAACACACATTAAGACCTTGGTGTTTTGGGATGCATGTAAGGCTGATGAATTTCCAGAGGTAAAAGAGAGAACACCCAGTGTGTTAACTACACATGACAACCCCACACACACCACAGATGATAGTGATTTAATTGACACTCTAAGAAAACTGGAGGATCCATCCTGCTGTGATGGGTGCTCCAGTTCTTATTTGTTTTTGTCAAAAGCACTTATATCAGGAACTGGTTCTACAATTGACATATCTCTTAGAGGGACTATGACCCTGTCGCAGGCTTTCAACTAGACACGATACCGCGTGTCTGTGTGTGTGTTTATCAAAGCCAGAAGGATATTGTACTTGGCAATCCTCACTTTGACACTCAGCTGAAGCCTGCTCTAACAGAATGACTGCTGACATCTAGTGAAACTGTGACTGAGTGAGCAGTTATTTTAATAGTGTTGCCAAGAGCATCTTATCTCTTTCTTTCAGGTGCAATCTCAAAATGATATCCAATAATTAGAATTTATTATTTATCATATAAATGTATTCCTCCACATGCAGTGCATCCCACTGACCATCGTTTTATCCAGCTGGAGGCAATTTTGCACATGTCGCCAGTCTCAAAGCTCCAGCCCAATGTATGAAGGTCTTTAGAAAATGCTGAAGCCTGAGGCATCAGTCCTCACCAACCCATGTGGAAAGAGAATTTCATCAACTCAATTGCAAAAAGAAGACACTTCCAATTTCATGCCTATCATTCCTGCCCTCAGGGTGAAAGGGCATCAGCAAAGAGCTGCTGAATGCTGCAGCGAGCTCAGTTTATTTAAGCTGAATAAGAGCAGCCTTTGATGTTCCAGCTCAAGGGGAAGTGGTCTTCCAGCAGCCTGCCAATCAGTGAAGCAGTCCCCGGCTATGTCATATATCACTGTTGTTGTGCCAGGTCCTTATACCCTGAAAAAATCTTTGTCCATTAGCTGGTTGCTATAATATTTAAACAGAGAACATTTGGATTAAAGTAAAATTATGGTTTATTTCAGCTAAAGTTTTATTTCTCTTGCTCAAATCAAATGACATTTATACTGTAAATGGTACAACTTGTAGTGAAATTTGCTTTTGCCTCCAGAAAGCAAACAAATAATGGGGGAAACTACAGAAAAGGACAGTATGAAATCAATTATACCAAATAAAATGGGATATTTTACAAAAGAAAGTAAAAAACAAACACTATATCTATAGAAATGAAAGAGTGAAACTATGAAACAGTATGATGATGAAACAGAATACAATGCATACATGTATATCTTATCTTATGTGCCGCAGGTGGATGGATTATAATTAGGAGTTATAAATTATGTACGTGAAATAAAAGTCTCTGGTTCAGGATCTAGATGGCCTGAAGGAAGAAACTCATACTCTCTGTTTTGGCTCCTTGGAGTAAAAGATAGCAACGAGGACTGGATGGGCTCAGGGGATCAGTTCTCCTGAACAAACTTCAACAAACTAAAAGGAGAAGCTTCAATGAGGCAAGAGAAAAACGAGCAGTCAGACAGATGATCAGGTTGAAAGCAAACCCAGAGATTAGTCAGATTTATCTGGAGGACATAATTAAGTCTACTGGTGAGGTTACAATGCAAAGCTAACTGTTAGATATCCTCACAGTTTATAGGCCGACATCTTGCTTCACCTCAGAGTGACTATACTGAAAGCAGCTGCGCACGCTTGCAGTTTATCGAGTGCAGCATGGGATTCAGTAATATCATGGGATTATTCAATATAATGCCATTAATATTACTCCATATATTTAACCAAAGGTGGATTAAAAATGTTTACAAAATGTTCAACATGTTAATGCATTTGAAAAATGTTGAGGTAATAAGTAATGAAATGCACACTCGCCAAACTCAGTACTGCCAAGGTTTCACTATGGCTGTATATGGTACAGTATAAGCAGTAGCTTATTGGTAATTTGTATTACTAAGTCAGTGTGGTAACTTTGGGTTTAATTTCTACTTGCTTGACTGTTTGTTGACTTGCTCGGCCCATTCGTCACAGCGACCCAGGTCAGATGGGTGCATCACCATTTGAACTGATGTCATACTACCACGAGGAGTCACCTGAGAAAGACACTACACGTAGGGGCTTTAAACCACCCTGGTCTAGTATTGTGTGTAATTTTACATAAAACAATTTTGACATCAGTGTAATTTATTGTAACTCATTTAATTCAACTTCCAACCAAACTACATCAAGGTAATGAACATAACATGTTCCCCACCTAACAGAAGCCTTCTTATTATGCCTTTGTTTCATCTGAATTCTGTTTGAACAACTAAATTAATGGCGGTCCCTGCTCCACAATACCTCACAGGAGTATAAATCATCTAAAGGTCGTGAAATATGTTCAATCACTTTTTGCCAAGCTTAATTACAGTTCCCTGCTCTGATGGGGTTTGAGACTGTAATTGGCATCTGGGTGTTTTTTACATTTAGCAGTTGAGGAAAAGCTACTGCAGCTCAAATATCCAAGCTTCATCCAGAGTGAAAGAGTGGACCCAAATGAGTTGCGAGTGTGGAGTGTTTAATCAGGTTGAATGTGAGAGATTGGAGGTGGAGTGGACCATATGTTTCCTGGTCGGCAAGGTAACACCTGACTTCTGACTTGTGCACGGATATTATTTGTATTGTATTTGTATGTTTGCCAAAGTTTGATGTTTGCCGTTCTTCATACTGCACATGGTTTCAGGTCTGGTCCCTGTGTTACTGTAATATTGCTGGGATAAACAGTCACATCATATTTCAATCGTCTCTGGCCTTACACATCTTAAATAGAGTGACTCAGGCTGCGCTGTACACGCATACAGCTGACAGTTATCTTTACATGATGCATAATGATGAATAACATAATGACTGATTCATTTTTGGATTAAAGTAGAGTGAATGAGATTAACACGTTTTGTTGGGTGTAGTCAGACAACAACCTGCTGGGATATCACAGGGCAAAAACAAGAATTCAAAAGTTATAATATTGATTCTGCTTCCTGATGTCCACATTATTTCTAGAGTGTCTGATATAAAAGATGCTGATTAACTTTAGGGGAGAGGCTTTCATTTTTTCCTTTGAATAATCATGTGGTGTGGAAATGACTTTGTATTAACGCAGTAGAAATCCAGGAAAAACATGCAGCAATTAATGCACCATCCATGGTGAGAAATGCACAGTTCACTGTAGGTCGATCTCTCACAGCCTTTGGGGCGATTAGGGTTCTAGGTTTCTGTCTGATGAACTTTCACATGCATATGTATTGCATATGTTTCACACTGACTATGAGCATATGAGTATAGAAATTAAAGTCAGCTTCAGGTTGAACTAAGAGTTCAGAGAGTGAATAAATCTGTATCAAAGTTCACAGCCTCTCTGTGCTTTCATATCTGCTGCTGCTCAGAAAACTGCACAGCCTGGTGTGTGACAAACCAGGTGTCAGGGTGGCGAGGCGAGGTGAGGACTGGATAAATGAAATGAAACTGCAGCACACACCACACATTTCCTCTGTCTCCTTCTCATTTCTTTGATACTCTATTTATTTATTTCCCTCATTAGTCGTGAGGGTTGCTCGTGACCCGGTGTTCTTACACTGCGTCCCTCAAGCGGGCCTGCCTGAAACGTCACATTTGAAAAGCTCTCCAGCCTCTTTTCAGCTGTGACTGAGCCCACTCCATGGCGGGTGTCCTCGCTAATTGGGCCTGGAGAGGTTGAGGCCGAGGCGAGGCGGCCCTGTCAGGTTCCACTTGGGCTCTGAAAGGAGCGTGGGCTGGAGCTCTCATTTACCATGTTGGATGGTGATTTGCAGTAAGAGGTCTGGGAGCTGTTTGACTCAGCACAGGGGCAATCAGAGGGAGAAAAGAGCAAGCGAAAGTGAATAAGCAGAGACGCTTCTTTCTGAAAAGAGTGATGGTGGATAGAAATAGGCTTTACATGGAGGCAAGAATTTGACAGTGAGATGTATTTCACATAAATATTTAAAGATAAACTGTGTACGAAGCGGTTCTAAACATGGTAAACATAAATATAAGAATTTTTAAAAACTTGACTTGTTGCCACCAAAAATAGTGTTATTGATCACAAAATATTGAACTTTGGTTCCTGAATTTGAAGTTTAATTTTTTTTTGTTCATAAAAATACGCAATAGTTATTGTGAAATTGATTAGTTTTAGTTTTAGTTTAATTTCTTTATTAGAATTTTCATGACTTCATAGTTACCATGGTTACAGGTAACTGTACACGTGTTGCAAGGATTGTGGAAAAGGCACTGTTTACTGGTTTATACCAGACTTTAATGGTTCACACAGAGAGAGTGTCCACCTCGCTTATTCTCTCTCTCCTGTCTGTCAAACTGCAGAAAATTACCAGGTTATTTTGACAGATGGTTTATACAAAGGTGATGTTAATTAATCAGCTGAGTGAGGGGTCAGACTGAAAAACAGCCTCACATTAAAACAGCACAGCTCAGCTGCACTGATGGTGCTGTAGGTGTGTAACGTTCTGCTCAGACAATGACATACTATGCAGAAAATCCCACTGTAACAGACGAAGCATTCAAGATTTATTAGATGTCATAACACTGCACAACCATTGTACACACACACAGACAGGATTCTGAAAGTTACAATGGCAGCAACTATTTCACTTTTCACAGTAGAGAAGTGTGCATGTGTATAAATGATTGGCCAGCACAGCAAAATATACACACTCTACCCGAATTGTTATAATAACAATAATAATTGTTAGATTTCTATTGTGTTTTATATTTTTTGTGTTTAATTTGTGTACAAAGCATCAGTATGTTGTTTTAAGTGCAAGCCAAGACACAAACACAGAAAGGAGACATGGACTTCAAGAGTGCATATGCAACTAACAAAATATAGAAACTGTTTAGAAGTCAAATAGAAATGTAATAAATAATGAATAAAAATGTCCCTTTCCTAAAAATAAAATAACTGATGTGTTACTGTGTGGCAGACTTGCAGATCAGTCACTTGCTGTTCAGTTTGAAAGTGTATCAGGCGTTAAATATTCAACCTTTTTATCATCAAACACAGACTGCACAGATTCTGTATTAAAGTATTAAAGATGGCCGTCTAATTTGTATGTGGAATTATATCTTTTGCACAGCTCATTAATGCTAAAGGCAAGTTTTATTTTGTTTTTTTTTTTCACTCTTTACCAGTGTCATTCATATGCAGAGATGTGATGTGGCGGTCAGAGCTGCACTTCAGAGGCCGTGCTGGTTAGGGTTAGAGAGAGGGTGGACGTGTCTCAAGTCATCGTTAACTAATGAAATCGAAGAGAGGGAGGGAGGCAGAGGATGTGCACGCAACATCTTCATCTAATGTGCTTTTCATCTCAAACCGTGGCTATGCAATTAGCCGAGTTAGTCAGTAAGAGCAGCAGCATGTCCTCCCGAGCTTCTGTTAATGGATTAGTTTACTGATTCATTATTCTGAGGACTCGTGGTGGAACAGTCAGACCTTTGGCTGAGGCAGATTAATTGCTGGGAATTTCATATGCCTTAATGTTGACAAATTTCACTGATGTTTCGTGCAGAAAGTGATTAGTCAATGGATGGAAAAAGTAATCTAAATGTTTAAGTCATTCATCAAGCAAAGAGACCAAACATTTGCAACATGCAGCCTCTCAAAGATGGTAAATATCTGTGAAAAAATATAAAACTGTTGGTCAGACAACTTACATAATTTTTGTAAATATCTTCAAGTGAAACATTAAAAAGAACATTTTTAGATGGTGGTGTCCAACAGAAGAGAAATCATGGATACATTCCCGTCAGTCAGGATAAAGAAACACCCCTCGCAGTGTAAAAATAGACATAGTATGGTGTGTATTTTTAATTCTATAGTCTTTCTTGACTTTTTTCTGTTTTGTGTCTTAGATGTGTCTTAGGTATTATTAATCAATTTGGTGTAGCATCATATGAAACATCAATCTCATAGAAATAATAAGGACCTTTAATATGATACACTCATTATGTACAGTCAGCAACAACACCAGATACACACAGTTCACCACGTTCATATTTCAATACGTATCACACTACATGACAGTCAGCAAAGACTACCTATCTCAAAGCTTTAGGAATTTACTGTATTTGTATTTCTGTAAGACCTAATCCTAATGTCCTATTATTACAGTTTCTTTTCCATCTTTTCCATACCTCATTTCTTCTTCCCTCCATTTTCATAGTGTTCGTAATATACAGCTTATAAATAATTCATGCAAAAATAGTGGATTGGAGTGGATGCAGGGTGCACTGGTGGCTCAGCAAGCTAAAATGAATTTGAATCTGGGCCTTATATGTCACCTCTGCTCTTGAATTTAAATGTTCTCCTCATTCAGAAATCCCCTGTGGGCTCCAGCTTGAACCCCATTTTCTGCTTAAATATGTCTCTTATTTTACATTTACATTTCTGGTAAATTAGCTGCATTAAAAGTACACCTGACTGGCTTTAGCAGTTCCTGTTTGCAGTGTAACTGTGGATGTAAAGACGTCTTATTTTGAGACTGAAGAAAACTGAACAACTTGACGCCTCTCTTAATGTTTCATAGGCAAGTTGTGGGGTTCTTCTTTTTTCTCTGTGATGAGATTTACTCACAGTGGACATTGGAGATAATGATATCCTCAGGGGGTGCAAGCCAAACTGAATCTAAAAATATGTGCATCATGTCTGTGTGCTCAGAAAGAATATGCTTTTCAATGCACAGCTACTCTTCACTATAATAGTTCTTGGCACTCAATGCTCCACACTACATGTTGAGAGTGAAAAGCCTGAACGGTGTGAAATTCTCATATTTCTGTACTCATTCCCCATTCTGCATCTACAGCGTGGCATTCAGCATGCAGGTGTACAAAGTGTTCCACAGGGCGGTGATGCTGTGTATCATGGGATACTTGTAGTGATCGGGGTAAAATATAGATTCCCACATGAATGAGGCCTCGTCACATTTGCTGCTGGGTGGATCAGATGGGTGCAAGGGCGGCCCCCAGGCACCGCAGCCAGAGAAACAGATCTCCAGTCTCAGCCAGGCGCAGTCCCAGATGGGTCCCTCTTTCAACACACACACACACACACACACACACACAACACGCAGCTTCAGAGGATCTGCTAGACAGTCTGCGAATGAAGGAAGAAAAATAGTTCATTACTCATTAGCATGGAAATTGAATGCATATGCTCCAATACATTCCAACACACACACACACACTCACATACCTACTGTTAGTGAACATCTTCATTGAGTACAATAATTGTATATAATTTGCATTTTGCGCATTTGCATTCTGTCCCAACAACAAACATGTCAAACTAACTGATCCATGAAATGAAAAACTGAATCTCGGGAGGATTGCAGGGTCAGGTCTGGTTTCAGCGATGGTGGACTGAAAAATACATCCAGTTTGTTTGTGGCAGTAAACAATAAACACAGCCACTGTCTTTGTACAGTTCAGTGTAATCAGACGGTGACAAAGCACAACAGGTTTGAACACAGCTGTTCATACAGATCAGCTTGGCTGCTCACCGGGCCTTAACTGAACAGTTTGTGGTCAGATCATTGGGCTGAAACTGCAAATAGGACTTTCTGCTGTGTGCTCACATTGTAAATAGCAGAAAGGAGTTTGCCTGTCCAACTCTGTGACCCCCCTGCTGACCTTAAAGAGATGTCAGCCTTCCTGAGATGTCCACTCTGTGCTTGGCACCTCAAACTTACACAATTAAAGAACTGAAGCTTGTCCTTGGACCCGGCGTGTGCCTTTCAAATGTTCAGTACTGCCACAGTTGAACCGACAGTGTAAAGCTTGTCATCATCTTCTGGTCTGTGTGTAGCATTTTTAATTTGCTGCTGGTAACACGGGTCTGTAATTTTGCTCCAGGGACACAATCTTTAGAAGCTTGAAGTCCCTGCTATTTCCTAGATCCTGCTGCATCTCAATCAATCAGCAAAAAGGAGATGATTCCTTCCCACCATCAAACACCATTTTATGAACTAAAAACAGCGTTTTTTCAACAATATTTTGTCTGTTACAGGTGTATGGAAATTTGAGTGTTGAAAGTTTTGTGGTTTGAATCAATCGCTCAACTTTAAGTAGAATATATCTTACAACATGACATTATATTACACATTACAAAACACATTACACATTACACAAGACCAGCATTTATATTGAATGGTCATGTTAAATGCCAGTGCTGTAGTTATTTTACATTACAAAGCCACTTGGGGACACGGGGCTGTTTTCATAATGTTTTTGTGCTCACATCAGACTCTTATGTTGCTGTCAGTGGAGTTTACTTCTTAGTGTTGTGTGGTTGCTGCAGCGACATGTCACGCTTGTACCTTCATCTGAGTGCTGTCAGCCAACATGCATTTGAACAAGAGGGGGACAGACGAGGGACAACGTAAAGCTCAGTGTGACTACTTGTTTTTTAATGAGGTTTTAGTCTGTGTGCAGGGGCAGAGTGTGTGTGTGTGTGTGTGTGTGTGTGTGTGTGTGTGTGTGTGTGTGTGTGTGTGTGTGTGTGTGTGTGT
>JBAJHX010000031.1:2666061-2683491 GCA_037176925.1 Amniataba percoides | reverse complement strand
GTGTGTGTGTGTGTGTGTGTGTGTGTGTGTGTGTGTGTGTGTGTGTGTGTGTGTGTGTGTGTGTGTGTGTGTTCTTGCCCATGTACTGCATGCATGCTGCATTGTTGTGTGTATGTGTGTGTGCAGGTCCCCTGCCGTATGTGTGAAAGCAAATGGATATATTTAGGTTTTGTCTTAGCAGCAGTTTTCACGTCTCCCGCTGTTGAAGAGCTATTCACTGAAAATGTGTTTTTCTGTTATTAGGAGGCATGTGGTCATCTGAATAATGCATCCTGAACACTGCCTTGTTATGGCAGCGTATACAGTAATGTTCAAGGCCAGGTGTACCAGAATGGCACCATAATGCGTCGCCCTGTACGCTGTTAAATATACATGAGCAGTGAAGTGGCTTTCCTGGTGAATAACATTAACTATAGTGGTGAAAAGCCACAGCAGATTTCAGTGAACTAAGACATCTGTTTTATTCAGGTGTTCACAGGGATTTGCAATTGCAAGCAATTTCAGTCACACTATCTGACTGGCCTAAACGTATGCAGGGTGGCAAGCCAGACTTTACTGGTTGTGTGCCAACTCTTGTGGTGGCCAAAGATTATACATGTGTTTAGTCTGATCTGAAGTGATTATCTGCAACACTGTCTGGCTTTAGGAAATAGCAACATCTGTTACCTAGGCAAGAAAAACAAGAAGAAACATACAAAATTATTTTTAAATGAAATATATTTTTCTTGTTTTTATTGAAGCCACAATATAATTGATTTTTTCACTAAATACAAAATGTTGTTGAAATAAAAATTTAACTAAAACAATTCAATGCTAATTTGCCATTAATAAAACACACAACCCTATAAGGTTATTTTGGTGAATGTAAATTTACACATCCAGCAGAGACCTTGGTCTCCACCTGTCCCCAGGTAAAATGTGGACAGGGTTCGTTACAACAGTAAAACCTAAAAACCAAAACAATGAGCTGAAAAACACTAAAATACTTAGAGCAGAGAGGAACTACAAACTCAGGTAACTGTGAGCTGTCTGTCTGTCTGTCTGTCTGCCTGTGTATTATCAGTGCATGCTGTTGTGTTGGGAACACAGCATATTTTATTTTGAGAGAAAATAATTGCACACATTGCGTGTCTTTGGACTTCTTTTCCTCTGATGCAGCAGAGCTCTCAGTAGATGGCACTTTGTTCTCCCCTCCGATGTGCGAGCTATGTCTCCCTGATTCCTCTGTTCCAGACACATGGCCAATATCAGCCTGAAACATTCATTTCTTAATGGAATAAAGAAGACACTTTAACCAGGAGCAAATGACAGTTGGATGCAGTAATTCTTCTTTCATTATTCTAAAGAGACCACTTTTGCCTGTCTGTAATACAGTGGACGTGTTGCCTTGCCAAAATAAAGTCTTATCCCAGGCCGTGAATAAAAATTGGTGAAGAAATAGTAACTATCTCACAGAGAGATCAACATAAGTGTTAAACAAAGTTTTAGCATTTTGCAACCTGATAAGCAGCAGACCTCTTCAGTGATTATCTTTTTTTTCCACTCTGCTCCTTACTGCACGTTTTTTTAGTCTGGCAAGCTTCTTATCTAGATTTTTGCATTTCCCTTTCTTCTCGCTTTCAGTACTTCAAAAGCTTTTTCTCCTTCCTATAATGCATGCTTTACTTTAAAAGTGTAGCTTCATAGCGATAAGGACCAGAACTGCTGGTTTTGCATCTATTTCTTCACAATATTTAAGAAGGGCACACACACTCACTCACACACACACACACACACACTACACATGGACACATTCAGCTGTGTTTTCACCTTGATAGAAAATGCTTCCAGACACTTAAGTCAAGAATACGCTGCCTATAAATGTATCTATGTCAAAGTGACTCTTTCCAACAGACTATTAATAATAATATGTAATTTAAAGATACAGTAAGTGATATTTTCATATTAACAATGGATCAGATTTTTATGTATGATGTACAAAATGTCACTTGTAGACATAAACCCACAAAGAATCCTCACTATAGTTCCATATTTTACCATCTTTAAACTCCTGGTTTGGCTGCAGCCTTAATGTTTTTGTCACAGCTCTCATCCTGTTTGTTTCCATCATCCACAGGAAACTTTAAGCAAAAAATAAAATGGATAGTATGGAGATAGTGTAGCAATAAATCCACAGTACAATATCTGCCCAGCACCAAACAGCAGCCAAACAAAGTTAGCAACTAGCCAGTGAACACAGTGGAGATTTTAGCCACTAAATATGGAAACACTGAGCTGAGTGGATTTTACTGCCACTTGTTAGGCAAACACTAAAGGAGTGGATGGTAATGTTGCTCACTGTCCGTTGGATGCATAAATGGACGCCTGTGGTTATAGGCCAGAAATCAGTGCAGCTTTCAGTCTGACTATGATTTAAGATATAGTCACATCAACACATGACTTTTTCTGCCATTGCCCAGATTTTCTGAAGTCAACCACTTAACTCATCACATACCTGACTCTGGGTGAGAATAATGTTTTTGTGGGAAAAAAAACCCTCTCAAATGTTTATTTGTGAGATAAATAGTTTAAAAGCATAGCAGAGTCATCATGTCAGTTATATCTCTCCAAATTTGTAACATACTGTAATACCATAACTTTATCCTCCATAAGCTATTGGTCGTACCAGACCAGAAAACCTGCAGTGTGTGTAATTAAGTCATTTGTGTAGCTTTAAAGCGGGACTTACATTTGTACAGTGATTGTACCAGAGCATGGCATAGTGCTCAAATAAGACTCACTGAAATAATGGGCACAGATAGACATACCATTAAAAACATGCCATAGCTTACAGGCTTACAGTCATTTGTTACTTATGATTTCCCCACAAAAAGTTCAATTTGCTTTGTACTTTTCTGGGGGGAAAGTGAAGAAGAACATGCTTTTGGCAAAGTTCTTTCACCTCAAAGAGTGTTTGAGCGGGCTGTAAATCTGCTTCCGTAAAGGCTACTTTTGTAACATGTTGTGCCGTCTGCCTTTATATTAGCCAAACTCACTGCAAGTGTATGAAATTCCAACTTTTTGTTATGGATGATTACAAAACTGTACAAATATAAGCTTCTTTCAACTCCCTTCAACTTGTTATTTTGGAGAACAAAAGCAGGCCTTGTTGCTTAAGGGTTGGATGGGATTGGCGGAGGATTGGTGGCGAGGACTCTCACACACATTCTTACCCTCGCGGTGTGCCAGGAGGTTGTCTTGCTTCCTGCATACGGAGGGCCGACCCCTCCAGTTATTATGATAATGGTGGATCCCTGCCATCAGTGTGTTCTGCCCATTGTGAAGCTAAGCTCTCCATAATCTAGATGGGGGCATTTAGCCATTTGGAATGCTTGCAGATAGACAGATTTGCAATGGCTAAATATAGGCTAGGCCGAGGATTTGAATGCTAATGACGATACTTGAGGTGTTTTCTTACACCTGTGGGCATTAAAATGATAATGTGGCATCTGCTAACCAACTGCCCTTTAGATTAGCTTTACATAGCCTTGATTCAGTCATGCAGCACTTACTCTTATTAGAGCAAATGACATTCAAGCAGTTTCCCAATTTAGAAACTCTAATCACCAGCAGTGCCATAGTGGACGAGGAGAGTGTTAGTGCCTGAATCTTTGCTTGTTTACGTTCAAGTTTTTTTTTAGCTTTATCAGTGATTTAAGTGCAAATAATCGATCGCTCTTTGCTCCACTCCTCCTCTGTCTGACTCATCCTCCTCTCCTTTCTGACTGTGTCTCGCTGCAGTTGGTGCTGCCGGAGTACTCCATCCATGGGCTCTTCTGCATCATGTTCCTGTGTGCCCAGGAGTGGCTGACCGTGGGCCTCAACATCCCCCTGCTCTTCTACAACACATGGAGGTGACTATCCAATGCATCGTAGTGTGTGCACTTTGGGTTAAAATTCAGAATGGGCAAAAATAAGACATGGCTAGAAATTAGATGGAAGGAAGTCGTATCAAAAAGCTGTGATGACTCGACTTAAAGATGTATTCACCTTTTGCTGTGTTGTCGAGTGTCTGCCCTTTCCAGTATTCTATGATTGGTGTCCATATTGAACTTATTGAATTTAGAGTCAGTTCTAGAGTCAGTATCTGTGCTGTAGCGAGATGGACAGCAGTGATGTGGAGGACTGGGTGGTGGATGAGTGTCGCACATCTTTCATTTATTGATTAGCTCTGGGTAAAAATGAAATTAACAGACATGCCCATTGAAAAGCTTCCTGTGACAATCAGGCTGGTGTTACACTTTATTTTTCCCGACCCGTACGCATAGACGAGCATTGTTTGGTTTTGGTTTTTTCATGGGATTTGTTGACAAGAAAAGTGTCATCAGATTGATCATTTAGGAGCAGAGGAAGCAACATCTGCAACAAGCTTTTCAGAGCTCCTCTGAACAAACACTGCTCTCACCTTTTGTGTGTTTAATTGCATCGTGCGGATGTTTAGCATCAGTTTAAGAGGATGTGCACAGCCAATGTTGCAAGGACAATGCACTGTTATAAGCAAGCACATCAGAGTTCCAACACATCTGGAAGTGTCTGAAAAGTGGGTCACCAGTCAGTGATCCTCACATTTCTTTTGCTGCTGCTCCTCTTTTGTCTGTTTTCCTCTTTGTTGCTGTTCTTCCCACCGGTGCAGGTTAGACTGCAGACTGCTGGCAGCCTGATTGGTTTAAGCTCAGCTGGTTGAAGTTAGAGACTGAGAGAAGAGAGTAGAAGAAGAGGGGAGGAGATGAGGGAGTGGAGAAAGACGGAAAGGAGAGGAGAGCCAAAGAAGGAAAAACATCTTGCTGTCTCATTAATTGGAGACTGTGCCAGATGCCCAACGGCTACAGATGCTGCTTCCTGCACAGCTGAGAGAGGAGAAGACAAGAAAAGGAAGCGAGAGAGGGTAAGACAGAGATGGAGGAGGGTGGAAAATGAAGATGGAAGGAGCAGGAGGCAGGATGGTGAGGCGGGAGAAAAAAAGCGAGTGAGTGATAGGAGAGAGACCTAATATTGACAAGGTGATTCGGAGGAGAATGGGGGGGGGGTACTGATGCTATTTAAATACAGGCTTCATGCATACAGTATGTGATCACACCAACAAATGGATGGGTGTGTGTTTGTGTATGTGAACACATTCTCGCTTGTGAGTCCACATGTCGATGTGATGCTCTGAGTTTACAGATGTTGCTGGGAGGGCTGCTTTTTGACAGCTCTGCTAAGCTTGAGTATTGAAGGATGTCTTGTATCCAGGAAGACCTTTCTCTCTGTGAGTGATGTGCTGCCCAGGGCTTTATTACTCACCTCTAGTGCTACGTAGCTATGTAGCCATCAGATAGCTTTGGCTTTAGATACCCATCTCTTTGATATTTCTGCCTTGTTTGTGGTGCTTGAAGCATTGGAAAATTACATTAACACATGTCTTCCCAGAAACAGTGTCCTGTTTACAGTGTTCACAGGGATACTAAAAAAACTGTTCACAGTGAGGTTGGTTTGTTACATACTGGTGTTTTTAAAAACAACAGGAAGTTAGTTTGCTGCAATTTTTCAGAATTTGTCTGGTCATAACTCAAATCTGAACACAGAAATTATCTTCATATTCTTAGATTCAGTGTAGTTTATACCTCCCAAGGATATCGTTATCCCCACCATGGATTATGTCCATCACGAATAAATGTCCTTAAAATCCGCTTAGAAATCATAGAAAAAGATAGTGCTTATAAATCCAGAACATCATTCTTTTAGTTTTCTTTGGGATCAAAGACTGCTTACAGTTTATCTGGTATACATTTAATGATGCCAGAAACAAATATAGGATAAAAATACATGGCTCAAGTTGCATCACAAAATGAAACTATAGCTTCTGTTCACAGTGGCCATCAAAGACTCCTGACCAAAGTATTTCCCTTCCTAGAGCATTTCCAATGTAAGTGTTGGGGGACTGTATCCTCATAGAGTTGTATCATCTGTCACGTACCGCACTGTTTGGGCCAACACTGATGTCTCCACTGACCATCAGGCTTGAAAGAGAAACAGGCCCTACCTGTTCAAAGCTCTCAGAGTGTGGCAGACAGACGATGTGCCTCGCTTCAGTAGAGAAACCTTAATTAGATAAAGTCCTGGATGATGTAACTGCCTGGTCCATTCATGGGGGACATTTCCCTGTTTATTAAAGAAATATGGTTTTGCCAGACTAAAAGCTCTCACAATATGTGAATGTGGGGGCGTAGAGGGAAATTCCAAGAGAGTCTGGCCATGCAGTGATGTAGTTTCTTAAAGTGCTTTAGTTGCCAGCTGAATCCTTTTCAAAGTCTGCGTGTGTGTTTGTGTGTTTATGTTGAGTATTTTCTGGAAGATGTGTCCACACTCAGCGTTTCTATGTGTCTGACATAAAGCAAGTGTTCATCAAATGACAGTTTTTTCCTTGTCGTGTCTGTTACATTTGCTCAGGGGAATTGTGGAACAAATGTATTTAACTGTTCTTTTTGTTATTGATGCTGTGTTATTAGTCGATTGTATGTAGCACTTAACTAGTAGCTAACCTCGCCCACCTCTTCATCAGTCATTTGTGCATGTATCTTTTGTAGAAATCCATGGAAATTCTATTCAGCGACTCATTGTAAAACTTGTCACACTCAGGCTACATCAAGATGCATTTTCAAGTGCATTATTGAGGACTTCATACATGCATGAGTCATCTATTGAGCAACAGTGATGCGAATGTACATTGTAATTAAAGTATGACAAGCGAATGTGTGCCCATTTCACAGTTGTGAACAATCAATGTACATGATTTACCATACAGTATGGACATGCATAAACCATCTGTTAGTCTCAGATATGACTGAACAGGCCACATGCATAATAATGGCAGCTTCCTGACTGGATTGAATTACCCATCATACCCTGCAAAATTTTAATGTTTAAATTAGTGAAATTCATTGTGATGGGCTCTAACCATTTAATGCAACTGGTCTGTAACATTAATATACAGTCCATGGTTACAGTATCCTGTTCATTTCTATCAGCTCTGGGGTCCATTCAAGGCAAATTTCTCCCTATAAAAAGTAATGAGGCAATTGTGTATCAGTGCATAAGCAGCTCTCTCTCAAAGCAATGGCGAGCGTTTGGAATTCCTCCTTCATGTTTTCTCATAGTAACTTGTACTCACCTTCTGTACAACATCTTTTCTATTTCATAATTCTAACAGCCCCACTGAAATAAGTCTCACTGGGATGGAAAAGCTCCAGGAAACATCCTTACCCAAATTCCCCAAACCCACTGTGCTATTAATCACCGCCAGGTTTTGTGTTTTGGTGACACTGCACATCTCTGTTTTACACAGCTTTAAGAGAGAGCTGTTTGTGCTTCCAAATATTGATTATGCTTAAAGCACAACACATGCAGATTCTGTTATAGGGTGGATTTTCTCTTCAGCTTTTAAATCAGTCAGCAGGTGATAAATGGCTGTAATTTGAAAGGGGAGCACAAATTCATTCTAAAATCTTATCAAAAATCATTGTTTGACTCACTTTTAATGCAGCTGGAGTTCACTTGCTGAGCTGACTGGATTTAGAAGCATATATAAATAAACCCCAGTCCTTATACCTTAAATGCCACATAACTGACCTGGGTGAAAATATATTTGAATATTCATTCAAATATTTTATCATACTTTGTTTATCTTGTTGGGAATTTTAACATTTTGCATCACAAGATAAGTCAAATCAATATCTCCTTCTCAGTGTCCTTTGCTAAGCCCTTCTGCCCTTACCGCTCATTAAAAACTAGTGCTGTTAAGCTAGGATATAAGGAGACGCAGTGTTCGTGTGTCACAAGGTAACTAAATAGCTTGAATATTAAAGTATGATGAAAAATGTAACATTATATATGAGACTGGTATTCGGTCATAATGTAGTCCTAAAAACAAACCAAATTTTTGGATAAGCAATGCAGAGGCAAGCATAACTTTAAGCTCTGACAAGAGAGCTGCTGGCATTTTGTTTCTCTCCTTGATGGAACATACTTAGCTAATATTATGTTGGCTTTGAAAGAAATACTACCACCGCTACAGGAGGTATTGAAATAACATAATTAGTGGATAATATGTTATGTGGCTTTGAAAGTAATGCTAACACTCTTATAGAAGGCCTTCAGGCAGTTAGCATGCTAACGCTGGCAGCTCATTTTAGGGCTGATAAAAACACTGTTTAATCTATTTTGCCCTGTGTTAAAGCCTGCCATGTCTTGTTACATGAGTTAAACTATGGACATTCACCATTCAAGGGAAGGGTTTTAGCAACGATCAGTTTCCATAAGCATATTCAACTACTATTTCACCCACGTCTGCCGCATGATGGTGTCCCCCTAACTCATCATGCCATCTTTTTCCATACTATCTCCTTCCCCATTTCCTCCCATCATCCCTCCCTCCTTCCTCCCCCCGCTCCCTGGGGGTCTGGAACGGGTCAACTACCCGCGATGTGGTCTTTGCCCTCTGTGGTAGGTACTTCCATTCCCCAACGGACACTAAGGAGCTGCTCTACGACCCGGCATCCGTGATGAACGGTGACACGCTCAAGTTCTGTCTGAAGGAGGCCTGGTGCAAGCTGTCCTTCTTCGTCCTGTCCTTCTTCTACTATCTCTACTGGTGAGCACTTAGTGGGCGCTGTGGGGAGATAATTGGATTACATGTAAATAGATTACATTAATCTGATTACAATAGCTAGTGTAAAAACCTATAAAATCAAACTTAAGTAACTTTTAAGGGAAATGGTGAAAATGTAAAACAAATTAAATTTAACACTCACATCACGATTCCATTGTGTCACATTGTTATTTAACTTGGTTTGATTTCCCAGCCTGTGATGAAGCTATGTGAGTGCAAATCACTGAATAAAGTAACCATTTCTCTGACAATCACATGCAAGGTCCTTCACATAGTATAGATCTGTCAGGTTATCTTAGGTTTACTGTAAGGCCCACTACTGCTAATGCATGTGATGTTGAGAGAATTTGATTCTTTACTTCACTGACAAGCACTACTGTTTGTACTGCTGAGATGGACAGCAGATGGATAAAGCTGCTATGCATTGGTTAAAATGTTCTGTGATGGATTGAAATTGCACTTTTTCATAAAATGTTCCTGTCCATGTTTAATAATCCTGTTATTAATCACTCCGGATTCTTGTTCCATGTGTCATGTGGGTGCTGCAGTGTGTGGAACCTGGACATATCCCTCTAATAGGTCTTATCAATGGAAACACTTAAAGGTACAATCCTTATATTTTATATTTTACCTTTTCTGCAATGGTAATAAATTGAGACAGAGAGAAGATGGCCTTAATGGTCTTCCATATAGCCACCACAGTGTTTGATAAATTCCCTTGTTCTTGTCTGTTTGTTATCAATTTACCGTGAAGGACTGTGGTGGCTACCTGGAATTTAAACTCGAGATTTTTGCAGAGCCATGACACTTACACATGGTAGTTTTTTGATGGCTCAGCTCATTTATAAATAAAGAGTTTTAGCAGCCAGACGTGGCAGCTTTAGCACAGAGGAGTTTTGATGATTATCCCCAAACCCAAAAAAGGATTGCAACTTTAACATGAAGTTGTTCTTGTATGTGTGTGATAATGCTGTGAATAAGCATTTAACATGTGTGGTTCGGTGCCATCCATGTGGAGAAGCCCTGTGATGGTGATAGGTCTACTGAGGCAGTGGGTGCTTCATTAATGTGATGTTAATATGTTTATCACAGCAATACCGCACAGGTAGAAAACCAACATCATGAGCGATGTGGCAAAGTTCTTCTTCTATAACACCAGATGTTCTTTCTTGGTGTATTTGTTTAGATTTGGTAAAAGTAATATCTCTCCAGTTAACCTGACATTATATCCTAAAACCAACCAGGGAGATGAGGTACCATGTCTTGTTAATTCTGATAGTTCATTTATATATCATTATATTTTTGAAAAAGACATGAATTGCTTAAAGAAAATGTTTTTTTAAAAAGATCCCTGACCTCATTCCCCTGGTAAAATCACCTTGTTCTTACAGCAGTAGTTATTATGATACTAATACTGTCCTGTATTATGGTGAAGAAGATGTCATGCAGTGAACTTTACTATTAAGTTAATATTCTGCATTTATGCAAGTCATTTTTTATATGAGCGATTGTAAATCTGAAGCAAATGAGACATACAAACTTTCAGGTTTAAAAAATTGTTTATTTAAAGCATTTGTTAGATATTATAAAGAGTACAGACTCCCTCCTGGCATGATACAAGGGTAGAAAGATGAAACGAGCTAATGCTTTATGCTCATATGTATCATCCATTTTCATACCAGTGCCTACATCAATCAGTAGATTAAATTCAGTCGTTGTGTGGTTAAATGAACTTTAAATTTACAGGGCCATTCTGGCACAAACTACTTGACAAAGTTTTACTTTTTGCATTTGGGATGCACAGTGCACTAAAATAAAGAAACGATTGGTATGATCTTACTATCATAAACCTCAGTGATGTTGTATGCTTATAGTGTTTGTTTGAGTTTTAGAGTGTGACATGGTAAAAGCACGTCCTGCTGTACTTTGTGCTTGTTGTAGACACTGAGTGTCTGTGGTTGCAAATCAAATGTTCATCCTGAACTTATGTCATCCTGCTTCTCCATCTCACTCCACCCTGTCCTGCTTTAGCTCGTGTTGGATTGATCTGCTGTTTCAGAGACCACCAGCAGCAGCAGTGAGGTACTTTTCTACAAAGCAGGGCTATGGCCTATTCACTTTCAATTCCAGGTTCAGCATGCAGCTTTCTTTAAACCCTTCATTTAAAACCGAAGAGGAAATATTGTGATATTTATATCACATATAACAATATTGGTTTATTCATACAAAGCAGAGGACAATTGATTCTGATACATAAGCAAAAATATAGTTTCCTTTTTTATGAATAAACTATAATACTATAATAATATGATATTTTTAGTTTAGATATTTTATAGATATGTTCAACTGAGGTCTCTCTTTAAATGAAATGATCAAACAGGAAAACAGGACAATCAAATCCCAGATTGTGAGTGAGTTGTAATGATATGCAGCTAACAGCTAAAATACATCAACTAATCAACTAAGTGTTTTATAGACTGGCGTGATGGTCAGAAAAAAACAGTGAGCCACTATTAGATTATATTGTTTTGTGACATGCAGACTGTGTGTGTACTGAACTGGCTGAATTGGAAGTGAAGTGGTCTGAAACCTGCTTCATGAAGCTTGTGTCTGTTTTCTTGCCCTGTGACACTCACCCTTTCTCACTGCTCCCCAAAACCAAACACACTCCAGCACCACTCGCCTGCATCAGTGACCTCAAGATCCTTCATGCCCTCACAATAAATCTTACTGCACACACACACACACACACACACACACAGGCATTAAACCCCATGTATGCACATAACAAAATTGTGCATGCCCACACAGATGAGCACACAGCTCAGCCGAGCGCTCACCTCCACACCTGGGTGACGGGTGATTTAAAATCCTTTTCGGTTGCTCAGTGGAGCTTATCTGGTGCAGATGATCCAGTGGAATTACTCTATAACTCTTGATTTTGTCCGCCTGGGCACAACAGGAGGACAGGAGCACCGGCTCAAAGGGCATCGAGCAGACCTGGGCTAAATATATTTCTCAAATGACTTCACTTATTTGACATATATTGTGTTGTTATAGATTAAAAGAAAGCCTTAATACATGATTAAACATGAATCAGGAATAAGACACCAGTGCACAAGGTGTCATATTTACTTTCTATATCATTTCTAAAGGAGAAACCCCCCTCTAGTTTGCCCATGTCTCTGTCTTGACCCCTGCCGGGCTGTGTGCTGCCTCCCTCCTCAGCTGGAGCTCCTCTGACTCTGGATGATAATGAAGCCCTGCCTGACGAATGGATTTCCCCTCAGAGTGTGACCTCTACCCTCCAACCTCTTACCCTTTTCTTCCCTTTCTCCCCCCGACTTTCTGTCACAGGGATGCTGTGTGAAATGCGATGCACTCCAGTAACAAACACTTTTCCCTTTGCAAGATACAGACGGGCTTCCTGCCTCTCACTCACTGGTTCTTAGCATGTTGTTGTATGCTGCTGCCTGCGAGCTACAGTTACAGGTTTTACCTTTTTATCCTATTTGTTGTTCCTCCCATCTTCCCAGCATGGAAATCAGTTTTTTCTATTTGCTCACAGGCAAACAAGCACACACACACACAAGGTTAACCTTGGCTCATTAACTGGACAGATGTTGAAAGGTAATGGAACATGAAATAGGCGACATCTGTCACTAAAGGGCGGTGCATGCTCTGAAATTTTTTCTACTGAGGGAATGTCCTTTCTATAAATATTGGCATAAATTCGTAATCTAGGCAGAAAGACAAACATGAACGTGTGTATTTCTAACATTATTTAGGAATGAGACACGTTGTCATGAAGTCCATCTCATATGAATACTGTGTTTTCCACTGGTACAGTTCCTGTACTGTGGACTAATATGTGGTGTGGGAAACATAATGCATTTTCCAGTGAGGCAGAAGAAAATATGTTCATTCACAGTTTTTTGCCTGTATCACAATGTCCAGTGAAGTGTGTGTGTGCCAGTGGACTAGAATAGATTTGAAATGTGTGGAGCTGTTGACGTTTATAGATTGGTAAGAAAAAGGAGTAGGCTGCTAAAACCCAGCGTTACAAGAACTTGGTAAACTCCGGTTACCCTCTGTATGACGTAACGCTGTTAGTCGCTGATTAAAAGAACAAACATTGCCAGCAGGAGATCATATCAGCTGTGGATAATTAACGTTAATGGGGCAGGAAACTTGCCAAAAGACCAAACTGTAACTCAGACACTAACACCACTGTGTGATGGGAGTGGACTGTGTGTGTCAGTAGTTCAGTGCTGACCAATAGAGAGTTGGGTCTTCTCTGTCTATCAGGGTAAACATTCAGTAGATCTAGTTACATTTTTATATTGAAACAGCTATATTTTATCAGCTAGTTCTCAATCATACAGATGTTGACAATCTCATTCACCTAGCACTACCACAATGTTGGCTTTTTTGCTTTAAGTATTTTGATAAAATATAGGATGCATTCAGGTTCAACTGTAATAACTTTGGTGATCCACCATTAAAACGCTAATTATAATACTTTAACTTTACTAGTTTATGACCAAACACCTGCAAAACAAATGAGATTCGCATGCAGTGACCCTTCCCTCTATGTGACAAGTGGCACATCATAAGCGAGATTCCCTCACTGCAGGGGTCGAGTATTAACGTTTTGTATTTATTCAATATGTATTTGTATTATAAAGAAATGACAAAAAATAAAAACATCTAACCTCACAATGTGCAGTAGATGAGAGCAGAGCAGTGGAATTTGCCTTCCTGTGTGTGTTTCACCTCGCACATGTTTGTGCTGCACTGCACTCTAATTAGAGGTACAGTAATTGGATTTTGCATCACTGACACGCGTTGTTCCTGCTTAATAAGGTGTTATGTGAAGAGAATGTGTTCAGCACTGATCCGCCCCACATTTGCTCTGATTTCCATGTCTCACATACGATTCCAGGTCTGATGGTTGGCAGCACTTGAGAGCAGCATCCAACATACCCGGACATACAAAAGTTTTTAGCACCTTGTCTATAAATTATTAGGGCTAGACAATGTAAGGGAATTATTATTGGTATTTATCTGAACATTATGAAAATGTGATAATGTGCAAAATATTTTCCCTTAAATCAAGATAATGTGATAAATAATTTTTAGCAAATTAAACAGCATTATTGCTCCAATAATCACGCATCCTAAGTGTCAGTATTCCTACTTGCTGCAGGATCTCATATAACAACTCATATTTTAGCATACATTATGTTCAGTTAATGTCTAATTAGGTGTGAAAGTGAAGGAGCTGTAACTTAAAGAGCTACAAGTCAATCTACTAATGATGAGGCCCATTCTCAGAGGCTTTGATGGGAGGAGGTCAAGTCTCCGAGGAGGACGCAGCCTTTTGCTCCTGATCTGTCGGTCTCTCCCCTCACATGCAGCCTCTCCTGTCTCTCTCTCTCTCTCTCTGCATCATATTTCCTCCCTGTCCATGGATATTCATGAGTCAACAGAGTGAACTTGCAGTCTTCACACCAGCAGAGATTAACGGAGGTGTTAGGAGCGTGCAAAGGCCTCGGGGATGAATACAAATGTTTGGAAGCATTAGTTACTGTCAGTGAGGTGCTGATCTGTTCTTGTCAAGTCACAGCTCAGTGAGACAAGTGCTGAATCCCCAATCTGTGATTTTTGCTGTTGCAGTCTCACACAATCCTGTATTATTCTCCTTTTCTTTTTTTCAGGTAAATATAAGTGTCTTTGGTCACAGAATGAGAAAGTATACTGAGCACTCTGGGGCTGAAGCTCTTGTCAGTGTTCACTGACAGACAAAAATGTTTTGCTGATGAAATCACTTGTGTGTGGTGTGTGTTTTACAGCTTTTTGTGTACGTGCTCATTGCATTACATGATGCTCATCAGCTTTTGCTTTTTCTTTTGCATTCAGCAGTGACTTTTCCACAGCTGCAGTCTTTTCAGAAATGAATAACAGTCACATACATGCCAGGAAGGATTTTTGTTTTTACGTTTTTAGGTCATGGTAATAACCTAAAAATTTAAAATTCAAAGGTTTATTGTCAAAACACAATTTTTTTGAAACAATGAAGGAAATTAAAATAACATTTTCATTTTTGAATGATTTTAACAGGTCTGCAATTAAAGATGTTCATGAAATATTCCAGATTTTAGTCAATGTAGTAAATCTATTTCCACTTACTGATGACTTTCTGCAGCAGTTGTAGGTCAGGGCTCACAATTATGATTATTCTTAAATCACACTCAAGAAATACCTCATTAACTACACATATAACACTGGCAAATTCAACGAGGAAGGATCCTCTTAAACCAGTGTACTCTGCTAAGGTTGAAGATGATAAGCCTTAAAATCCATTAAAAAGACATTAAGCATATTATTTTCTCTTATACATATCATGTGTTAGTTGAGTTGAGTGTGTAGATGAGGAGGAGAGAATTAGATTTCATTTAGTCTAATTGCAGCAGTCGCAGACAGTGAGAGGATTGAGACAGTCCAGATACTTACAGACATCAAGATGAAATGTTTTCGGCTTCAGCAGTCTTTGCCTCACTTGGCACCTTTCATGTACACCAGTGTCTTCCCAGAGACTTTGTATTCAATCTAAACCGGCTCTAGACTTATGGCTGTGTTCACACGCACACTTTTATTGCACAACAAAGAATTGTGGAAGGCTTTATGTGAGTTAAACAGCTGCTCATTTTAACTCCTGCGTTCCTGTGATTTACCTCTGATCCCCCACTTGACACAGACACTGCAGGATTAAACAACACACACTTATTACAGGAACCAGTTTCGACAGGTTTTTTCTGTAATAGCTGTTGTGAGAAACATAAGCCTCAGCATCTCATCTCCCCTCATTTTTCTGAAACGTGGAACTTTTCTTCATTTTTGGAGGCTCTCTGCTCTGACAAAAGGCTGACAAAGCAGCTGTGTTCTGAGCACCTTGAGGCCACTTCCCTTTGTTTGCTCTGTGAAATTGGCTGCAGCTTCTCTGTCAAGATGTAACAGCGGTCCCTGACGCCTGGGGCGTTGTGTTTTGCAAAACAGGACAAAAAGCAGGGCCGTATAAGTGAACACTGGCTACTGTGGATATAAGTGCAATTTCAGAATAATGTTAAATGCTGAATGATAATGTAACGGGGTGTTCACACTGACAAATGCATGGGGCTCATAGGTGGGGTGAAATATTATCCAGGAAGACAAGTGTGACTTGATCTTTGAGTTTAATCAGACGCCAAACCAGTGCACAGTTGTTCTCTGAAGGAGTATTCAGTACCGTAAAACCATCACAACAGTAATCCTGCTGCTAACATCTGTCTTCAACATTACAAAGCACTCTGTAGAATGATGGCTTTCATTGTGTTTGTAATGGCATGCATCACTGGATGGATCAGGTTCTCTTTTTTTTCTGGATGCCCCTGTGCTTTGGTCTATAGTCTCATCTATATGAATGCATGAGCTTTTACTTTTCACACTATGCTCATGTCGGCCAGTGCAGGGTCCAAAGTGTATAGTCCTGATAGACTAACATGAACACTGCATTTCTATAGTCTACCTCACCATCCTCATAACAAAAGATAAAAGAGAGCAAAAAAATCATGTTTCAGAGTGTAATGTGTCATGTCCTGACAGCCAATAATCCTTCACACTCATGGATCTATTACTCAAACTGAACTCCCTGTATTTCATGATCTCACTTGGACTCACCCATCAACGCAGCCCTTTCGGTGCTGAAATGCAGAGGTATGCAGAGGTGTTTCTCATATGGCCAACATGGTCCCATAGAGGAGCAGGAGGTGAGATCCCTTCACAGAGTCATTGCTCACTGTAGGTACCACGCTGTAGCATCTTGATGGAGCAGCAGAAGCCAACGTCCAGAAAACAAATGTGCGTGTGAACACAGCATTACCCTGAATGCAGATTATGGGAGAAAAGCTTCAAAGAGACATCACACATAAAGGTTTGCTGTCAGCAGCTGAAATAAATAAGTCTATGTCTCAGTCTCCATCTTTCAAGTACACAAACAGACTTCCCATTAAATCTGCAGCACAGTTGAGACAGTGGCGTTGAGATGAGTCAGCAAGAAAACTAACTATGGATCAATGAAATGTTTGAACACACAAACACACACCACGCTCCAATGCTTTATCTGAATGCTTCAAGCAGGCCATTAGATTAAGTTTAATGTTATGTAATTTTCACTTTGTCACCTCCTGTCTACCTGTCCAATCAGAGCTGTCGACTCACTTCCTATTTCCCCTTTCTTCTTCTTGTGTTTCAGTATGATCTACTCCTTGGTTACCTCATAACAACTGATATATCAGCTACTGGAGAGAAACAAAAAAAAAAAAACTTCTGGATAAACAGACTGCCGTTGTCTCAGCCCAGAATTGAAATACAGGAAATGTGACAGGGAAGAAGAGAAAGAAAAACCTGTTTGTCTGTCTGTTTTTTTTTTTGCTGTGAAGCCAAACTATGAACTGGACAGAGGCAGAAGTTTCTTTTCTGCTTCATCCCCATAAGAAGGAAGGACATGTTTTATGCTCCACTGTATATAAAAACTGACAACTAAAACTCCTGTTTACAGTTTGACTGGTCATAGAGGGACCTGAGTTAATCACTGCCTGGCCAACGTTTGTACCCCACACACACACACACACACACACACACACACACAGATAAACACACATCCACAGCCTCCTCTGGAGTGGTACCGTACTCACTGTACAGCA
>JBAJHX010000031.1:2653889-2665961 GCA_037176925.1 Amniataba percoides | reverse complement strand
TTGACTGGTCATAGAGGGACCTGAGTTAATCACTGCCTGGCCAACGTTTGTACCCCACACACACACACACACACACAGATAAACACACATCCACAGCCTCCTCTGGAGTGGTACCGTACTCACTGTACAGCAGCAGCGCCGGTAGCCCCAGAGGATGAAGAGCACAGTAGCGTTTGCACAGTTTGTCTCAGGCACAGCATGGTGAAGCACTGTCCAAGCCCAGCACAGCTCACCGACCCCCAGTCATTCCCCCTCCACGCCTCACCGACCGTAGCTTCACCGGTGAGTCAGAAACGAGGGACAGACGGACGAGCGGACGGACGGATCACACTGTACAGAAAAGAGAACGTTCTGGGGGGGAAACACTTAAGCGGCCGCTTCTCGATGTTTCCCCCCGGACGGCACACGCAGTCCATGGCCTGTGGGTTTTTCTTTCTAACATTAAGTGAATGGCTTTTGTGACGTGTGCATTTTGGTGTATTCTTTAACAAAAGGCATTTCTAATTGAATCATGATCTACAGCAAAAGGTATTCTATACAGCAAACGCCTTCTTAGTGTTGTCCTAGTGTCGTTCTATTGTGGGAAACTTTTCTAAAACTCCAACTAAAAACTGACACCTGTCAAAGCTTTTATAGTAGAGGAGCACACATTCTTTGCACAAATAGTGTCTTGCACAATATTTGCAATATTTGGCTATATATTAGAGATCATTTATGATAGTCTAGCCACACAGGTGAAGGTCTTCCAACATGTCAAGAACTATCCAGCCCTATTTGAAGATGGGGAGACAATGTGAATCTTTTCTAGCTCGATTTACACCATGGACCAAAATGTTGTCTTTTCAGTATTTAAATTGATTTATTTATGTCTATTTGTGAGATACTGATGGCTTGCCTCCATGCTAAAGAAATATTATTTTCCAATGTAACCACACCATGGTAAGAATGAAAGGTGAATAAAGCAGAAGATGAGAAGGGTGCCTAGCATTACACTGTCTTTCTCTCAGATTTGAATAAAAGCAACTGTAGCAGATGATGCCAATAATAAAATAAGACACACACCGTCTGAGCGGCCTGAGACTATTGAGGTACAACTGTATAATGACCCCCAGGAAGAGAAGTTGCCCCCTTCCATATACAGGTCAGAGGTCAAAGGTCAGGCTCAGCTGCAGATCATCACTTCATCAGGGCAGGTGCTCTAGCCTGCATCCTCCACGTGTAGCACAGTTTTCTAGCCGCCTGGCCACTCTTTAGATTCGCCATCTTCCTCACACGATGAGCTCACTTCGTAAGCCGCTACTCAAGGAGCAGATAGGAATGCCCAGTTCTTGTTGTTTTCTCTTCTTCTAATTCAAGCATTTTCTATCCTTACTGTGTACGTGACCGACCAAGTTGAATTTAGATATTGTTTATGAAATAAAGTATTTTAAAATCAAAGATCTGGTGTTTATATTCATGGATGTACAATTCATGTGTTTTCATATACTGTCTTTGAATGCGTCGTGGAGAAGAGGAGGGGATCAACATGTATATTAACTTCAATGCTCACAGAGTTTCATGGTTTGGAGCAGCACATTTTTCTGTGGCTTACTTGATAAAATCATAAAAATAACAGCGCAGGAGTGTACCTGCCGCTGTTCAGCCACGGCAGGTGAGAACTCAAGCACAAATGCTGGTTATCACTTAATTTGCACTGGGCTCCTTGGCTGCTCATGAAAATCGAGTCCTTTGTCTTTTAAGATGGTTACTGTTATTTGAAATAAAAGATTATGCAGTACAAAATAAAGTACATGCACAACTTTCCCTGAGACATGACATGAGGCACATAAATAAGGAGATAATAAAATGATAAAAAAACACTCAGCTCGTGTTTGTTTGTTCAGACATTGAGCAGCAGGAATCATTTGGTGCTGTGTTTCTGGCCAAAAAACTATAAGTCACTTTCCTTTTAGCTCCATCAACTCATTATAGAACTATTTTGAAAACCAAAACAATGAGCTCAACTTCACAGAGAAGTGCTCTGTTGAGCAGAGGTGGTGGGGGTGGCTTTGTCATGATGAGTGACCCCTGTCACATTACATGCAATCATTTGAACCAGTATTAATATAAAAATATAGATTAGTGCAGCTTTAATTACAAAAAGAAATAGCAGAGTGTATTAATACTCCATAAAAGGTAAATGCCAAACATAAAAGGTTTTAGCTCTGGAAGTATTTTCAGAAAAAATGTCCTAAAAGTATCAAAAGTACAAGCAGTCTATAATGACAATGATCTGTCAGTGTTACATTGCTGGTATATTGACATGTAAGTATTTTTTTGTTTTCCAGATGCTCTTTTTGGGTTGACTGTGGTGTTTTGTGTGGTTTATCACTGACAATGCCTGTGACAGAATAGTTTTAACATGACTGTGTGATTCTGAAAGAGAGAGTGTGTGTGCATGTGAGCGAGTGTGTGTCCGAGCTGTGGCAGACAGGCGCTGACAGATTGGTGACAGCCTGTCTTCCCAGTATGCACCTGGGTGCTGTCCACATCGCTGCCATATATTTCATCATAATTAAACCAGACACACACGGCTGACCTTTTGGCCTATCGTGTGTGTGTGTGTGTGTGTGTGTGTGTGTGTGTGCAGCCTGGCAGTGATGTGCTTGGATTAGCTCCTCTTCCTTACCGTACCTCCTCCTCTCACCTCCCTCTGTTTCTGTTCTCTTCCCCAAATCCTCGCCAGCACCCCGCTCCCCTCTTAAAGCTGTGAAATGACATTGAGCTCTTGTCCTGCGGCTCTGGCACACTGTGCTCAGCCGTCTGGAGCCCGAGGTTTGTCTGTAAAACTCTGCTTCCTCAACTTTTCTCAGCAAGGGAGCCAATTTTAATCTCGCTCTGCATGGGACTGAAGCTCACTGATGCATATTGGTGCTTTCTGTATGGCCCTCTGACTCACATTGAGTTCAAACACGTAGTTTTGTGAAGACAGGATGGTGAGACAACTTTTGCAGAATGGACGGACACCAAAGACTGAGGCTCAGTTGAACAAGTCAGCATGTGAACTGTTGTGACTGTCAGAAATATTACTATGAAACTTTTTAAACCGAAAGCTCCTTTCACAGCTGACCTTCAGGATGTGTTGGAGGTGTTCTGGTCCCAAACACCTCTTTATATAAGGAGTGCAAAAAGCTGATTTTTTAAAAAAGAAAAGTGCTTTCATTGTTGGTATAAGCATTTGTGCACTTTTCTTGCTTCTCAGTAAAAGAGTTTAGGTGATTTACCAATGAAAACGTTTAACACGACTTGAAAGAAGGTAAGTAAGTGACCAAGCAGTGAGTCTACACAGCAGATGCAGCAACTCCACTATGCTGAATAGTTTCCACAAATTTCTTTAGTACCCTCTTATTCAACTATCTTTGTGGTTGTTCACATCATTTTAGGACAACACTGATGGAAACATGGATTGCTGATAGTAGGTCCAGCCAGACATTCCTCCTTGTGTTACACCACATCAGGACCAGTGTCTGGCTTTGTGACTTTGTGTTTAAAAGCCACTGAGTCATCTTTTTTTTTTTTTTTGTTCTTTGAGTCCCATTCACTGACTCAGCCCGTTTGTCCCCAAAACACCTCTCAACTCTAATTCTATTCCCACACTTCGCTGGGAGCTGCATTCCCTCTTTTCACCTTATCACAAAAACTTCTGTCTTCTGCTATTTTTTCCCTTTGCTGCAAGTCCCTCACCTTCTTTCAGTGTGATCCTTTTATCATCAGACACAGAGAGGAAGGGGAGGAGGAAAGGTGCTGGGGGTGGGGGATGCAGCTAAGCATTATGGACCTTGACACGTGTGGCTGTGCTGTCCTGCAGAGCTGGATGGGCAGTCTGTCAGTGTCCTGTGTGCTTCAGATGGCCATCCTGTCAAACTGCATTACCCACAACACCACTGGTGAGAGGAGGAGGATTTCACCGTCTGGTCATCTCAGTCCACATCAAACAGTGTTAGTGCTACCGACACGTCGCTGATTGGTTTGTCAAATTAAATAAAGTGACCCTAATGACAGTGATGTTTGTGATTTCTAAAGGTTGTGAACCCTTGGTGAACTTTGGGAATACTTCCCAGATAAGTTGCTTAACTGAACCAGTATATTTACTGATAGACATGCTTTTGTTGACTGTCCTTATTGCACACACACACTCACCCTGTTTTTGCACATCCCACTCACTCTCTCTTCCCTATTTTCTCCCTAATCCCCTTTCCTCACTCTGTATTTCTATATTTACCCTTTTCATCTCGTTTGCCCCCACACACCCCGCCACTCTTTCTCTCATTCTCTCTCTCTCTCATTCTCTCTCTCTCTTCCTGTAATATTTCTCTGCAATCCATTTGTATTAATTAGTTACAATCTTAAAAGCAGCTTTTGCTGATGAAGTTGTGGGTGGCACCGTGTTTTTTTGTTTGCTTCAGCCATGTTGGTTATAATTTAGAACTCATGGAAACCTAATAGGCCTTTTTCACAGATAATATTTGGTCTCATCGCAGTGCGACAATAATAAGTTGTCAGTAATGTTAGTGATGACTGCAATCCATTTACTGTGTCAGTTTCAGGGCCCTGGTACATAATGACTCGCTGCCACATGGGGCACGAGATCAAATCAAAGTCAGGTCACATGACAACAACAAAATATAGTGTTTGTCTGTTCCCTCAAGAACGACACAATCGAGGGGTTTTGTCATCTGATGCCCCATCAGCAGGATGGCATCATCTGACTCTGCCTCTGCCTTATTGTTTGAAATCATTGCTGAAAAAAACAGTAATATAATGTAACTACAGAGTCACCCTGAATTTGTGTTCTTATTTTACTTTAAAGGGGTGAAGAGCTGAAGTCGTGATCAGTGTTTATATGAATGGCTGAGTGCTGATAATGTGATTGCAGTTGGGAATCATTCCATTAAAGCAGATTAATTGCAACTATTTTCATTTTCAGCAAAGTGAGCGCTGCAGCCATTCAGTCATTTCATTTGCAGTTTTAGTGTTCAAATGACAACGTCCCAGTAAATAAATGCCATATGTTCTGGCTCTGCTTGTTAACAGTCACACTTCTTTAATTAAGTCTCTTTGCTCATAGTTTTTCACATTACTGTTTTAGTTTACAGACTTTCACGTTGTTTTTATCAAATAAGAATAACTCTGAAAATGTAATTGACAATAGACAGTAACCTGTGTCCTTATCTCATGTCAAATCATCAATCTTTCATTGTCCAGTCCAAGAAAGTCACTTCATGATGTTGTTCGCCCTAAAACAGCTTGTTCATGGTCCATCTATCAGCAAACTGCACTTTTATTCAGACAACAGGCTGAATCTGAAGCAGCTTCAAAGAACCAAAAATCAACCTTCTAATGATGGTAAGTCACTTATCTGCACACAGAGGATAGGGACTGGGTCACTGTAGCATGAAAACTAGTTACCTGCTTGATTTGATTTTTCCAATGAACCTGGTTTATTGTGTGCTTGTAAACACACTGAATGCACTGAAGTGTGACTGATCTACCTGCTCCTCCACTGTTGCTGCAAGGCATTTCTGTCTGGCCGGAGCTGCTGTTGGCTTGCCTCATAGCTCAGCCCATACATTTCCGTCCAGTAATATATTCAGCTCAGTCTTTACACTGCAGTCTGTGTTTGACATGTATGTGTAGTGTTTAAAGAGAGGATTGATTAGAGTATAGCACAGAGCAGAGAGTTCATTATGAATCCCTTCACAACACCATTGATTTACCTGCCAGAAACCAGAAGAAAAATGGGTATCTGGGCGTCGTGCAGCAGGTGTCAGCTATTATCATGTGGAACTCCATGTGGACTCCAGCCAACACTAAATAACATTCACCGGTGTTTTACTGCCGCCTTTAGTAATCACGGTCAAATTTTCCCTATGATGACGGCCCTGCTCAGGAATGATTTTATCTCATGTTCCTGTAACCACATACAGGACTGCAGGTGCCACTAAGAGGCCTTCAGCACATAAACTCTCTCTGAGTGTTTCATGATTGTCTGAAGAGGAGGGTGGGGGGGTGGGGGGGTGGGGGGGGATAGCCTTTTATAAGAATGTGAAAATCATTATCACACCAGATTAAACAGGGCTACAAAATTAGCAATGATAAAATAAACAGACGGAGACACTGAGTCTTCTGTCATTACAAAAAACATAGATGGTGCACTCAAAGATTTAGCTGGAACAGACAGTAATCTGATATAACATTGGCTAAACAACAAAGGAAACACACAAATAGAGGCTAATATTTTTAATGTGTTTGCTAGTTGAGAGGTCAGCATGTAGTCATTCTAAAAGTAGAAAAATACGAACCTTCATTTCAGAAACAGCAACACGGAGCAGAGCAGCAGGTACAGAAATAACAGAAATAACACTTCTCATGAATAACAGCAGCTCTGTTCTGTCTGCTCTGTATTAATGTTAAAGCACACAGTTTAACCACTCAGAGGTATTAAATGTTATTCCTCCACATAAATGTATTACCTCTCAGGAGCATGAAATAATTATTACAAATACCTTTAGTACATCCAAAGGCAGAAGTCCCATAACTTAGTCATCTATCCTCAAATCCAATTTCTGAATTTGAAAGTGCCTGTAACGCAGATCAGTGACATTAATAACACATTTGGATGACGACTGACAGACACAGTACAGCACAATTAACACAATTCAACATTCAGATTGAAATAAAACCACTATTTAAATAACCTGAGTGATGCCTTGGGGTTTTCACAAATACACAAACACATTTATTCTACTTTCAGCTTGTGTGTACACTCCACAAAGGGTGTACAAGTAAGCAAAGACAATATTGGGATGTGATCTAATAATGCAACCCGAGCAGGCAGCATCTGAATTTAGACAGTGACATTGTATGTACATATAGTCACCGTTTGCTGACATATTGACTGTAACTACTTTACAATCAGTGTCAGTGTTGTGTTAGGGGTTTGTTGCAATGCTCTGTGATAGCCCAAAAATGTAATAAATCAGAGTTATGTTTTAATTTGAGGTTAGCTTTAGGGATAGAAATAATACAATAATACGAATACAGCATTAACATTTTCTGTTATTCTGTCATTTCTGTTTCTTGAGGCTTTCCTGAGATTCTCATACAGCTTAAACACTGGAAAATGGCATCAAAAAGGAAATGTTAGCTCCTTCTACTGTAATGTTGGAGACTGTAAATGAACCCATCTCCAAAGAGCACTTTCACCTTAACAGCCTCTGGCAAAGACTGCAGTGATACAGAAGAATCAGCCTTTACTGCCATTTGTATGAATGCTGCCTCCTGTCAACGCTGCGGGGAGGGCAGCGTATGAGTGCATCTCTGAGGAGTTTCTGGGTATTGAAAGATAATGAGTGCTGACTTAAAGCACCGTGGTGAGGTGTGCGATGGATCTGGGATTGACCACTTACTGTTTTTTCATTTCCCATCAGAGCCACCAGAGCTCGGGTACCCAGAGAGGAGTGAGGAATAAAAGTACTGATGAAAGTACCAGCTGAGACTCCTCTCTGCTTGGTTCTTTTGTTTACTTTACAAGAAAAAGTTAAGGTCTTTCAGTGTCTCTTGCTGGAGTAAGGCGCTAAAAACACCTTTTTGTTTTGTAGTGTTGCATGGCAAAGATTTCACTGTGAATTAATACCTCTTCAGGATGGAAGAGTTAATCACACTACAGTTTTTATTTTGCAATGTTTTTTTTGTTTTTGTTTTTTTTAAGCTCAGATTTCATATCGCACTACCAGTTTCTCCTTTGTCTTGTTGCTCTGCTATTTCTAAACCTAGGTTTTTTTATTATTATTATTCTTATTGCAACATAACATAATAACAGGGAATCAGTTGTGTGTAATTACATAGTGAAAGTCAATGACTAGGAAGAGAAATTATTTGATATTTTGGGTGTCTATTCTGTACTGATGATGTTCATAAGTGTTGTCACACAGCATGGGCTCGTCATGACACACATCTGTGATGCCAAGCTGTGAAAATATTCTCACTTTTTTCATTTTGTTTTCTTCCTTTTTCTTCAACTGGCTAAGCTGGAGTGCCTGACGAGCCTGAGGGTCAATGCATTTAAAGTGGTTTTGGTAGGTGATTAATTGCAACTTTTAAAATTTAAAAACAGAATTCATGTAAGTGGGTCCTGCTTTATGTATTTATATTTAGTGTATGTATTTAGTGTCAAAATCTAGACTTGTATTATTTTAGTTTTAATGCACACACACAACACAAATCAAGCGTTAGTCCATCCTCATTCTTCTGGCCATGAGCTACATGATGCCTGTTTCCTCAGTGACTTCAGTGAGATGAAACAGATTTTGATCTGTAATTTCAGAGTGTATAACACCAGCATCCCCAAGGTTACTGGAACATATAAAGGGCTGGATAGAAATGAGAGAATCTATAACCTTTGAATGCAAGAATGTAAGTTTCATGAGCTACAGAGTCATATTTAAAGCATCCATTTATATTTAAAACTATTTTGCTATTAAAAGCAGATAAAGGTTAAATTGAAAATGAGGTGCATTTTTTGGTTAAATAGTATCTGTTGTATTTGAGCCATGACCCCTGCAATCTGCGTTCAGTTATTTCTAATTGTTTGTTCTGTTTGTGCTCTGTACCATGTGATTATAGTCTATAGTCACATTATATAAATTAAAATGATTTTTTAAATCAAGTTCCTGTTAAGACAATACTGATAAAATACTGGACTATTTTAATTAGAAATAAATGCATCAATGTAGTGGATGTGTATTTCATGAACTTCTCTATTTAAGAAAAAGGAAACCCTATTTTGGAGCTGACAGTCAGTCCCTCACTGACAAGACCTCACAAGTATAGCATTGTAAGTGTGTGAGCCATGCCCGAGCTGGTACATGTAGCTGGGTGAGACACAGATGCTGGGCTCTCTGTGGGAGTGCTAATTACCAAAGATATGTTCCTCTCCTTGACGCTGAACTGACCTTCAACACTGTTGCATTAACCACAAGGCTGGCAGAGCTCACACAAGCTCCCACACTCTCTCTGACACACACGTTCTGCTGAGAAATACTGCTGCTCTCCTGCTTTGGTGGAGCTCTTTGTCCATGGCCTTTAACTGAGAAACAGCTTTAGAGATGAAGTCCTTCCTCTCCATCTGCTAACAGCTCAAGGCTGAGCACTGAAGGTGCTCTGGAGAGAAAAATGGGTGAAGGCCACAGTCAAGATGAAATCTGTTACAGAATAGCAAGTGTTTGATGAGGAAAATATTCCATCAAGTGTAATTCTGAGCCAGACTTTTAATAAAGTTGCACAAATTAACGCTTTTATATTTAAATGCAGCCACATGACTACTGTATGTGTAAAGTAATAAAACTTAGCCTACTTGTAGAGTGAGCTCACCAAGAATCATTATATTCTTCTCAGATCTCTTCTGATAGTTTTGTTTTTACAGAGCTCAACTGCTCTGTTGTTTCAATTTTACTCCTTTTGTCAACCTCATTTCCAGATGCAGCAGACAGCTGCACTGTCATTCACATTAATAATTATCAGTCACTCATCACTCAGAAACTTTGAGTTGTGGAGGAGTAGCTGACCATGAATTCTGCATTTACTAACAGCAACCAACAAATCCCACTGGTTGCACCTTTAAATATTAGTACAAAGAATGACAAAACACTCATATCAGATGATCGTGAACTATGTGTGGATCGTGATCTGATTTGAGGAGTGAGGGCAGCAGGCACTGGACAGTTTCAAACCAAAAGATGCTCTTTACCTGAGAGTAAAAGACATTAAGTTGGGTTATGTTAAACATAACAGAAAGACCGTTCATAAAGCAAGTCATTAATCTAAAAGAGGCTGACTTGAACTTTAAAAATCCACCTCGGGTGCTGAGCTCATTTATCTGAAAGGGGAACACAGCCAGTAACTGTGGTTAAAAACAGAAAGGTACTATCTACATGACCATATGTATTTACCATGTAACATTATTGTGAAGGGGTAAGGCACAAGGCGGACATTGCCAGTGTAAGACTCTTAATAGTGCCAAAGAAATAAACATTGACTGAGCTGTAGGACAACGTAATCCAGCCCACTATCACTGGGAACTAAATTCATATTGGATGACTGTACTTCAACATTTCTAGCAGAAGGTTAGGGTTTGCTGGATGACCATGTTGTGTAATAGATTTAAATGCAGCTGAATCTTTAGTTTCTTATAAACCTGAACATACAGTAGCTGTAATCATAAACTTGAACATTCTGTAACTGGTAACACTGTATAATGGATCAAATGACTTCATACAATGTGAATCTGCCCACTGCTTTTCATTGCTTTGGTTAGAGGTTACAGTTGTTTTCGGTAGAACAAAAAGCTCTAATAAATATGTCATACATAACATGTCAACCACCAACCAACAGAAAAGGAAATTGGAAATGTAGCAGAGCGTTCAGCAGCTTTTTTTTTAAAAAAGATTCTTAAAATTCAAATGACATAAATAGTGCTGTGTTTTACCATCAATTTTAGCCCTACAACCAGGAAAGGAGTCACTCATGGTTTCCATCAGCAGCAGAAGTTTGTTCAGTCTGTAAAGTGGAGATGGAATTTCTTGAAAAAGTAAACTAGTAAAGTTTTGTGGGCTTTGGACTTCAGGAGATAATTTACACACTCCTTTTCACTTTGTTTAGAAATTCCACTTAGGTTTAATGATCTGTGATAGACATATTTATGCATTAGTGAATCATTCTTAATGCATGGCAGACTGAAATAATTCCTTCTGGTTCATTCTAAGAAATATCAGCCAAAGAAATAAGGCTGAGAACGAATAAATAAATACGTCTTTTCCCTCACAAATTAAAAAGATTTCACATAGTATTTGGGAGCATATATGTGCTTACCATATATGTGTTGTTAAAAGTAGAAACCAAAGGAAACAACACTAAACATGTATATTGAAATAAAGTGAAAGTTCTTGTTACTTCCCCCTGTATTCCCCCTGCTGCACATCTGGATACAACTCTGTACACTACTTTATTTTGGGCTCTTTAAAAAGATGTTAAAATTCTCCCTCTGTGTGTGTGTCTCTCATTCACACGGTAGACTGTGGAGGTGGGTGGGTGTGTTGTGGAGGTTGTGTTTACTTGTTAACAAAGAGTCCTGGGGCTGAATCAGACAGTGTGGCTCCCAAAATAGAGCTCACTACCCAGACTTTCTGCTTCTGTCTGTGTCTTCCTGCAGAGCCTGTGGGGAGGAGAGAGAGGTGAACCGCTTTAGTTAACAATGTTTCAAAAGATCAGCAGGCAAACTCCCTGTGGGGTATGTGATGGACAAACACTCACCTCTTCCTCAACCTCCCACAAGAAATTTAACCTCCATGTAGCTGTCACCAGAGGAGGACTTCATGTATGGAGTCTTGAGTGTGCCATTTGTGTATGATTTCTTCAGTGCGTATTTATTAAGCAATTGATAAATACTTTAAAAACTGCACATTATAAATGGATATTCTTTATATATTTCATCAACAGAAAGACTCTTATATTTAGGAGTTAATGTCTCTATTTCCATATTGTATTTCGATGGATTAATGATTACATTTTAAAAGGTAATCACAGTTTTTATTTTAAAGAAAGTCTCATAGATGCATATTTTTGTTTTCACTAATGTGTTAACATTTAAATCTAACAGTTAATCTGGGGGTGTACTGTATTGTGAAACGCAGACTCACACTACAACATTTATGTTTCTACTTTGTCATCAAATTTAAAGGTGTGTCAGCAGTATGCTGACCATACAGTAATTAACAGAAGCAACCAACAGAGCAACAATAGGAGCCTTGGTGGACCAGCTATTTATTGGCAGGGGGCTAATTAGAGCCCCTAAATCAGCAGTGGTCTATCATATTTCCTGGCTTGTCTTAGTACAAGCTGAGCGATCATATTTGGTCACTTCGGCACCTGTCCAAAACGACCCTCTCCCACCTCTCCACAAGGCAGCAAAACCCTTTGATTTCTCTCAGCCAATCACGGAAGACCAGGCTACATCCCAGATAAAGTTTTCACAAC
>JBAJHX010000031.1:2632669-2650388 GCA_037176925.1 Amniataba percoides | reverse complement strand
CGCACGTTCTGTGTTTCGTCCGTACGCCATCTTTTCACGTGAATCCTACGCACAGTTTTATAAATGAGGCCCCTGGTTATCTGATGTCTCCTCCTGAACAGGCAGAACACTGAGTTATAACTGATCGGTCTGATGTGCGTAGATGTGTGTGGATATCTTGTAGCAGCCTGGTGTCATCTGCATGATATTTACTGAAGGTAAACGCAGAGAATGGCTGCTCGGCTCTGACGCAGCACATCTCCAATCAAAGGCTGCAGATTTATCAACGTGAGTCCTGCTGCCTTCAGGGCAAAGCAAGTTTCTGGTGCAGGAAAGTACAAAAACGATCAGAGTTTTGCTTGCTGTTTTTACTGCACTTTCAGAAGTAAGCTGGTCAGTTGAGCTGGCACATCTGTGATTATGAGTACAATCATAGACAGAATCATCAGGGGTTGGAGAGAGAGACGGGAAACAGCTACAACCACCTCTTACTGACAGCCTGCTGATTATTAAAAGAGACATGGAAATTCTCATCACTGAGTGAGATACTGTCCACAGATCAGTGTCCTTTTTAAAGGAGCCAGCTCTACCCTCTAGTGAGGCCACGTGAGATGATGAAAAGCTCTAGAAAAACTAATAAGATGATCATGAGTTGGATTGTTTTGTCAAGTTAGGCACCATAAAGTATATAAGTAAATAGACTTCTCTTTAAAGTCTTTAAAGCTACACACTAAAATGGTTTTACAAATCACTGAATATAGGTTAATCCTAATTCTAGTTCATGTAAAAAGAATCAGTTTTGCCTAAATTTCAGTTGTTAGTCAGAATAGTTTCTTTAATCACACAATATACACACGTAGGCTACACACACACACACACACACACACACTCACATACACACACACACACACAAACTGGATGCCATCATTAATTACCATGAGTGGATTTATTATTAGAAGGGTGCTCGTCTGAGTGTCTGCCAAGAATTATCAGCCACATTTTGCATATCTGTCCATAGTGTGTTTTGATTTGCCACTTTTCAGCACTGCGAGCTGTTATATTACTTCAGATACTGTTTCAGAGAAGACAATGAATCACACTGTTTGCTGAGTGTGTGTATCTGCTCTGATATGTACAGTACAAATGTGTGTGTGCGGGTCTCCAGGCACAGTGGTGAACATGCTACAGTGTCGGGCGGACTGGGTGTGAAGTGAAGTACTGCCTCTGGGAGGACTAAAATAACAAGAACATTCAAACTTGTACTGTCTACACACGCGCACACACACACACACACGTTTACAAAAATAGCTGGGTGACAACAAAGCCTGGACAAAATCTTAGAGAAGAAACTGCTTACACCACATAGTGTCATCCCCCCAATGTGTGTGTGTGTTACAGAGATAGAGGGCTGGGAATGAGAAAGGAGTGTGTCAAGTGTCTCAGTACGCAGGTTTTGTAGCACAAACTGTACAAAACCTGTACCTGGACCACGAGTGCTTCTAAAGCTCCTGACAAGAGGTGGAAACATATTTAGTAAATCTTTATTAATCTTTTCTTGAACGTTGCCCTCAGCATTTTCTGTTTGCAGCTACTCAAATGTGAGGATTTGTGTTTTTTTTTCAGTTTTGTATCATTGCAAGTTTAACATTTTGATTGATGAATTAATGTATTAATTAGGCTCCTGACTGTAGGTCTGACAAAGCAGGCCATTTTAAGAGGTCATCTTTGGCTCTTGAGAACCTTAAATGCCATTTTGCCCTTTTTTTAACCTTTTAAATTTACTTAAATGACTTTAAGAAATTATTTACTGTCATGCATGTGTCCCAGCTGAAGGAAGTTTGTGAGAAATTTAAGGAATAGTACCATTTAAGAAACACTTCTATGTCAGTCAAGTGTTGTTGAGAAAGTGTTTTAGTCTTTGTAGCATCTAGTCTTTGTATCCCTGCCATCATCATTTAAAGCTGACAGAAATCAAGTTATTTGCCACAAGCAACAGGTGGATGCTCAGGTGGTGGTGACGAGCTGAGAGGTGCATAAACAGGAGCTGCACAGAATGAGCAAATGAGTTTGACAGCTTAAATGGGCCACCCAAATGGTGATGGCAGTGTGCAAGCTCAGCTGACACATGAGATGACTCAGAGCGCAGCACCACCACCTCAGCTAACTTCCTGATTGTATTGAAGCATCCAGGGTAAAATGAAAAAAGGCTAAATGTGACACATGAGCAAAAAAAAAAAGGAAGAACATTAGTGGAGAAATACGCTCATTAAAACAGTCCACAGTGCCACCAGTGGTCCAGTACTGCGGGGTACTTTTAAATGGATAAGCCTTGAAATATCTAAGAGGATACTGGTGTCTAATCTCATGATGATCTGCATGCTGCTTCAGAAAGTTATACAACCTGACAAAAATAACATTCCTCAACACCAGGGCTTAGTAAGCCTTTTATAGATTTCAGACCAAACATGTACTGAGAAAAAAAATGTTTGGGCACAGTTTGACAAACACAGTCCTGGTAGTTTCAGTAAGTGGCCAGATTATACTCTCTATTCACGTCAGTTTGATTTCTCTGCTTTACAACCCAAAAAAAAGTGTCTAATCATTTGAGCTGTGTCCATGATGGTCCAATTCACAGGTCTTTAAAATCGGCCACATTCATTGCCACTGACATTTTTAATAACACAAATAACTAAAAATCAGTCCTTCTTGAAGTAATGTGTGTTTCACTTTCATTTTAAATAAGAGCTTTAAAAGAAGAAAATAAATGTTGGCTGTTTGACAATACAAGTGAGTCTCTAGATTACAAGTAAATAACATTAGTGTGAGTGTTGGTGGATGTAGTGCCTGTTTTAGGATGATGTCTGTACTCTTGCCTTGCTGATAAATCTTCATGGATGGTGTTTTTGCACGGTATGCTAACAAAGTAATTATTATTACCATAATTTCTGGGCTATAAGCCGCTACTTTTTTCACACACTTTGAACCCTGCAGCTTAAACAATGATGCAGCTAATTCATAGATTTTTACGGGATAACAAGCCTCATCAATTAAATCAAACACACTCAGACTACATTTTTCGGATCAGTCATTTTGCGCTTCATGCACACACACTCGTCATGGAAACACACGAAGAAATGCAAATGACGCAACCTGAGCACCTTACAACACACTGCTATCTTATCCATTTTAGTGACTGCTGAAGTTGTCTGTTCATCCACAACATTCAACATCTGAGAGACCCCACCCTCCTGTTAGATCTGCTGAATATCTCTTCAGTTTCAAATTAACAGCACAACCACTGTCAGTTAAAGCAGAGAAAACGTCGGCATTGCCTTCTCATCCTCGTGTGTCAGTGTCGTGCCATTTCTCTAACCTCAAACACGTCTCTCCCTCTCAATTTGCCCTCCTCTCCTTTCGATTTCTCCTCACCCACCATCTTATCCAACCACCCCCCCCCTCTTCTTTCCCATCCCCATCTCATCTCCTCTTATATTCTCTGTCATTTAATACAAGGAAGGCAGTAACAATGGCTCCTTGGAGGGAGTTGCAGATCAATTTCCCTGCCCCCTGGTATTGAATGGTGTCTTTGTGTTGGTGTAATGCATCACAGTCAGCGACCTCTCCTCTGCCGCCCAATCCGGCGCTTTGTTGGAAGCTATCCTGTCACCCAGCTCTCTCCAATCTTTCACTTCCTCCTCCATCCTCTAACACTGCTGACAGGTTCAATTAAACAAGCATTGTTGCTTTGGTGGAATTAGTCTTTAATAATGAGATAGTTTCTTGAGCACTAAGGAGGTGAGATATCTCAAGAGCCCTATTAATAACTTGGGTGGGAAGCGAGAATGAACAATGCTCGGTCCTTCCTCGGCAGCAGCAGAGACTCTTAACCTGCTGCAAAGCTGCTCACTAGCCGATAGCATAAGGTTGAGGCTGATCATGTCAGCTCCCTGTAGTCTATAAAATGTATTATAGTGTTGTAGAGTATGAGTATAGATAAATAACCAAAGAAAGTGAGCTCAGGAATGTGCTGCACAAAACTCAGGATACTTAAAGAGACAAAAACAAGGACACAGTTTAAGGTAATATGCTCCATGTCTTGTTCTTTTACAGGAAAACATTTGTATTAATGTAATTTGTGCTCCTCCAGTATAGTGAATGGTCCAGGGCAGTTAGCCTAGCTTAGCGCTGAAAGCGGGGATAATAAAAACCACGTTGTACATGTTATGAGGCATGTAGAAGAATGCTTAACATGTCAGTGTGGTTACATCATGGCTTTGGAGGCGACTCCTACAATAGCCGGGTGGAGTGTTTGTAACAACTTTGGAGGCTAACATGATAAAACCTTCAGTCTTGAGCTAATCCTTATAACGTGCTGCAACCAGCCACCAGGGGGTGATCCAGATGTTTTGGCTTCACTTCAGGGGGGCTGTCATGTCGTCCATCTTTATAAACAGTTTAGGGTGAAAATGCATTTTATTAGTTTATTTTGATACACCATCACTGTATCATTACTTCACAATTTTGCTTTCTTAAACAGTTTTAACACAGCAACAAATGAGAAAAGAAACAGTGAGGCAGGCAGAAATTTTGTTGACATTCACTGACTGAGGGTTTTTGCTGATGGATAGAACAATAGAGGCAAAACAATCAGATCAGTACCATCTACAAATCTCACCATGTTCCAGCCGACAAGAAACACACACGATAATGATCACAAGTGACACAAAAAGACACATAAATACAAACAAGCAATTAAACTATCAGTCTCATGCATTACATCATGACCAGACAGACTGTGGATGACTCACCATTAGCCTCTGTCAGCTGCACAATACGAACACATAAAAGAAAGACACTTGAATTATGGGGTGTTCCCTGACAAATGGTGAGAAGGACTTTGCTCCCTCTCTGCTCATAACATCTGCTGCTGACAGGTGAGCGTCCCTGTGGAGTGTATGAGCTGCAGAGCTGCAATAAATCAACGATCCTCTTCATCAGCACTTGCAGCTGGGATACATACTTACAGTCAGAACAATGGAAAAATAAAGTCTGTAGATCTGCAGATGTTCTTTTTTAAGGCAGTGTGGGCCTAAACTTTAGGTGTGCATGTGGAATATGTCTTTAAAGTAATCGTAATGAACAGTTTTATTGGTGGTTGTCAGTCAGACGATATGATTAATTAAAACATGCACATAATTTCTATTCAGTTAAAAAAGTAATAATAAAGTAATCGTTTCCCAGGAATGTCCATTAATAAGGTTCATTGCTCAGGGAATATACAGGAGTTTTAAAGGCTTCCGAGGAAAATGTTAGCATTTCAGAAATGAACACTAGATCAGGGCTGAACTAAGAGGGAGACATTGTGTTACATAATTGAGTGAGAAGTTAAAAGTGGATAAGTGCATAAGCAGCATGCTCACTCTCTGTACAGTTCATCTTCATCTCTGTTATGGCTCCAGAGGTACAAAGTAGGTTTACATTACTATAGTATCTTAATACAATTAAATTGGGATATGTTACATTTGTTGTTAATTCCATGCAAACACAGTGTACAGAGAGAGAGATTAAAATACCACATCTTGTTTCCTGGATCTTTGTTGTGGTTTCAGCTCCTCAGGGTCCTCTGTTGTAGTCCCGACCTTCCCTCTGGGATGTGGGACTGTGTGTTTGTGCGCACATGTGTTTGTTTGTGTGGGTGTGTGTGTGTTCATGCACCTAATATCTGATTACATATTCAAAGTTCATGCCATTTAATCCGGAAGGCAAGTAATCAGCGACAACAGAGATGTAAGCCACATTTTGTACAATTAAACAAAAAGGACTGAATGCACCCGAGGACCAAAACACAGATACGACACAGACTGTTTAATTCTGTTTTTGATCATCACATCATGTGAATGCTTAATATGGGATCACAAAAAAGTTGCTGTAAACTGAAGTGTTCTCAATAGGTGAATGTCATTTCCATTAAAAAAAAATTTTGTGTGTCTGTGTCTTTTAAATATTAATTTTAGGAAGCAAGCCTCCCTTTGATGGATGGGATTGTGTGTCAGATCCATTCAGCTGCTATGTGATCTCTGGATCTGTCAGCCAGTCACAGTTTTGGTTTGGAGTAATAAAGCATTACACAGAGACGCTGCAGCTTTCTCATATAGTGACACTGAACTGGGTGGTCTGGTTAACATGACACTGAAGTACCAGTATACACAAGATGAAGGCAGGAGAGGGCCCCATTCGAAAAACAATTTTGGCTGTATCACCTCATCAGACATGGTGAGGTCAAAGATGACCAACATAAAAAAAGTTTTGTCCCTAAAAAAGTATCCAGTAGCAAAGAATATTCCTGTTTCACACATCTGGGGTTGAAAAAAAGGTAGGGGACATTTGGGGAGCTTTGCCAAAACAGGTTTTCAGTTTTCTGAACAGGTCAAGGTTTTGAACTGGATAAATAACGAAGAGAAAGGTTACCGTTCCAATAACTCTACATGACACCCATTTAACTGCTCCTACCTCAAGTCCACTGGGATTATGATTCCTGTTTGTGTATGTGTGTGTGTTATACGTGTGTGTGTGTATGTCTGTGTTCCTGTGTGCCTCTCAGCAGGGTCTCCATTTTGCTCCCAGTGTGTATCTCCGGTGTTGGAGGAAGACCTTTAGATTAGCTTTAAACCTCATCCACATGGTTCCAGCGTGTAAATATGAACAACCTCAGGCTTCATCACACACACATACAAATCGACACATAGATTGACAGAAACAGGTGCTGTGTTTTCACCATGGCTGTTATGGTAGCAAAGATCAAATTATCATTACAGACAAATGACTCAAAGCATATTATCTCTTACACAATGGTTAGTGAAGACTCTCGATTGCAAATGGCTGTCAAACAGGCAGATAAGTGATACAGTGTGTGACAAAGGTAGAACATGAGGTGAGAGTCAGTTGTAAGGACAATAGTGGGGGGGTCAGTTGCTCTGTATTCTTCTGGGCAGAGAGGATGCAACATTGTAAATCCATTCTGCACCGAACCGCCTTACACCTTCAGCTCAGCTGCTGTTGCATCACTAAGCACCATCTGCTGCATTTTAAATGATGCTCCGAAGGCTTTTTATGTCGGCTGCGTTCTTGTTTAGAGAGCCCGTGTGTCACACGGCCTCAAGCTAAATAAGATAAGGCCGAAGCAGAGGCCTGTGAATATCTGGGCGGTGTTATTGGAACACAGGGAGCGGCGGCCACAGCAGCAACTAATCAGAGCTGCTCACATGATGAATTTGAATCAAGGGTGAGAGCGAGATTAGCAGCAGGTTATGTTTCAGTGTGCACGCTGTGGATGTTTGTTGTAAATTTTTTCCCATTGTGTGTGCGTGTCTGTGTGTGCATGTGTGTGTGTGTTTGTGTAGTTATGGGTGCAGTTTAGCCCTCAGAAAGGTCATTTGTTCTGTGTCCTGCTGTCCTGTTGTACTACTCTTCATTTTTATCTGATTCAGCTTTTGTTAGCTTTTTGGTCGATTTTTGTCTCATTGAAAGTGTCAAATTGTGAACTTAAAGGCCTAATAGTCTCTTATAAGCGTTTGGTTTTGCTTTTAAACCATTATCAGGAGCAATTAGAGTGTCAAGAAACTAATAAATACCAGGTGAGACTGTGTGAGTCTCCCCAAGTATCTTTAAATATTTCCCACAGGACTGTATTTAACACAGATTGTCTTCAAAGGTCCACATGTGAAAAGCGTTTTGTAACGTCAGTCAGATGTTTGAATTTGTTACATAATTTCAGATGTTCATGCCCAGCACTGTTCAGTCCCCTTGAGTGTTTACTTAATCCGGAAAATTAAGCAGCTTTGCATTTTGCAGTTTATTTGAAGTGAAGTAGAAAATAACTTGCATACTTCAGGTGAAAGGCTCTTTACTGGATGTAGTTCTTTTTGCTGTCCTGTACTATTATGAACATGACAAAAATGAAACGAATAGTTTTAAATGGTAAATGAGTCCACATTTTATAGTAATCTGTTTTGCTTTTTTCTGAACACAGTTTTATCACAAACATCTGTTAAGTCTTCCATGCCATCATATAGTTTTAATGAGCAAACATGCATGATTCTTCAGCTGATAATTATTTCAAAATAAAAGTTGATGGATGAGTTATTTGTCAACATTAAAGACATCAGCGTAACTGTGTCAAATCTGAGATTAATAAACTCATGAGTTTGGATAAGGCGTATGTTTTTTGAAGACTATTTTGCATTTTGAATGAAAATGTTTTGTTAAAAAAAAATCTCTTTATCAGAGTGCTGCTTTAACCTTAAAGAGAGTTGAAAAAGAGCAAAGAGTTTGGGGAACAATTATTGCATGAAGGTGAGTGTCTGTTAGAGAAATATGAATAAAGATAGGTTAATTGTTCAGTAATGTAATTTAGCTTCCATCCAGAACCTTTTTGATAAAATCCTCCTGTATCATCTGCTCAGATGAGCATTTGATCATCTTTCTCAAACCATCAATCTTAAAATACATTCTCCTCCTCTGTTTACGCACATTGGAAAGATAAATGTGTTTTGTTTGCATTTGGATTAAGGATTAAGCCTTTTATTAGTGTGAGGCACTAACCCATGGAAAAATCCTTTTAATATAAAAAAATCAATTACCATAAAACCCTCAGCTGAAAGTTAAACCTCAGCAAACCAACACTCCAATTACCTCCTGGTAGAAATGGGTGAACGTTAATGCATTTGCCGCACATCAAAGGCGTTTTTCTCCTCTTCTCTCCTGAATCTCTTCCTCTATTCAAGGATTTGGTGCCTTACTTTGGAGCCCGCTCTGTATTCAACATCTCAGGCATTAATTTCACCTCTATCCTCCACAGCGTCTCCAAAGACAGAGATTAATAGAAGCTTGATCATGTCGTACATTGATTTAATGATCTCGCTGCTATAGCAGGAGCTCCTTTTATGATCAGCAGGAATTCTATTAGAACATTAAGATCCTTTTTGGGAAAAATCTGATATTCATCATTTAATGTCTATGAAATAACGATATTAGTATGTGCCCTCGGTTCATTATTAATGTCATACTTAACCATAAGGCAACAACACATACAGTTTTCTGTGGGGTGTTGTTACATGGTTTGAAGGTTGAGTTAAATAATTACATTTGGGAAAGATGAAATCACCACATATGGAAAAATACCCCAAAACCACTGATTCTATTACGCTTAAGATATTACAAGAGTGAAAACTACTGAAAACTTTACTTGTTCCAAAGGTTGATATTGACTTGTGTTTGAAAGGATCCACAGCTATTTTAGTGTTTCAGGGCAAGTCCAAGTGATGTTTGTGATCAGTTTCCGACTAGTTAAGAACTCTGAAATCGAGCAGGGGTCATGAAAAACCATAAGTGAAAACTTATTCATACAGAATACGTTGTATATTTCAGTATGTGCCTAAAAACTGAACTGGTAAGTACTTGAGACACACACATCAATTTATAACTGGCATAAATAGGCTAAAACACACACACACACACACACACACACACACACACACACACTCATTCAGGCACTTGAGAAGAGGAAGGATGGTCAATCCGGTGGCTGAGCCGGAAAGGAAACATATGATGCAGCCCTGCCGTCTGTCCCAGGATCCCCATCACAAGTCATCTGTGTCTCCCCCGTCCCTTCTGCCTCACTGCAGGTCATCTGTCAAAGAAAGCATGAAGTGACACACAAAATAAGGAAGACGAAAGATGCTATTTTTGCATATTCTTATCAAGAAGACTGAAGCGTGTGCGTGTGTGTGTGTGTGTGTGTGTGTCTCCAGCCTGTGACTCATGGCTCTAATAGCAGACTTCTGAGGCAGTGAAGCAAAAAAAGAAATACTAAACCACTTTCACAAACAAGGACATCCTTGAAATACACTTTTTTTCATGTTTCTATTACACTTCAAGTTTTTTTTTTCAATTCATAAACAGATTTTCAGAAGCCTATAGACATCAGTCAGCTATGTAAACATCACTCTTTGAATGGCCTTTCAGCTAAAGAGGATCAAATTGCCAACAATAGGCTGAATCTGAGCTAAACTGATATAAACTGCACTCAGTTTGGAAGAATAATGCAGAATTAAGGCAGAATGTGTCAGCATGACTAAAGGCCTGCTCACACCAGCATTTCAAACAGCAACATTTCACAAGCTTGCAAACAGACAGTTAGATAACCAGCTTTTGTAACTGTGACTAACTGGGACGAGAATGTTCCCGGCTAGCCAGCGTCTTAGCACTCAGCTCGTCAGCAGTAGTTCGACACCTAATCCTGAGAGAACATCGGCAAACGTCTAGCACTGCCTGGTTCACACTGATGAATACGAGTAATTTGAGTTACGATCTTTGTCACGGAACAAATTAAACTTGGAAGTCAAGGCACCACTGTATAGTGTTTAGACTGTAGTTAATGGTGGTGTGTCTTTAGATTACATTGTACTGAGGTGTTTGTAATATTCTGTAGGCCTGTTGCACATAAATAGGAGGTGTAAATGTAACAGTGAAAACTTTAAATCCTATGTGATTTTAACACCTGCCTAATCATAACCATAATCCATAGTTTTAATGTGTCTTTGTTCTTAGTCAGTTTCACCAATGTAAAGACTTAGAATTAGACTAGAATTAAAGTATAAAAAGTTATCCACCCCCAGCATAACTCTCAATTTAGAGCCATGTTTCCATGGTAACGATCAGTGACACCTGATGATGAGGCTCCAGAAGACAAAAAAAAAAGTGGTTTATTAACAACGCTGTGCACCAAGTAATGAGTGGGGGGAAACATTTTTAGAGTGACAATAACCTGATAATAAGTCAGTATTTTTTTTGTCCATAGAAAGGCTCCTGATCCTGACCAGTGAGTTAGCAAAGCATCGCAATTCTGCTACACGTCTGAACTGAGATTTGACACAACAAAGAACAACAGTTCTTTGTTGTGTCAAATCTCACAACAAAGAACAACAGTTCTTTGTTGTGTCAAATCTCAGTTCAGACGTGTAGCAGAATTGCGATGCTTTGCTAACTCACTGGTCAATACAAAGAACAACAGTTCTTTGTATTGTTACACTTCTTACTGAACTTTCCCAGTGAAATGTCCTTGTAGTGGATATTTTCTGCTGGTGTGAAGACAGATGTGGGCATACCAGCAAACACATTTTTTTACCAAGGATTCATTTCATTTTAGTCCTACTCATCAACAAGACAGCTTTGCGCAAATGATGAATTTAGACTTCTATCTGACTTACTTAGTTTGACTGAATACATAGTTAGTCCTTTCTGATGTTGTAATAGAGGTAAAACCAACAACACTCCATCAAGTACACATTAATTTAATCACTTTTCAAAATAATAAGCACTAGTGATCGGGGCAAGTGTGGCCTCAAGCGCTGTGGGCCATTCTTGAGATCTGATTGGCCAGCTAAGATGCCACATTATTATCCTAAACCATGATTGGCTATCTCACAGTGAGAGGCTGGGCCTTCATTCAAACCAACTGTTTAATGATTGTGCTGTTTCACAGGCAAAGATCAGTCTTCTGGAGGCTAAATTTATTTTCTAGGACAGAAGGTATATGTTTAATTTATACAGTCTTGTTCTGTTTTAAATTTGTTTTAAATTTACTTATATTAATTTACTATTTTGCTAAATTTACTTTTTAATACAGGAATGTAAGAAACAGAACAATACTGTAAGGTTATGTATTAAAGAAAATATGACCCCTGCAGAGAGGAATGGTTAATGAATGCTATTCAGAGATGTATGTGCACACACTGACTTAAAGCCACTCCTGCATCCATCAGTACCATAATTGGGCCACCATGGTCAAAAAAAAAGTTGAGATACACCACTGCTAATGATCCAAACTATGAGAGGCAATCCATAATAATGCCATGCTGCAGACAACTTTAGCTGGTGGCGGCCACAGCAGAATGGCTGCAGGACCATAAACACAGTGATTAGATGTGACTTTAGTCTGCTTTGGCAGGAGCTAATGAGAGTTCATGTTACTCATGTGTTTATCACTGACTGAACGGCACTAATATGTTTTTCTTTTTACACTTGCAAAGGAGGACGCACAGCTAAATGTATTCATCGCTCTGGCTGTGTTTATGTGTGTTAGAGATCATATCATCATTTGTCGAGCGCTCACTGTTCATGGAAGTGGAGGAGAGCTGCCCATTTGGAAATAAGACCAGATCTCACTGGTTCAGGGATCTGAACCATGACAGCGATGCTGAAGGAACACGAAGAAGCACACATACACACACTGACTTAAAAATACATATATATGTGCATTTACTGATGTTAATGCAAATCCACACAGACATGTCCACACACTGACACACATGCACAGATGTGAATGAATATATGAGAATATTTTTGTGCTTCAGTGCATAAATACCAATGCAGATGGCTTGGTAACTTGAGTACACAAACTCACACATACACACAAATACACACACACACACTGCTGATAACAAGAACAGAGAGGGACAGGAAACTGAGTACAAATTATTTTCATCAAGCATGACACATCCATTTGACATCTCACCATGAAAAAAGTGCTTAAGCAATCACAGTTTTGGCCGGCCATCATCAGAGCTGCTAATACATTTTCTATGGAGCTCACTGGCGCATCCCCACACCCTACAGTATCTGTCCTCATTTCAAAGACGACTGGAAAACATGGAGAGATTGAGGGGGAGAGACAGAAGGAAAGGTGGGGGAGGAGACAGCAGATATAGGGAAGAAACGGATAACAGAGAGACATAGACAGAAACCATAACCTGACTCATTTCTTCTCCTTTGTAGATATCGAGTGTTTTCTGAAAATATGCATTATGCAATATATTGAACGTCTCACAGAGTAATTGAGACTCTGGTGCTGGATATGGAGGATTGGAGGAAATGCTCCACAGTACCTATAAAGTGATGAAATTAAACATGAGAATAATGCAGAACCTTCTCCTAAACTGGCACAAATGAGCATTTACAGACACACTCCCAAACTACAGTAAGATGAAACCTCCACTCCAACAGCCAACAGGAAACTTGCATGAGAGCGGTGAGGGCGATCCATAACCAAAGCTGAGAAACCAAAACACTGAGCTCAGCAAAGCTAAAACGCTGCTTAAAACTTAGGAGAGCCTCAGAGTTGAAAGACAACTTTGTTTTGGTCTGCCGCTGTGAGGGACATTTGTTCATATGACACATGGATTAGATCCATATTTTATATGAAAATATTGACACGTACAGCTTTGACTTTAAACATGGAAAAACCAGAGAGGAAGGGAAGACAAAGCTGTTGTCTCACTGACTTATATTTCTTCTCTTCAGCTGCCTCTCTCACCCTCCCTGGTTTTATCCTCTTCTATTTCTTAAAACATATCCACAACTTTCTTCTAGGTAATAAATGTTTTTCAAATTTAAGCAGTTGAACGATGTTACACTTTCATCTGCTCTGTGAGCCATCACCCAAGCCGAAGACATGTACACTGTATGTCACAGTGTTTTGTAGTAATAAAGCCTAGCCAAGCATAAGGTCTCCAATAATGACCTCTCATGGGTGATCATCCACCTCAGTGGTCAGGAAAACTCCTGCAGTGCACGCCTGCATTTACAGTATTTTGTATGTCTTCATGCCCACTCAAGGTCGAAAGCTCAATCCATGTGTATGGGTGACTCGATGAAGCGGAACATTATGTACAATGTGCAATTTTAGAGCTGATCAGAAGCTTTAATGATGTGGAATAAATAGATGATACGCCTAAGAAACAAATGAGCGGGGTCCAGTACTATGGAGATGACTGAGGTTCTGCTTCTACAGTGCTTCAAAGGGTATCTTAAGGTTTTTTCCCATTACAACTACTGAATATACACACTGATTCCTGTATAACTGAAATACAATTCAGGTTATCTGACTTATCCAGGACATACAGAACTCCAAATGAAGTCAACAAGAGATGAACCTTGCTGTAATCATCAAGCAGGGGAAAGGAAATAAGACCTGAAGACAGGGGAAGAAATGAAGAAACGTGATTATGAAGGAGAAGAGGAAGTAAAAGGATTAATGTATACCAATTATTATGAGATTGCTTCATTTGCACATGAAACGAGCTGAAGCTGTGTATTTTGAACTGATGAGCATCTCCTGATTGAACTCTATCAGGCTGTTAGCTCCTGCTCTGGGTGTGTTAAGTTTGCTGTTACAGTACAATACAGTGTTGTCCTTCATCAAGTTTGATTTACAGTAAACACTTTTCTCCATTGCACCAAACCCTGCATTGACCAGAAGTTGGAAACAAATGTTCCCATTGTTGTTCCTGCAAAACCAAGTTACTTAACCCTGTTTACACTGTAGAGCAATACTGTAGTTGATGCACATAAACAATGATATGAACAGTGTTTCTGACTGTCATAAATACACTTTTATTGCTTACAGTATAGTACTGTAATTGGATATTTACAGTGACAATATACAGTATAAATTGAAAATACTTCAGATGTTTGTGCTGCTAAAATCTGAATGCAGTGTTTCATTCTGATGTTTCCAGCACCTCTACCCTACCCTCACTGTCAAAGTGCTGTTTAAATGGATCTCAGAGCCCACCCCCCATCTCAGTTTGGAATGGTGTTTGAAATGATCAACCGTGGGATCCACTATGATGCTGTGGTGTGAATAACAATGAAGTATGAGTCACACGGTTTTGTTTTGTGAGTGCGTCACTGCTGTTTTTTAAAGGAAGACCCCCCAAGGTGGAGGCCTTGGGAATTATAAGGATACACAGACAGAAAACATACTCCTAAAGATAGAATACATTTTATGAGGTCAGTTATGTGAACATGGAATGTCACTCGCATGGTTGGAAATGAAAGAGCTGATGATGTTAAAAAATGAAAAAATGATTTGCTCGTTAAAAAACATCCATTCAGATCAGCAAGAACTTAAGTTACACATTGAGTAGAGGCTGATCAATGCAGATTGCCCACATTCAGTTTAAAGTTTGACTCTCTGGCACTGCAAACTCTAAAAAGACCTTCATAAAGTCCACTGCCAGGATATAAAACACATCATTCAAAGTGCATGACTAAATCTGGTGCACCATGCGAACAGCCAGTAGAGGCTCCACATTACAAAAGTATTGGGTGGAACTTGGATGTTGCTGTTTGTAGAAATTTTTTTCTACAAACGGCAAAAATATGAAACTGGTTCTGAAGCTATACACTGGTGGAGTGGGGGGTCAAGGGGTCATTACAATTGAAAGGAAAGCCTTAATTGTTCAAGAGTATAGAAATATATTTATTAGGTAACTACACTGTTTTGTGGAGGGCTTTTCCTTTTCTGTCCTCTAGCAACACTCCCTTCCTTTCCTAAACTATCTTCGGTGTTGGTAGCAAAAAGGAAAGAAAAAGCCTCATGGTTGTTGACCCACCTCCCCTCCCCCCGACTCACCTTCCTCCCTCTGAGGACTTTGTGTCTCTGTAACATCTTCACCCAGTTTCTCCTTTCTTCTTTTTTAATTACATGACTGATGCTGTCATTGGTCATGCGAGGTCACGTACAGACATTTGCTGTAGCAAACTAGCGACATATATGCCAACTGCGTCCATGTGTCCTGTGTTCTATTTGTTATATAGCCCTGGGGTGAGCTCCAATCTAATTATTTTCAACTTGCACAAACATGTCTGCGTCCATGTGTGCAGCCCAGAACAAATACGCTCCTGTTTACAGCCACTTGCATCTTTGACTGTATGTACCATAGCACTACCTGACAGGGTCCCATCAGTCTGAAGACACCTTTCACAGGGTCAGGGCTGATCTCTTCAGGCAGCTGCTGAGGTTGTAATCTATATCCATAAAATGGATGGTTTTTCAGATCTTGCTCTTATCTGTTGCTCAGATTAATCAACAACCAAATCATTGTCTGTTGCTCTTGCTGCAGCAGATTATGCATTCATAGCTTCAATGGGCATAAAGAATCACTGAGTGGCACCTCAAAATCTGTCAGCTCTTTGTTAATTCAGCCTGAGGATGATTGTTCAAGAGAAGGACAGTGTATGTTAGAGTAAATGTTTCACCTTGGACTTAAGGTAACTGTCGTCATTTAAAAGTGCTATCCATCATTTGTGAGCAAATGTCATTTTTTCACATGGGGGATGTCTCATTTTGTGTTGAGAGAATTGATTGTTAGGAGGTTAATGGCTGGGGCGGACCCTGACTTCCTCTGGAAGAATAAATGAGCTAAGATCGAAAGCAGGAATGCACACCAAGATCTTAAAAAATGTCCCTCTTAGACACAGCCCAGCTTCATTTAGCATTGTCCTTCAGACAGGCAACATTTTTCAGTGACTTTGAAGCATTTCATCTCCTGTTGTAATATTTCTCACACTGTGCAACACCATGTGACAGACATGCTGAAAAGTTGAGGGGCACCAAGGGAAGGATTTAATGCAAATTTTTCATTCACTTTATTACTGTCTTAGAGATGAAGGATCAATGCATGCAGAAGCAGCTCATGACTCATAATCCTAATATGCCTCATCTATCTGTGTAATTTTTAGTTTGTCTGTACACCCCAGCTCCCCCACCAGCCCTCTGAGCACATGGTTTAGATTCATGAGCTGGTCTGTACCCTTGGGATGTCCTCCTACGAGGTGTGTTATCTTCACACCTTCTGTAAGTCTTTCATCAGATAGAATAGTTAAGATGGAACAATACGGAATATACAGGAGGAGATACTCTATCCAGGTAGATCATGAAGGGAATTGAAATAAGACTGAGATGTGCAGAGATGAAGTAAGATCAAAGTATATGCCGTTCTTTGTGGGTCATGAACAGACAACTACAAGGGCAAGATGTCATTTTAATTTGAAAACCTAGTTCTCTGCTGTCTATTCAGTCATGAATCTTAAAGAGGAGCTAAAGTAATGTGCATTTTAGGTAATAATGATATGATGTATATAATAATTTATGTTGTAATGTTTAACACCATTAAGAGGAAAGTCTTTAGTTTTAGAAGAAATTTTCTGAACTAAAAGATCATGGCAAAATGGGCCAAATATTATCATGTGTTACAGCATAAAATAATAAAATCAAGCACTGTTATGCCAGTGAGAGTGGCGGACAGAAGCAGTGATTGGTTCATCAAGATAAACAGTTGGTGGCATGAATTCTTCAGTCAGGTGCTACTATACCACAAGGAGACACAGCGTGATGAAATTCAAAGAACGCCAGTCAAACCTGAAGCGATGGGAAACCATGTGGGGATAGTTATGGAATTATTGCAGTTATGTTTGTTTTATGTATTAATGTGAGGAAGATGACAGTCTTTATCACTCTGCACAGATCAGGTGTTTTTTGTCTGATGCCACCTTCCATTATTTCACAGAGCACAAGTGAAAGAGTCCAAAACAGTCAAAGCCTTCATGAACTTTATTATTTAATCGCCAAGTATGTATGAACAGAGTTAAGAATTTAACAGCTGAAGAAGTACCATATTTTTCGGACTATAAGGTGGACTTAAAATCCTTAAATTTTCTCAAAAATCGACAGTGCGCCTTATAATCCGGTGTGCCTTATGTATGAATTCATGAATGAAGTGCTTATTGACCTCGAACCGGCGCTCAAAACTCTGTCAAAGTGTTTTAGTACGACTTTGGTAAGCTACGAAGCTGCACTGCTTGATGGATTGTTGGAGCATTACGGCCACCGTAGTCA
>JBAJHX010000031.1:2593170-2613668 GCA_037176925.1 Amniataba percoides | reverse complement strand
CAGTGGTTGTAATGGCTGTAAAAAGTGCGGGGGACAGACGGCAGAGATGCGCAAAGTGCGGGGGACATGTCCCCCTCGTACCCCGCGTCTGCTACGCCCAGCTATTGTAGACATGCAAAGAATAGTTTCACTATGGACAAGATACAGCATTTAGGAGAACCAAAAGGAGAATATGTATAATGTATAAATAAAATGTCACAACAAACTATTGTTTCATTCTATTTTTCTGTGCTTGAAATGTTTCATCATAATCTGAAAACAGAAATATAAATATGTAATTCCCAGAAACAACACTGATGTTTCCCCAGGGGCAGCCACAGTCCTGCTGACAGATGAAGGATCTTTTTTTCATAGAAATGGTAACACTGAACAAATTTTGTTTTCATGATCCAATGCTGTTAAGCAGGGAAGAGATTTGTTCTGCAAAACAGCTTGAACCAGAGAGCTGAACTGAGCAGTCAGACATCTCAGCATCTAGTGGTAGTAATAGTCCATTTCTTAGTGCTGATCAACAGCCCTTGAATCCCCCACAGTTATACAAGGGTCATTTTGTGCCATGAAGTCATAAAGTCATACCCCCCACCTCTTGAAATGAGCCAAATGTTACTCTGGTGGGTGACTTCAGTTCCGGAGATGTTATATAACCGTGTTTGCCACGTCTGCCTCAAGCTGTCATCAAGCTGCCATGTGGCCACGTCCTAATGTGAACCTTTTTCTACTTCTTGCATCAACAAGAAGTAGTTTTAAGTCAAAGTCATGTCTCAAGTTTTCCATTCTATCAGTGCTTACTAAGAAAATGACGGTGATGGTGAGAAACGACAACAAATAGTGAGTATAGATCCAGATAAATAAAAGCATCAGTATGTGCCAAACTGTTTCAGATTCAAAGCAACAGTGTTACTGTCCCGAAAAAAATAAATGCTGATCCCGAATGTCATTAATCCTTCAACAAAAGTTATTATGACTGCATAGTGTAGGAGGGATCAGACTTGAAACTATAATTGCTGGAACTTAAGCTGACATTTCTTGATAACTTAACTTCATTTTGGGTTTGTTGTTTCCAGCTGATTTGCTTAAAAATAAAAATATTCTCAAAAAATGTGCACTTCCTGACCACGTACAAGCTAGCATCCTCACCAGCTGGTGATGAAAATTTGTAACATCTTTAACCTCAACTTCCTGACTAACCTCGACTTACAAATAAAACCAACATCAGTTTCTCTGCACTGAAACACTGTTTAATCCATTCCTTATTTCATATCTCTTGTTTTGGATGCACATCTTTCCCCACTTTCTGAACACATTTCAGACAGAAAAGTTCCCTCGTTTAGAAAATCTGAAGCCTCATACACATTGAAGCTATGTGTGGTGTGAGTTAGATATGAGTATGTTCCAAAAAGTCCTTTGCATCTATAATAGTACTACCTGACTAAAGGTTAATAACAGTACAAGTACAGGAAGCAGTAAAGTGAGGAATATAGGAATAGAAAGAGCTGAAGAGGTGGGTTGGAGGCCGAGAGTGAGAGAATGAGTTAGAGAGCTAGGGTAGTAGCCAGGGATTAATTAGAGTGGACTGAGTGGCTGACTCTTCACAGGATGTTAATGACTTGTATCAGCAGTGGACAGGGATTAACAGCATGCTTTGTGTGTACGAGGGTGAGAGATCAGCTGGCTGAACTCGATTAATCCACTCTGGTATTATATAGATGGAGCTGACCATTCTTCATTTATCTTCGCACAAACACACACACACACACACTCAAAAGCACAGACTCGTGTCTGCAGCTCCTGCCCACACTATAAGGAACTGATCACTCCCGCTCACTGCTATGATCCGTCCGTAACAAGAGAGCAATCACAAGACAGAGGATGGGATAATGAGATGGTAGGTGAAAGGATATGAGTCAGATGAAGACAGGATGACGGACGCAGAGAGAGAGAGAGAGCGAGGCAAAAGGATGAGCATTACGCTGAGCAGTAAACAGCCGTGGTCTGAGTCTGTGATGCAGCTTCAGCAGCGTATGCTCTCTTCCAAGCAGTTGTTAGATGTTGCTGATGTTATCTGATCACATAACTGCAACTCCAATCTGAGTGTGTGACTCACAGCTCTCTGTTTTCTGTGACAGCTTGTTGTTTTGCTTACTTATCTCACTGATCAGCACGGGGAAAATGCTGATGTTGATATCAGCGTGGATTCAGCTGCATGGCCTCACAGTAACGGCCTCTCTGGCAGGTGGAGAGCACCTGACACAAGGAACCAGCAAGAAGTGCAATATTTGCATTAACAGAAGAATAAGAAAGCAACAGATTCATTACATTCATTACAGCTAAACATAAACTCCACACTTCATACAGGGTCGGAAAAAGTGCTGAAAGCTTCTGTCCAAAGGGTGATGAATAAATCTATACCACCCTCAAACATGTGCACTGCATTTTTATGTCTTACCCAAGGCACTTTGCCTTTGTGGTGACATTTTGTTGAGTATGTTTATTGGGATCCCCGTTAGTTGTTTCCTTAACAAGGACAGGTGATGGCATCAAAACAAGAAGCAGTGGAAACATCTTGAAATATGCTAAATGAGTTTTAGTCTCTAAGATACTGAAAGCCAATTACCTGCCTACACATCCATACTTAACACACAGACTTAAGAGTGAGTCAGTAACTCTCTGAAATAAAGTGTGTATCACAATATGTCAAAACATGCCTCTAAAAATTACACTTTCCTTAAATACACACACATTGATTTTGATTTGAGGCAGTTCATCTTTATCAAGTCAGGCCAGAATATCTGCACTTGGTTCAGATACTTCCAGAGCTGCAGTGAAAACCACATGATACAGCATGCCAGGTGCCAAAGTACTGTCTTTAACAGACACACATTGAGATTGAATAGCTCGACTATACTGCCATTAACCAGGAAAATAGACAGTGATTAGAAACAAATACCGGTAAAGTTGTGTGCAACAAAAGTACACAGTAAACTTTTCTACCTAATGGAAGCTGTGTATTGACATATATTAAGTCATAGTTTGAAAAAACACAGTATACAAAAAGATCAAATAAAAGTACATTATGTTGTAGTCATTTAAGAAGTTTCTCAGAATATCTGGAATTTCTTTTAATTGTTGTAGATGAAGGAAGAAACTACACACTTTTTGTAGAATCGTAACAGATAACATATTTGAAGTGGTGTTTAATATCAAAGGTTTGTTTTAAATTAACCAGATGTTCACACATCTGTAATACTTGGATTACTTGGCAAATGTCACACGTCTGGAACATATCCAGCTGCAGCATGCTTTGAATTTGGCCATCTGTTTTAGCATGTAGTAACTTTCCCTGCTGTCTCTCCTCAGTGGTATTTGAATGTTGAAGTTTCTTGGCTTTGATATTAATGCAGGATGTGCACATTGATTTGGTTGGATGGAATAGAGTGGAGATGGCTGGCTGTTGAATTGTGTGCAAATGAGAGATGAAGACGAAAGCTGTGAAAATAATCTCATATAGTATTCAGAAAGAGCATATTTAAAACAACAAACCCTGCCAGCAAAACATCTGTGACAGTGGAGAGGACAGAGACAATAAACAATAATATGAAACCAGACGTTTGAAGTGGGAAACAAGTTAATTAGGGAGGGACCAAATTAGTAAGATAAATATGCAGGAACACAGGTAACAGAAGTGGTCAGGAATGTGATTAGAGGCAAGACAGGAACATGGAGGGATCACGTCAGTATCTACCAAAAAAGAAAAAAACTATAATAAAGATGACTGAGAGAATGATCAGGTGGATGAGTGAGTGTGGTGGTGCAGTCTGACAAAGACAGATCTCCTATTCATTTCCTTTGAGAAGAAGTGAATCTCGCATAAAGTTTGAACAACAAGGGCTGGAAAATGCAACAACTCTACATGTCAGATAAAAAATGTATGTGTATGTGTTGGGAGGGGTGTTTCTAAAATGTTTGTTTTGCGACCTACCTTCACATGCAGATGGTTGAACTGACAACATGTGAACATCTGAACCCACAGTAGTCAGGTGCTAAAATGTAGTCACCAACATTAAGTGTTAGCTTCTGCACCATCCTGTCTCACCTGCGGAACAACATCGATTAGAAGAAGGCAATAGATCCACCCACAGCTGGTGGATCATGGGAGGCGTAGGCAGCACCTGTTGGCCACTTGCTGTGTGGTCTCACTGTACTGTAAATGAGTGACTCACGGACTGAGTGAGTGTGTGAGTGACTGACTCGAGGGGAAAGCTAAAGGGCAGCAGCCCACCAACAGTGTGACATACCTCACTATCAGCACCAGAATGTGTGGGCGTTTTCTGAGTGTAACAAACTGATACGAACGAGGAAAGAGGAGATTTGGGAGTTTGCTGAGAGAGACACCCAGAGAAAATGATCCCGATGCAAACAACCACCTACAGTGATGTCGAATTACCCCTCTCCGAGTGTTTCTGTGGCTCAGATACATGTGCTCGCACCGGGGGAACAAAGCTAGCAGGAACAAACAAAGACAGAAATTGGGAATGACAGCATGAGAGCAAACGACAGAAAGAGATATAGACATATGAGCGTGAGAGGCAGGCAGAGGGAAAGACTGAAAACAGCCAACAGGCATAACAAGCGAGGACGCTGCCACAGCCTCCTGAGCATATGCTGGGACTGTTAGAACACACAGTGGGTACTGAGCGCTGGGATCTGTGCATTCTGACCCCTCTATTGCACAGAGCGGGATGATCACCTCCTCCGGGGAATAGCTCCCAACAAACAGAAAACAAGGGAATGTTCACTCTGAATAACAAGCTCGGTATCTAAGGGAGGAAGAGTATGAAGGTACATGGACTGTAGAGCAGTAACACACACGTGCATATATGAAGGGGCTGAAACAGGCGAACGCCACAAGAAGTCCTTTTGATGTGTCTGATGTGCTGCCCGCAAAAGGCACAGCCACAGGAGCGAGCCAGAGATGCAACGAGAACAAAGGATGCAAGAGGGAGTGCGCAGTAAATGGGGTGATGGAGTCAGAGGGAAGGATGGAGCAGAAGAGGAATGAATGTACACATGGAAAAACCTCTCCATATCTGTGCTATGAAACCCATGTGGCAGCTAAGTTAGTGATCTTTAAATCTTTGCTTACATCACTTCATACAGGACAAATCAGAACAAATGCTCTAATGCCTTTTGACCTCTCAGGTTTATGTTTTACTTTCACTGTCACACAGGGGTTAAATACATAATATAATACATTTGTGACACAGAGGAGACCTTATTTGATGAGGTTGAGGGGTTTGATAATGATGAAGTGGTTTCTGCAGACCACTCTGTCAATAACGTCAACCATGAGCTCACAATATTTCAGATTAATTCAATTAAAGATTTAAATGGACTGTTATGCAGGTTGCGTTTTCATGTCACATACAAAATAGTGTGTGGGCCCTCACTCAGTTAGGAGACACATTTTGATCTTGCTGCTGTTTAAGTGCCATGGCTATTCCATAGCATCAAAGAAGAGGAGCCTACGTTCTACATTTGTTTGGTCAGCATGAGACACTGTCTGACAGTGGATGTGTCAAGCCAAACGTGTGAGATTTGGCAACGCTGTGAGAGCTGAGGTGGGCCTCAGTTAGTTTAACCCCTGCTGTCGTCTGTATCCACTCTGCCTCTAACCTGACGTTCAGTGTGACGCATTTGGAAGCGCTGTAAAATTTCATTCAAATGACAACAGTAAAAAAAATAACACCTGATTTATGAATTAGAGAGGGAGAAAGCTGATTTGTGTATTTGTAGCTGATGTTTCAGTGGGTAGTTTGATAAAGAGAATGAGCTCCAATATGTTCACAAAATAAGTGTGAAATAAGAAAATCACAAGCTATGAAAAAACTTCAAATAAAGCATCACTGGCAAGTTGTTGCTTTGATCTGTCAAGTTATTCCCATATGATGCAAACACAGTTAGTGAGAGGCTATTGGACAGGAACTTCAGTTAAGATGCTTTTAATGTGTTTATCTTTGCACAAACCACCTGTGATATCATGTTATCTATAACCTTTACATGTATTGCTTTTATCAGTTAAAATCTATGTGTTGAATTGGAGATTAAGACAGTTCCTAATTGCTGTTTACAAGCGATACTACCACATTGATCCAGGTCTAATGAATGAAAATACACTTGTTTATCTGGGTTTCTCTAGAGAATCTATGAACAGAAGCAATAAGACAACCAAAGACTGTGAGAAAGAAGTTTTTTTCAGCAGCTATTGAATGTCAAACTCATCATTAGTGAAGACATTCCACCAAAATGTATTTAGCTGTTTGTCCAGTTGCAAGTTGGATTTAAATCGATTGAGTACTTAAATGAGCATATTATATCCCAACGTGAAGTGAGTGTACCATGGATCATTCTGTATATTAGCTACATGTTATGTTATGTTATGTTATGTTATGTCATGTCATGTCATGTCATGTCATGTCATGTAATGTCATGTCATGTCATGTCATGTCATGTTATGTTATGTTTACTTGTATCTGCACACATACCTGGCCAAAAGAACTAATTCTGATTCTGATCATGGCACAGTTTAAGTTGTTATACTGTGCTCAGTTAAAGATATGTTATCTATGGGTAAATAATACAATAGGTATGATGATATATACTCCTACAGAGATAAATGCTGCAATATTGATTTTTTTTTACTTTAGTTAGTTAGTTAATTGTCATATACTCATACTTATACTTGTATGTTTTCACCAGAATAATTGAGAAACATTTACTTTGACTGTATCTATAAACTTTAAGTACATATATAAAATGTTAATGGTGAATTTATCTCATATTGTCATATTTCATTTGTTTTTTTACATGGCTCACATTAATATTCATATAATTAGATACATGCAAACTGTATAGTTATAACGTGAAATAATCCATTATTTTTTCTTCTAATAAATGAAGACAAACAGACTTCAGTTATGTGAAGATTTCTGGTTGTTTGTTCATTTGGACAGAAACAGCCAAAGAAATGCAGCGTTTGTCTTGAGTGACAGACAGAGACATGAAAGAAACCGTACAATAAACAACAGTGAAACAGCATTTCTTATTAATAAGCTATGTTTAGAACATTAATTGGACTATTTAATCATTTCATGGTTACTTCATTTTTTTTAATCTGCATAATAAGCTATTTCATAATGTTTTGTTTTGACACGATTAGACTTCTAACTATGACCAAACTAGCAAAAACAACACACTGAATGCACAAAGCTGGCCTCGGCCCCCGATGTCAAAGTCCTGTGACACACAAGCTGGCCTGACAAAAAATCAAAGCGATTATATTTCCTCCAAAAGATGTCTGGCAAATTAACATTATATTAACACATTTTGTAGTAGACTGGGTCCCAAAAAGATCACACCGTATTGGTCAACATATTTCTTGTAATATTCTCAGCTTTATTTATTCTATTCTGCATATTTTATTTCTGTGATAGCTCTGTTTTTGGACAGCACAGACGAGACGGAGTGAGGGAATTTCACACTCTGCTGCCAGCCAGAAGTCCAGCCAAGATGCGGGGCAGGTTAACTTAGCAGATGGGACGAGTAAAAGAAGATTTTTATACTATACTCATGAACTCCCACATCCATATTTTTTTCTTGCATCTGAGCTAACCGTCTGTCTTTAGCTTACTAACTCTTATTAATTCTGTCTGCTGTTCATCATTATCACAGGACTCAAGCGTGATCATGTATTATTGTGTAGTGGACCTGGAGCAGAATAGCTGTCACCTTTGCTGTTCCGCCTCACACATCTAAAAACGACACGTTCTCTCTTACTTTTCAGCTCCTGACAACGACAGTGTACACACTGACGAGCATCCTCCAGAAGCTAAAATAGTATTCACTGTCAACATCTGAAAGTCCACATGGAACAATTAGTCTTTTCCTCTCCTATAATCCTCTTGCTCTCCTCAGAGGAAGAATGTCAAATTCAGTTTCTATCGTGGGTGGTCTGGGGAAAAAAAAAACAAATAAAAACCATCCCACACATTCAATCAACCACTGCCATTTCTTGTTATAGAGTACCTGGTAGTTATTTGAATGGAGCTTTCCTGTCAAATGGCACTCAGATATCATTATCTGCAACAAACTGTGAGTCACCTCTCGCAGACTTGTGTCCTGCTGACAGTACTGTGAGTGGATCTTCCTTGTGGATCACTGGATCGAGTGCTTTGAGCAGCCTCATAGCACGTCTGTCACATTCCTATCTTGTAATTGATGTTCACGGCTAAAGTTATGCAGGAGACTTTCTCATACTCTGCTAATCCTCTTATCTCCCAAACGGAGGGACTTGTATGTTGGTTCACCGAAACCCCACAGGAGGAACGTTGGTCGCTTCCAATTATGCCATTTGCACTCCCCGTTTGGGTTTATCACCAACTGCGCACTTCTCCACCTCATTTCACTCGCCTTCCACCTCCTCGCTCACTTCCCAGCTCACATCACTATCACCGTTCTCTCTACGTAATATCAAACAGTCCAGTGGGAGCTTTTCTGCTCGTCCTTGGGCTGCAGTAAAAAAGGTGCTGTACAGACACTGAATTTCATTGTACTGTGGTGAAAGTTTCTTGTACTCTTCACTGTGATATTGCTTAAAGGATCAACTCATAGCCGTAAAGATATTTATATATGATTTGTTTTTAATATCTACCTTACAAAATGGACAAATGAAAAGTATAAATCCACTATATCACCAGTTTCATTTTCATAGTGTTGGCCATCATTTCTACACATTTCCCAAGTTATTTTCTCATATCTGTCAACATGGTGACATGATAACATGAGATAAAGAAACATAGTGTTGGTATCAGAAACAGAAAACATACAAATTCTTAAAAATAAGGGCATAAAACAGATCTTGGAACCATCATAGACCAATAATTAGTTGGGTCACTACTTACAGTGTTGCCCATGGTTACCTTCTTCTGCAGTCTTCAACAGCAAGCTCAGCCATGGTCCAACTTTGGTCTATATGCATTAGAGCTGACTTACTGCCATTTCTCTACCATAGTAATTGTGTGACTGTACTACAGCAACCCCCCTTCATGGACGGCTTTTCTAGAGGCCTTTGACGCAGACGAGGTTCTGTGGTGATCAGCAGGGAGACCTGTGCTTTATTTTCAACCCAGTAATCACCTCCCACTGGTGTCATTACAGGAGGCAGCAGAGAAACTGCATCTAGCTATTTTCCATCTCTTTTTATTTGCTCCCATTCCCCCTCTGCTTCACTCGCTCTGATTGGTCTGCCTGTTGAGCTACCTACCTGTATATCTATCTGTCTGTCTGTGCTCCCTCACTCCACTGTGCCCTCATTCTCCTTCACTGTCTTTCTCTCCCCTCACCGGTATGCCCAGCGTGTCTCTGCCATTTTCTTCCACATCCTCCTCCCTCCCCTCTCTTCCCTTCATCCTTTCCATTCTTCCTTTCCCACCAGTACAACACTCTTATCTACACCTCCCAAAAACGCTGACAGACATGTTTCTGAGATGGCTTTTCCCTGTGAAAAATCCCACCGGCTGGCCAGTCGCTTAGAGTAACTAAAAGGGCAAAAATCCCCTGCCGGTAACCTGATGACATATTTTTGATAACACATCTAGCTGAGGAGCAGCTGCCTGGTAAATCTCACAGGAATACATGAGACCGGAGCATGTAGTGAAATTCCATGTAGTCTAAGTGGAGATAAAGATTGTTTATCCATCCAGCAAAAGTCTCACTCCATCCTGCGCAGAGGTCACTGAGCCTGACAACCTGATGTGTCTCTTCCTCTGCCACTGCATCACTATGTAAACCTGCTCAAATTATAACTCTTTTTTTTTATCTTTTTTGGAATTATCCCCTTTGGTGACAGTATGAAAATATGATGCACAAGGCCAAGTGGCTCCCGCCAGTATCTGTTTGAACTGAAGGGTAGAAGGATTTAATTTTCCAGATATTAAGTAATGTAACAGCATTATACATTTGCTTGGATCTGAGTTTTGGTTCCCCTATTTACAGTTTTACACACATAATATGTAATGTAATCATGAAAAGGCACTTTTAATATTCATTAGTCATTTCAATAACATGTTCTCCAAACTACAGTATTTTATTTCCTAAAAAAAAAAACATATAAGCATTTATTTCAGCCATGCTAGCACATTAGGAATGTGATTTTCTCTAAAACATATGAGGTAAAAACATCTCATTGTTAAAGACATGCACAGTATGGTAGAAAATAAAAAAAACACTTTACCCTTAAACCTATTTGTCATAGCAGATTTAAAAACACAGGATGAAGTTAGACCCGTTTAGCCTTGCTGGGCCTCTTGTGGCATCAAGGCCTATGTCAGCTGACCCACAACTGACCCTGAAGAATGGAAGACAAACATGCAGCCTGAGAAGCTTAAGGGATCAGAATGACTCCACTGACCATTTTAGAGACGCAACATTTAACTATTTTCATCTCATGAGTGGCTAACGCATGTTTGTTCAAAACGACAATCATACAGAAAGCGAACACTGCTATTTAAAGCTTAAAATACAGCTGCAGGAAGACAGTTCTGTCCGGAGCTGCCATGTTCTTCATGGTGACGCCATGTCAGGTCTTCAAAGTTGATGTGAAGGTCTACTACACATTTTGTTGATTTTGCAGTTCAGTAAAAGTTTCGTGTGTCACAGCCCAACAGCAGCGATGTTTTGCTCCTGTTCTTCCTCGTGACTCCTCCTCTGTGGATAACCTCCAGATAGAGTTAATTACTTGAGTGTTGCTCCAGAAAAAACTAGTCTTAGATAAGGGCTGGAAACTGCTGACACAGGCTGATATGGTTAATAGTTAGCTTTGAGACCAAAGTCCTCCCTGCCTCATTATCATTCCTCTCCAGTTTTCCCTCAAAAGCCCGGGTTATATGAGAGCATTTCCTAAATTAAATATTAGTTCACAACAGATGAGAAGGCAGCGGAGATGAGATGCGTGTGACTTGGGAGCAGCTGGGGCCGAAGTAATCCTGAGTTCAGCTGTTGAGTTAGTCACTCTGACATTTGAAGCAATACAAACAGTTGAAATTTGTCCTTTGCTGGTAATAATTATCACTGATACTCGGCATCTTTCTTCAGAACAGACTTGTGTTGGTATTTTCTCATTAACAAGATTTATCTGATGTCCTGACTAAGAATATCTTACTGTATGTAATCACTCATCGCTAATTCAATCCGTGTCAAATCATGTTTAGGATGTGGCAATGCATCTGTGGCGATGCAGTGAAATAATCAGGTTTGGCCAACAGAAAAACACATGAATCATCCACTGTTCTCATTACTGAACAAGCCCGACTCGGCTCTCCACAAACAGTCAGTGTCCCGGCCTGCTGAGAGGAGCTGTTCTCTCGCCTCATGGAGCCCTCTTAATATGATGCTGTTAGTATGACTGAATGCTGCAGCACATTATGTGTCTTCTCTTGTTGTAGAACCTGTAGATTACCACATTTTAACAGCTACTAGTACATTAACACATTCCCTTAAAAATACCCAAAATGATTCATCAACATTGGAGACAGACGTTATCACCTCAATGTGTGTGTTTTCTGGAGAGAGAATGAGTGTGTTTTTTCTGTGTTAAACAGCTCTCATTCAGTAAAGGAGCACACTAAGGTTGTCCATCTGTAAAATGGAAGTTTGGGCAAAAACAGTTTGTATTTTGACACGATCCTTTTAAGAGAAGCAAAATATCTGAGGAGATAATGGAAATAAATGTGAATATCCACTTAGAAAAACAGATGTAAACTGTCAAGACACATAGAGGGAGAGAGATGAAACCACTGAACACACACATGCAATAAATATATATCAGGATATATTAATCTCAGTGTTGTTTTAATGGACATTTTATTGCTATTGTGTGTTTTCCGAGTATTTGGACAAATTGTATGCTTTAGCAAGATTTTTTATGCTGCCATGCTAATAAAGCCTTTTGACTGGATTATAAACAGATCTAAACAATGAGTGAGAGAAATAGAAATACAAATAAAAAAAACACTTTACTTTCAATTTACTTACTTTCAAAACTCCTCACACAGCAGCACAACACAACACAACACAATACAAAAGAGCAGCAATGCATTCAGCTGTAAGGTGTTTTTCACACAACATCACCTCTCTGTTTCACATAGTTTCCTTCTGCTTATTTTTTCCTAAGGTAGGTAGGCAGATTGGTTCTGGTGATTTTTCCATTTTGTCCGTCAAACCAGTGCAGTTTTTTAGCTGCACTGTTGTGTGCACGAAACAATGCAGCAACAGCATGGCAGGAGCTAGATAAGAAAAAAAAACAATGGAGCACAAGCAGATACCATATTCACTGACATCTGACAGCTTTCACACCAACCAAAGAGGAAAATGCACGGGAGTTTAATTATACATTGTAAGTACTTTAGGTGGGGAAGTTCACAATTAGGTAATGTTTTTGATCTGGCAAGTTAAAACAACTCTGCCTTGATCAAGTTAGCTCCTGATAAAAAAAACTTAAAGTGCACGCACCAAGAGTTTACTCTGTGTGTGTGTGTGTGTGTGTGTGTGTGTGTGTGTTTTATGGTTGCAGGAGTTGATGACCCATACGTCTTAGTTTGAAGTCCAAAACTTTGCTGTTGTCAGCCTTTTAAAAGAAGTAGACTCTCATTCTTAAGTTTACTATCCACTTCTCTCTCTCTCATTAGTGCTTCTCCCTGGTGCCTGCAGAAGCTCATTATTGGTGCTCAGAGTATTGATTATGGAATTGGTTCACATCCCTGGCGCAGATACCATCACGTGCATTGTTTGGCTCAGTTGTCTGTGTCCGAGCCAAGCGGCAGACAGGAAAAAAAGGAGCCAAAAATAAATAAGAAGCATTTAAGATATAAATGCATAGATGTGGTGTAAAATAATGAATTCAGCATCCTTCCGTGCATCATAAGTTTGTACATCCCTGTCAGGACCAAAGAATCACACCTCATCTAGTGCTAAAAGCTAAAACAACCCTTGTGCTCCAGCATATAAGTTGTAGCAAGTTGTTTGGAAGTTGGAAGAGATGCACTTGGAATTTGTTCAGACATCTAGCTCATGTTTCTATAGAGCGAGAATGCACTTAGTGTGAGTTGCATTGGATAAAAATATCAGTCAAATCAGTGTTATACAACTCTGAGAGAACTTCCACACAAAGTAGGAGGTGCTCCAGCTCCGCGTCATAAGAACAGTTTTATGTGATGAATTTATCAGTTCATTACATGAACTTTTATGTATGAGTGAATGAATGTATTTTCCAAAACTCAATCCTGATTGCCACCTCTGAGAACATGATGAAGCAGAAGTTTTTGGCAGCTGTCTCATCAGGACTTTGGTTTGCAAGGCTGACTGAGGTGCACTGAGTTCAGATGTTGGTTGTCAGGTTAATTGTTTCACTATCTTCAGTTTGCTCTCTCTGCTTCACTGTAGGCACACTTGTCAAATGTGCAGCACAGAGTGCCATTTTACAGCTTCTTTTTGTTCATTTAATATTTTATGACTTTGTGTGGGAGCAGAAATGCTCCATTATTTATCTAGAAGCCAAACACAGAGACAAAAGTCTAGAATGGTGTCCATAGGGCACGGCCAAAGTCTAAATCATTTTATCACATTTTGAAATCACTGAGGAAGGACTTAAAAAAAACACAGTTACTGCATTTTGTTTTATATCTTTATATATTCTAAATCAATATGTTACAGTTTAAAATAAATGGATTTTGGTTTTTCATTTGTTCATCTCAGCAAGACGCAACAATTTAAAACAAACTGTTAAGGACATACACTTTGGCCTCTAACACATCAGAAACTCTGCAAACACAAAACATACATTAGTTTGTGTAAAACATCTCTTTTTACCATTTATCACATGTTCTCATGTTCATGTTCATTGCTGTCTCCAGTATGAACTACTGTTTTGGTGAATTACAAAGCTGTGCTAAATATTTAATGAACCTCCTACATGTACAATGTGGTGTTTTCCTGTCATAAGGATAAAAGTAAATATACTTTCTGAAAGTTTCTCTTTAGAACTGTAGTGCTGGCTTGCTGGGAAGTTCCCTGTAAATCTTGGTGAGTGAAATTGCTCAGTCTGCTCGCATCCAACCCTCCATCCTACCGTGCTGTTGATGATCCCGGGGTTGTGAGCCTGCCTGTCCTGCCTGCTCCGTTACAACAAGCCCACCATCAGTCTGCCTCAAATCCTTTGAGCCTCCAATGAACTGGTTGAACAGTCATCCTAATGTCCAGCGGTCACCATTCAAGGGTACACACCTTGCTATTTTCTCAGGACTTGTAGAGTCTCCAGGTGAAGGCACTGTGGCTCCCAACACCACTGCACATCTCACCTGCTCAGCGCTCCAGAGTCTCACCTGCTTGAATCGCAATTGCAACATAATCCCATCCCAGTTCCCATGATCCAAGTTAGCCGAGCCCACTGACTCCAAGCCTGGTTTCAAGCCTGGTTATGGCATCACCTTTAGTGTACAGACATGAGAGTGTTGTCTTTTCCTCAAACTCTCTCAAGACAGCAAGTAAAGGTATAATAAGCAAGCCAGATCTATTTAAGACACTTCAGAAATAAATGTAGATGCAGGCAGTGATTTAGAGGTCTGGAGTCAGATGGGGTCATGGATTGATGGTCAGTCAAACATGTGACAAGAAAAATAAGCATCTACTAGTTTGTCTTTGGAGTTGGAGAATCTTTGACTTGACAAAAAAACCTGCAGCTCAGAAGGTTCTGACAACCCTGAAATACAAGAAGTTCATATCCAAGGGTAAGTATTAAGTATCAGGTAACATGAAAATGAATCTCCTGAAGTGGCCAAGTGAGAATTTGATCTGTCTCCTTTTGCCATTCAAAGTAGCATATGGTTTCAGATACCTCAGGGAGCAAAATAACAGCATGGTGTGGGGCATTGCAAGGGTGCCTCACGACAGGAAGCACCCTTACTCATTAAAGATCATTAATTCATGTTTTTTGCAGTTCAGGTCATTAAAACTGAGCCCCAAGGGAAATGGTTTTCAGAGCATTAATGCAGATGTTAAGTGAACACGAAAGAAACTATTTATGAGCAAAAACGGGGAAGGTCACATCGAGAAAATAATAAAATGAAAATAAGAATAGAAAATAGTGTCTCAAAAGAGCATGTTGTCCTTTTTGTCAAAACAAAGTTTAAACATGAATTATATCAACTGTTTTGCTAATTTTCTGTGTATATGTAGTACCTCTTAAAAAAAAAACTTGCTGCCTGCAGTGGCATATATTTGTTGATTTCCATCAATTTTCTGCTATACTGCTCTGACTTAGTCAAACTATGCAGTGATCACTGGCGTGATTCTGAGGTCGGAGCAGCAGGCGCATGATGAGAAGGTCTCTGATTTGAATTGCAGCACTAACCAGGTAAGTCTGCATATGGAAATCAAAATTGATTGTGAGCATGTTAGAACATTTTTGAACTGCAGTCAGATATGGTGCTGAATGGCAGTTTGATCATTAGAAATCAAGGTCTATTTTCTTTCACCTGACTGAAAGCTTAGATGCTGGAATAAGAATAAGGATTATCAGTTTAGAAGACAGATGGATTGTTAGATATTAGAGTTTTTTGTTTTTTGTTTGTTTGTTTGTTTGTTTGGGGTTTTTTGGGGGGGGCGTACTATATGTTATATATGAATTTGTAGGAAACAAGAATAAGTTACACAGTAAAGTCACTAAACATGATACCACTGATCAACAGTGTGCTGGGGAAGGTGAAAGGGCCTAAAAATGTTGACAAGCAACTTAAACAGTAAATCCAAAATTTGCCTCTGTCTGACATCTGATTATCATTTGAGTTTGTTGTCTAGTTGATTACTTACTTACTTGACTTTGTTGAGAATGTCCTAACCACAACAAGGCTGCACTTTGGCACAGCTGTGCTTTGCAATGTTGCCAAAAACTTACACAAGAAAGTCGCTAGTGCCTGCTCAAAAAGTTGCACCCTGGTTTGCATATCAGTGACATCATTAGGAAAGTGAAGTGAAGGTTAAGACGCAAATTATATTTTATTTTGCACAAATAAAAATATTATTACGTTAGAGTGACGGTGCATTCCTGTCGCCGTCAATGTCAATTCCACAACACTGTTTCTTTTTAACGTCCTTTTCTTTCTTCATTGCTCCTCTTGTTTATGTACTTTTCATGTTAACTGCTCTTTTCTCATTGCTTGGTTGTTCAGTTGTTGTTTATCTGCTGTTGTGTCTACGTTGTGACTTCACGTTGGAGCAGAGCCTATACAGGAGCACCAGTTGAAGGTCATCAGATACTCTGTTCTGATTGGCTGTTTCAGTGGGTGGGTTCTTGTCAAATGGCCTTAAAGTCACATTTTAAGAAATCATCTGTCTGATATTCTACTGCAAGGACATAGGACATAGTGACAGTTTTAGCAAATATGATGAAAAGTCATTTCTAAGTAAGTTACCTGCTCCTGCTTTAAAGAGATGTTCCTCAAGTACCAGTAAAATCACTTCAAGGACCAGTGTGTAGGATTAAATGGTATCATCATATCATTTTGTATCTAAGTCTCATAGAAAAATTTAAAACTTAAAATGTCAAGTTTAAAGTACGATGTGGAGTTTTTAATTGCACTCAGAACTGTTTAAATGGTTATAAAATCACAGTAAATTTAATACTGATGCCTGTCTATGATCTGTGAGAAGACTGGATATTTCTAAATCAGATGATATGATTTATGGCACACAGGCTGGTAAAGCCTCTGTTCACATTTTCTCAGGCAAAGTTTGGCAGTGAGTAATATGCCATGATGAAGGAAGAAAAAATCTTTCTGCAAATTTATTTATGAAATAATTATTAATTATATTACATTTTAAACATGGATTTACAGTCCATAAAGGCATAACCGTAAGTCACCTTGGACGTTACTATAATACTAGTGGTTCATAATCAGCAGGCTAATATTTATGACGTTATCATTTCCCACACAAATTTCAATTTTCCGAGTGGTCTGGTTGCCAGCAACAGTGCTGGGTCTAACCTGTGTCCCAGCAACAACAGAAAGCTAAACCAGGTTCTTGCAGAGTGCTAGTTTTGCTTTCTGTACATAGTGTGGCACTTCATGCTTTAAGAAACATTCCTCTACATAATTATAGGTTAAAGAAAATGTGCAGTCTGAGGGGCACAGCAGGCCACCTATACTTTAGTCAAAAGCCTTCACTGTTTCTTATATTTACTGTGAAAGATTTACATGAATGTAGGACGGTGGCCTGATTACCCACAAGAATCAGAACAAACTACCTGATCTCAGAGGAGACACAATGTACTGGAACACTTAAATGGTGCTTTGAGAGCTGGCATTATATTCTATGTCTCTGACCTCAGTGTTATTCATAAACCAGCTGTGAGGGTGATGGTGAACTCACCCCTGTGTGTGTCACCACAGCCCCTGTTAGTGCCCACATACCTTCAACTGATGTCCACAAATTGAATCCTGGACATCTGCAGCTTCCCTCTGATTGAGTTACTTTGTTTATTGCCTCTTATGAGTTTTCCCCTCAGCCTCCACAGACCAGCAGATCAGCATCCAGCAGGTGTAATGCTGCTACTGTCAAAGGTGTGAACTGCTGCGTGGGGATAGGTGAAAGTCACTCGTGTGTGTGATGTGAGCCGTGTGTACAACACCTTGCGACTGCTGTGTGGTGGTGATAATAGTATTTTGTGCCATGGATTATTCGTGATGTCTACTTTCATAAATAAAAGAGATACCCATAAACAGCCCTACAGAAAGGAAGATAGTGGTTGCTTTGCATACCGCAGAAGGCTAATACCCTCCAATATAACACCATCTTGTTTCAACAAGAGGCCTATCCCTTATTTTCTCTGTTGTGTCCTTTGTATTTTAAACACAGATTTCCTTGTTGATATTTTTTAGCAGAGAGGTGAAGCATGTGAGAGCCAGCTTGGTAGGACGCACATAAAGACAGCATATACACATCTGCAAGAACTGCAAACATAACCGATGGTTACCATAGCAACAGTGGGAAGGAGTGGTGGTGTTGAGATAACACAACAGCGTTTGGAGTCGAGCATGCTCAAAGTCATCTGTCACTTTGTTGTTGGCTCCGTATGAGAGACACAGCAGTGTACAGCGTGTGCAGCACGTTGCCCATATACACCGAGTGTATACAGTCTGCACTATAAAAGCATGTATCAGAGGTTGATGTGGGGTGACTTTGTCGAAGGACAAAGGAACCCTACACTATAGGATACAGGATAGTGAAATATCTCACTATCTCAGGACTGCTGCTGTTCATTCAGGCCACAGAGTTTCATCCTGTGAGTGCTGTGAGTGATGAAACAAACTCGCTATCCTTTTTTCTCATTTTAATTGATTCTGATAGTAGATTCTGTTTCTGTTTTTTTACACAAGAAACTTGATTTTTGCTATAGCTAGAGGAATATATTGTTTTTAACCTGGCTCTGCTGAGCTGTTGGTCATGCTATGTGTTTACCTCTCATTAGGAAATGGTAGTATGCTAACACAACAACTAAAAACCTGCCAAACATCAGCATGCTAACATTGTTATTGGGAGCATGTTAGAAGGCTGATGTTGCTGCAACACTGCTGTTTTGTCTTTTTCCATGTATTTGATGTTTCCATTGAAGGCTGTCCTACGATATGTATCACTCTTGCCCAAATAAAACTCAGCCTACTTTCTATGACTGAAATTATGTCTTAGCCAATGATGCCAATAACACAGAATCATTCAATGATGTCTGCTAACAGGATTCACATCTTAAAATTTTCTGTAACTGCCAATCCACTCAGAATTTTCCTGTTATAAAAATGTTCATCTAAATCAGTTGTATCTTCCATAACAAGACCTTAATAAAAATAATAAAGTATCCTGCCTGTATTTTATCAGAATAATAGCAAAAGTCACTCATAGGAAATTAATGATCGCCGATCGCCCGACCCACCAGCGCGGTTTTGTCTCTGGTGTCTCTCTCCCTCGCTCCTGGGTGAGTCGGCTCCGCTGGATCAGCTGGTCCGTGTGTTTCCCCGCCGATCTGTTTAAGACTCTGCTCCAGCTCAAGTGTTCCTGTGCCGATTGCGTTGCATTTGGGTCCGATTGCCCCCCCGTCACAGACTCTTATGAATGAGTATGCTCCCAACTCATCTGCTGACATGCCTGACCAATGTTGTGCCAGGTACAAACGCGCAATGGAAAAACCTAAAGACCATGTCAAGCCGAGCTGAGTTGAGTGCGTTTTAGTGGAAAAGGGCCATGTGAGGCATTTGTTTTGCACACTTATCCAGACAGACATGCAAAGTTTTTAACAGCCTGCAATTTCAACAGCGATGTGTTTCCTGCATGGCTTAACCCAAAGGCATGTAGCCTGTGAGCTGAGTGCAAACAGAGACTACAGTGATTGACTGTAGCAGCGCCACAGCAGCAGGACTGTGCTAAACCACAGCGAGCTGACGGGATGTCCACTGCTGTGAGCTCGCCTCTTCATTCTGACATGCAGCTCAGTGAGATACAGCTCACACAGCCTTGCATAGCTCCTTTTTCTGCCTCTAGAAGGGCTGATGTGTACATTATTTAGTGGAACTTTACTGGTGGATTGAAGAAAATTAAGCCCACTTTACCATTTATGATATGATTTCATGATACCTGTTCTGCTTTGAAAAGCACTCACTTTTATTCTACACATCATCTTATTAACAATGAAGTCATTTTTGTTGGCTCAAGGTGAAGCTGGCCTTCATATCAAGATCCAGGAAATTGCACATATGTCAAGGCTATGTTTGTGTGTAGGGTGTTAATGTCTCTAATAAATGGTGGTGTTAAGCTCTGGGTTTGTCCCCAAATGTCTTCACTATCTCAACTGCCTCAAATAGCCTTTTTCATTCCAAATCCCATTCTCTGCCTCTAACTCCAGGAAACTATTCGACCCCTTCTTAATCCCTGTCTACCTACTCCCTCTGATAAAGACTCTGTCACCTAAGCTCTGAGAAGAATTATTTGAAACTCTGCTCCACAACTATATTTACAACTAAACATATTTTTTCTGCCCTGTGTCCTTCTTCCACATCAGTACTGATGACCTGAGCCACCTTTCATCAGGACGTCTGGCTGAGCATAGATAAAAGAGAGAGAGCAGAAATACACAAATGGAAACAGACCAACTAACAAATTAAGGCAAAGACATGTTGGTGAAAGTCACAGAAAAGGAGGAGTCTGTTCATATGTTGGAATTTCTACATAGTCTGTGTAGTAGATGTTAGCAGCAAACAAACACAAAGTGCACAAACAGGTAAACAACTTTTAACCATATCATCATTTCCAGTCCATCGCACAATATGAGGACATCTAGTGCTGCAGCTGGACTCAAGGACTTTTCACATAACTCACACATGGACTAAACACATGGACTC
>JBAJHX010000031.1:2558154-2589175 GCA_037176925.1 Amniataba percoides | reverse complement strand
CCGATCTTATATATATGGGCATACATTGTGCCTGCCCATCAAAATGCATTTTTATTTATTCATTTTGTAATGTAGGGGTACCAACAAAGGCAGTGAAGAGGTGGAGAGCATTGCCAGCAGTCAGATGTGGATGTAAACAAAGGACAAATTCACATATTAAAAATGACTATGCAAATGTTTTATGAAAAACAAAAAGCACTCCACATATTTTTGACTGGATACACACAATTTGCTGAGAAACACGGAATGTAAACATAACTTTTGCTTGTTTGCATGAAAACTTCCTGGGCTATCTTTAGGCTCACATTCTTGCACTGACTCAATTTGCACTCCTGATTGCTGCTGGTTAGAGAGCCAACAGCTTTGTTTTTACACCAACCGCAACAAGTAATGTCCAAACCCTCTGTGTAAATGAATGTAGGTGTTTTTAGCACAGAAAACTTGTTCCTGGAAGTTCAACCCCCGGAGCAGGCACTAACAGACACCAGGAACTATATGTCAGAAAATGAATTTAGACGTAGGAAAGCTCTAACACTACAGGGCACAAGGATATTTTACTCAACAGTGTGCTTTCAATTTTATGGCTATGTTTTGGGGAGGCTTTTTCCTGTTTCAACATGACAATGCTCCTGAGCATGAAGAAATACTTTTTCAGTTTCACAGAAATGGCTGCCCTTGTTTGGAGTTGAGGAACAAGCAGAGAGCCCTGATATCTCCATCAAACTCCATCAAACACCTGTGGGATGAAGTGGACTACAGAGCCATGCCTTATCACCCTAACCCTAACACCCATGTTTAACCTCACAAACACACAACACACTGTGGTTTAATGGGAGCAAATCTTTTAGCTAGATACCAACATCTGGTGGACAGCCTGAAGCTAAAGAAAGCTGTTGTAGCAATGGTTCGATGTCCATGTTTTTAAATGCTGTGTTCAATAACCACAGGTGTTCAGGTGTTCGCATAGCATCTCACTGCCGGGCTGAAAGGCAATTTCAAGCTGAATCGTTTTCCTTATGTCATTCTAAATTAATCTCATTGTACATTATCTCAAACTACCTTCACTTTTAGTTTTTGCTGTTCATATAATGGCAGTGTCTATCATCTCACCATCAAAAGGCCTGTCTTTTTAATTTTTTTTACATTAACTATAAAAGATTACAGAAACCTTCCTCCTTTCTTGGAATCGGATTAAAATAATCCCATTGCATGTAATCCGTCACATTCAAAACCTGCGTAGCCTCTCTATGACAAGCAATTAGAGATTATAATATTAATCTCAGTGTTGAATTGAGAGATAAGGGACAGCACTTGTTCTTTGCAGATGGAGAATGCAACAGTGATATGCAGTCCTTCTGCCCACTGAAAACCTCATAACTCCAGTTTTTAGTGATTTTTATGCTTTAACTGCAGTTTAAGGATTCCAGGGTCCCAGTATAAGTTGAAAATTGCATATATAACTCTTGGTTTCAAACAAAAAAATACATGGTGGTAAAGCCAAAGTTCCTAAAAGGTGATGTTTTATGCAGTGTTTTTAGCTGAAAACATCAATATGTTGCTGTTAAAGTAGAGGAGATACTCCATCCTACAGGGAAATTTATTGATTGCACTGCAGCTTTGAGAAATCCTATAAGAGATAAGCTCACTCTACAGACAGTAGCCCACTATATGAAAAAACAGCTTTTAGTAAAAGTTCATCATCTGAATCTCCAAGGGCCCGAAGCCCACGCTGCAGGCTCCATCCAGGTTTTCCAGTGCTAGGCACTGCAGAGCAGCTTGTCAGCTTGAAGGTTGGAGAAGCTCTTGTTTTGGAGCTCTGGAGGACTCATGCACTTCAGGGCATCCCATGGCAATAGAGTGGCTTTCGTCTGTCCCATCCACTGCACCAATGAGATGATGTTACAGTCACAGTGCCACTGGTTGTCATGGATGTACAGCTTCTTTAGGTCTGAGAGAGGTCAGAGAAGAACAATTATCAAGTGAATAAAGTTGACATTGGTAAATGATGTAGTCATTTATACCTCTGCTATATAATGTCATTCCTTAGTTCCTGTGAAAATGGGACCGTAAAAACACAAGCAGTAATCTTACCAGGCATATGGGCAAACATGTTTTCATCCAGTGTCTTCAGGCGGTTTCCACTGAGAACCAGCTGAGAAAGCTTGGCCATGTTCCTGAACACATCAGATGGCAGGTGCTCCAGCTCATTGTTCCTCAGGTAGAGCTCCTGGTTCGGTATTCAGCACATTTATTTTTGTGGCATTTAGTTGATATACAAAGAGAAACGGGTGCACAGTGCAATCTCAAAGAGTATATATATGTGCAAGGGGTGGATGAATTCAGGTAGTTTGCCTAGTTTGCCTAATTATATCAGTTTACTGATATTACACGTTTTTTCCAAATCAAACTAATTTTGTCTCATTTTTTCATCTGTGTAGAAATCCAAGACACTGTTACCTGCAGATTTCCCAGGCCATCCAAAGCTGATGGGTTCAATGTGGACAGAAGGTTGTTGTCTAAAACCAGCATCTCCAAAGACCGCAGTGCCCTGAATGCTCCGGCAGGAATGGTCTTCAGACTGGAGAGAAGGTCAGAATTTCTCAACATCTCTAAAACTACTGTATTTAAAATTGATGCAAATATCTATTCCTTAGTATGAATACATTATACACCCCTTTCCAGTGATGAGGTCATAGACAGGGATGGTAAAATTCATACATCATAGATAATGATTATGGCAAATAATGGTTAAGAATAAGGTTATGCAATTAACACCCTTAATTAGAGTTTGAGAAAGATTTTGGTCATGGTTATATACCCAGGGTACGCAACAGGAACAAACTCCAACCTGAAAGTTGGATTCATCACATGTCTATCAACAACCCCACACTGAATTTTCTAATTAAAGGGCACATGTCATGTTCCACAGTATCATCCAACATGAATGCAGAGAAAGAGGCGTGTTCTTGACATCCCAATATCCATGACAGATACAAATCTGACTCTGTATGACCACTGTAATACCCTTTCTAGAAAACCAATCTACTTATTGGATTGCTTAGTAACTCAGTCTGGATTTCAAGATTCACAGAGGTAGGTATATGTGATGTGACCTGTTGTTGTCTAGGTTGAGGAACATGAGTTGTCTGAGTCCAGTGAAGGCCTTAGGAGAGATCTTCTGTATGCGGTTCAGAGAAAGGTCCAAAACTTTGAGGGCAATCAGAGGCTTAAAAGTATTAGATGGGAGCACTGTCAGTGCATTAAGAGGAAGATCCAAATCTGACAAGTTCCTCATTCCAGCAAACATCTCAGGTTTGAGGATGCCAATCTGGTTCTGTCCCAGCATGAGAAAGCGAAGGTTCAGGAGGTCCTAAAGACACAGAGGGAAAGTTTTTATGATTCTTTCAATGTGAATGCTGTGCATGTAATCTTATTGTCTCCACTTTTTACCTGGAATCCCCTTGGTGGGAGGTTAGTGATGTGGTTACCATAGAGATTGAGGAGCATGAGGTGCTTTGCACCAGAGAAAGCCTGGGGATGGATGGACTTGATGGCATTTCGTTCCAGGTTGATACTCTCAATCTTTGGAACTGATCTCAGAGCATTGGCCTTCAGGTCTGTGATACCATTCTCACCTTCAGCCAGCAGTGAGAACAGTGGTCACCAATGCAGTTATAGCACACAATGCATTTACTTCAATTTATTTATCAAAGATGTTTTGATTTACCACAAGGTACTTGCCTAGTTTGAGGATCCAGGCATCAGGGGGCAGTTTGGAGGGAAAGGTGCGAAGCCCTTTCTTATGACAGTTGACCTCTGACTTTACTGGGCTGGACTTCCTGGAGCATTTACACACATCTGGACATCCTTCCACAGCTTGCACCATCCATAGGATCAATAACATCAACCACACCAAGTGCTGCATCTCCCCTGTCGAGTAGAGCATGTAGAGAGAGAGAGAGAAAGAGTGCTAAAGAATGACAGAGAGCGAGACAAAGAGAGAGAAGAGAGAGAGAGAAAGAGAGAGAGAGAGAGAGAGAGAGAGAGAGAGAGAGTGCTAAAGAATGACAGAGAGTGAGTGAAACTGTTAAGTAGATATACCGAAGAATAGAGGATTAAGTGATTTAGTACAGTTGGCACTGCAGTGGTGGAATGTAAGTATGTACACTTAATTAAGAACTATACTGTACAATTTTTGCATATTTTTCATTAGCAATCATTTTGAGGCTTGGATTATTGGTCATTTTGGGCTCTGGTTAGTCAGTTCATGAAAAGACCAAATAAGCAGCAGATTAATCCATAATGAAAAGAATTAAAATACTTTATTTACATTTTAAATGGTTATGTAATAGTCTTAGTTTAGTACCAATGCCTCACCGACACCTACACAAGTAAACAAGACCAACAGCTATAAGCTATTTCTGTCACTTTTATGTAGTTATTCTTAATGTTTTCCACCAGGTGTTCTTTTTCTGTGAAATCAGATGAAAGCACGCCAAAATGAGGATGTCTACTACGATGCTTTAAGAGCATTTTCTAAATTATACTTACTTACAAGTAACATTTTCAACTTTATGGCGTGGATAGTGGTTTTGTTTTACTGGTTTGCATGTTATTGATTTCTTTTCAATTCTGATACAGTGCACTCCAGTACAATATCACCACCAACACTGACATCAAAGGTAAAAGCATAGGCTCTTAATGGCATACTTAGTGAAGTGCCTGTCAGTGCACATGACTCCTCTGGACAATTTAAGGACACAACATATACAGTTACAATAAGACTAGCATCTTACTATGACTTCCAGCATTGAAAAATGATCAGGTCTAGTAACATTTAATACAAATATTGCTATAGTTAAAAAATGAGGAAGACAAATTTGTGAAAGATAACCAGACTAGTATTATGGCAGGAAAAGATACAAAACTAATCTCATAGTGCAATATTTAAAAGTTTTTTTTTTAATTGGGGTTAAGTTAAGGTCTCAATAAATTTAATTTTCCCCAATTTATTTGCTAAAATAATTGGACTAGAGGAAAGGATATGGAAAATCTGAAATGTATCTGCAGCTAATCCCATATAAAAGCCCAGTGTGTGCAGAGACAATCCTTTGAAACATCAAAAGGAAAGCAGAGTGACAAACAAAATGCCCACACATCGCAGTGACACTTTGAAACAAAGACCAGCTTTTCATCAGTAAAAACATTCATTCCTGATTAGCGTTTGAACTCGCTGAGGTGCGTTTGATTTCTCCCACTCAACTAGAAAGCTGATCCACATTGGAAAAATCAAAAGGTCAGATGGATGAAGCTCATTTGAAAGCAGACAGACTGTTTTGCTCCTTCTGGGTGCCACTTACCTGAACAGGCTGTCACCACACTGTCTTAACAACACCTGATCCTCCAGATCCCTGTCCACTTTGTTTTCAACTCTCAAACAGGTCGAGTTGAATTTTCCATTTAAAAGCGTTGCACTGTTCTGCCAGTAACAGCTGCCAGTGATAGAGAACCAGCCCTGCTGTCACTTGCACTGATGGGATTCAGATAAACAAATTATACTTTTAATTATTTTCAGCATCAGAGGAAGCACTGCAAAATGTTCTTCCAGAGTCCTGAAACAAGTAGATAAAACTACGCCGCATATGAAGAGCTGTCTCTGACCTGACGTAACAGCAGCTACAAAATATTTGCCAGTGTAGCAGGGTGGGAACACAGCCTCAGCCTCAACTAACGGTGAAAACAAAGTGTGAAACTCCCGGAGCCGCAAGTTCTGCAATGTCACAGAGGGCAGAGAAATGTGGCATCCACAGATTATGGCACCAGTCCATGTTAAAGTGCCTGGTCTACTGACTGTGTTTGTGGAGTATGTTTGAGTTGTGTGCATGTGTGGGTTGATGGATGCTTTCATTCTGTCCCCATGAGAACCAACTTTTCAGCTCTCGAATTTCAAGGGTTAGTCCATGATTTGGGACTTGAGATTAAAAGACTACTTCAATATTTTTTGACAAACTTTTATTTTCTTATTATTGCCTAGCCTGGGTCTGTCTGAAGGTAACAAAATCCAGCTACTATCACCTCAAAAGCTCACTAATTCTAAAGTGTAAAGTGTAAAAAGTCTAAACTAAAGTGTAAAAACTATTATTAGAAGGGTCCTTAAGGTTAAGTCTAGGGTAAAGGTTGAAGCACTGAGCTTATGCTCCTTCTCTTTATGAGAGAGAGCTGGAGATCTTTTTCAGGGTAAAGAAAAATCCATCCATTCATGTGTTTAAACACAAGGTCACAAGAACATTTTCAGCTGTGCTTTGTTTTCAAGGCAGCAGCAAAAACTAATTAAAAAGTTCTATTCATCACTATGTAAATGAGTTACAAGATCACAAAATAATGAAGTACTGTATGAGTAATGAGAAAGGTAATTGAAATATTTTAATAACTGTAGCCACAAGGGTCTTTTCTGGTTTTCATCACAGTTAAAGATGTAATGCTGCCAAGGATCACAAATCATATGCAAATATTCCGCAATGAAGTTTTCAAAATTTAAATCAGATTCAGACATTCTGTGACACTGAGCAGTATGATATGTATGAATTAATCTTTATTGCTTATTGAGTATTGCTTTTTGTACACAAACATATGTCCTTTTTCATTTTATATCTATACCACCACATAAAAACTTCCTGACAGGTTCATCATAGTACAGCAAAAATCTACTCTTTTACATTACAGATATGTAACTTGTACAAGTCAATAGGATAAAGGTTAGACAAATAATATGTTGAACACACTGACATGACACTAATGAGACTGAAAAAACTTTGACATCATTATAAAAAGTCTTTCCTTGATGGTAACACTGAGGCTGACATCCCGTCCCTGAATTGGAAATCAATAGACAGATGGTTATTCCACTCAGTGAATGTTTATCAAGTTCTCCTGTTAGATTTCTAAGAGTTAGAAGAAAGACCAGTTGACTTTCTTCTAACTCTTGGAAATTACCATGACCTGAGAGTGATGAGTGAGAATCTTCAGACACCCTCCTGTGAGATATTCTGCTTTATTCATCAGTCACTTTCTATGTTCAGTTTTTTGCCTTTTCTAGCTAAGAATGTAGTGTACAATGGCCATGTTTGGCCTTCTGTGTTCACAGCTTTTTGTGAAAAAGTATTGGTGAGACCAGTTAGGTCTAAAACACATGGACACAGTGTATCTTAAGCTTCGCATTCGAACCTTAAATGCACAGAGAGCTGAACAGTGAATAATTTATTTGCAGTAGGATCTGCAGTACTAATAGTCCTTTAACATTATAGGAAGTCAATTCAGTTTTCATTTCATTAATAGAGTTGCTGAATGCAGCTTTGATCCCTATTCAGTATACAGGTGCATGTGTCTGCACTCTGCAAATAAAGTGCAGACAATGAAGGATTAGTTTTCCAACATTTTTGGCACTGCTCCAGACACAGAAATTACATGGCTGGTTAGATTCTACTGAAAAAGTTTTATAAATCACATATTTAAAAACTCTTTACACACACTGTAACAAAGCAGTTGTTTGGACTGATTTGAGCTTGAACGATTTTATAAATTCAGGTATCACATTATCTCCATGCAATGAGGCCCAGTAGCTTGCACATCTGTCTCTTTGGCAGTTAGTGACACAAATTGTTCCACAGCCGTGTGGATGTGGCAGCGGCTGCTTGTGGAAGTGGGTCAGGACAGTAATTCCTTATGAGAGGAGAGAGCAGAGGAACTGCCAAACATGTCACTCTCTGTTACACAGCAAGGAAAAGACTGAGGACTGTGAAGATGAGGAGGAGAGCGAAGGGATGAGGCGAAAACACAGAGAGACTCAGTCACTGAGAAGGAGAAAGAAAGAGAGAAACAGAAGGAAAAGAGAGAAGAAACTGGGATGAAACAAAGGGAGGAGATTTAGAGGCAAGACAGCAGGCCAGAGAAGGAGTAGGAGGAGAAAGAGCAGATCAGAGTGAAAAGAGGGAACAGCGCAAAAGACTGATAGGTCGAGAAAGCAAGAATAAATGGAGTGGTGGAAGAGAGAGCAGGCCTAGACTGAGCTGTGCAGCACGACGCTGGGATTAATCGGGACATGTGCTGGGGAAAAGAGGCGGCAGATAGACAGCTGTGCTGACTGGACTGATTCTTTTGTCAGAGGAAGAGGAAGATGAAAGATCCTTTTCAAACCTGGCCAGCACACACACACACACACACAGTAGGCAAGCCATCTGGAGGAGTGTCATTAGCCAGCCTTCACAAAGATAGGAGAGGAGACAGAGAGCAGATACTGTAGGAAGAGAGGTTAAAAGACAGTGTGCATGTGTGTGTGTGAGAGAGAGAGAGTGTAGAGAGTGTGTGTGTGTGTGAGTGAGTGTGTGTGTGTGTGTGTGTGTGTGTGTGTGCGTGTGTGTGCGCGTGTGTGTGTGCGTGCGTGTGTGCGTGCCTGCGTGCCTGCGTGCGTGTGTGCGTGCGTGCGTGCATGCGTGCGTGTGTGTGTGCGCACGCTCACAACAGGGGGCACAAAGGCAGTGCAGAGTACTGCAAAGTACAGATGGGAACAGTAAAACAGAAAAAAAAAATCCATTTAATTAGCAATTAGTTTGTATCATTCAAGGATTAGAGCAATATTCTTTACTTTTATTTGATTTTTTTGTATCCCGAACCTGATGGACTAACACATATTCCTGTGTGCCACCAACCTCCACAAGCCTGTTTCACAGCAGGCATTTTGACTTGTCACTAAAGGGAAGCACAGTATGTTTCTTTACTCATAATATTAAAGATGATTCTGTTCTATTCAAGTGCTGCAGTGAGTCAACTTGCACAGGTGATTGTTTTTTATTATTTCCCCTGTGCTTTACCTGCTGTGACAACATGTCTCCTATGAAAAGGTTTTACACTTGCCAATAAGACTAACAGATTTTTTTTAATATGTATAGATGGCTTGCTCTGCTAAATGTTTTAACTCTGGTTCAGTTTCTTTCTCACATGAAAAAGTTCAAACAAACCAACATTACTCCACAGAAACACTTGAGAACATTCACTACTGATTGGCTAGATGTGTCTGGAGCAGGAGTGAGAAAGTAGACACAGGAAGACTATTCTGAAAAAGGTTTTATCTGTATATCAAACAGACAATGTTCTTTGTAGCTAGTCCAGGTCAGACATTGGTTCATTCTCTACCTAGCTGATAGTAACTGTTGACTTTGTTTTTGATACCTCAGGCTCAGCCTTGCAGAGTTTCACTGGAGAGATACAAACTTGTATAAGGAGTCTGTTTCACCTAAAGGCTCTTGATTGAAGTTGCTTTGGTGTGATTGCTGTGTTCAAACTGTCATGAACTCCAACAGTTAGAGTTAGACAGGAGAAAAGTGTGGAAAAATGTGTATCTGAAACTATATGTGATCCATTTTGAAGGATTTAAATCTTCATTAAAAAGAATTGAATTTGGAGATGAGTGCCAAAGATAGGCTTTGTAATCTGTAAAGCTCTGACACTGAAAGCACCTTCAGTTGTGCTGTTTTTAGAGAATTTGCTGACTATAAGGAAAATATAGACTAGCACCAGGCTTGTCCTTTAATGACTGACAGAATTCTGGCACTACTTGGTGCAATGTATAAAATTAAACCTTTATGATTGTTTGTCAACCTAAACAAAAGTAAAACCGTTGGTAAGATTTATGCTGGCAGTTTAATCCACCACTAAATCCATGGATTTAACCAAAATAAAGTAAGAGAACTACTAAGGTATAAAGAGAACAAAGACAAAGGGAAGAACAGGAGGAGGAGAAAGACAGGTTGAGAGAGGAAGACAATTAAAAGAGAGAAGCAGAGAAAGAGAGAGAGAGGAACAGGGAAGAGCAAACAGGGCTGATGATGACTGGCTGATAAATGCCTCCATCTCTCCCCACACAGCCATCTGAAGATGTTTACAGCCACTCTACCCACAACAGATGGCTATTCATTTTGTATGGCAAGCTTCCAATCGAAGCGTTTGTTAACAATGGCCTGATGCCATCAGATCAAAGCTAATAGTGATCAGATGGCATTTTTATGGAGGAGCCCGTCATTTGCAGTGTCTCCCAAAAGCTCAACTGTCAATAAATGACTGTAAGAGGGATGGATGCACCAAGTGCTTATTGATGAAAAGACTTGAGTTTACACAGAGTCAATAGACTGCAAATGGCGACAGTAAGTAATTGCCTGCTGGTGCACTGGAGCGTGCTCCTCAACACCAAATGGGAACAGTTTATGATTCAGAAGTCAATGCTCAGGTTGATGACAGGCCAGGTAGTATCTGTGAATGACACTCTCCCAGTGTGAGACATTAGCTGAATAGGAATCTGCAGTGTTATAAATATGTAGTCTGGAATTGATCCAAAGACTATTATTGTAGGGAAATGGCTGGAGTGACTATGAGAGCACCCAAAGGGGACATTCTGAGGATAACATCTTGTTAGTAACAGATTTTAAATGAGTTCTAAGGTCAAAGAGTTACAAAATGGCAGTGCTGAAATTATAAGGTTTTTACCTCAACAGAATAATAAAAAGACAGTAAAAATGGTTTAAAGTGTGCTTTCATTCTTACAATAGAACCATCCTCTGGTGAGAAATCCATCAAAGAGAAAAATCACTTGAAGGGTGCACTTTGTTGCAGCTCAATGGTCACTTACTCTGTCGCCCTCCCACTGCAATGAATATCAGATGGCATGGGAGGACCAGTATGATGTTACAAAGAGGAGCAAGAGGAAGAACACCACCATGCAGAACCATTTCTGCTGTGTCTTGAATTGCAGCTGAATGTAACAAACTATATTCTGTGCTTTAAAAATGTCCCCATTTTTTGACATGATTCTGTGGAATGTTTTACTTTTCAAAATGGCAGAAGAACAAAAATCATGTTCAGTCTTCAGGACAATGTGGCAAGGTCAGGACTGATGCCATGAGGGACAGATGATGTCAGGAACGGTCAGCACTCGAAGGCTCAGATTTCTTTCTGCTGTGGCAATAAAACAGTAAGCACACACAAGCTCACACAGAAAACTGATACCCAAGAAAAGGAGAGACAAGACAAGTCTGGTTGTTGTGTGATTATTTTTTTGCAAAGTAATTTAAGGTTAATCCTACTTAAATTAAAAGCAGCTATACAGATATTACACTGGATCAGTTAGCAGCTAAAGAGACAAATACATCTCTCAGACACTGGTGGAGACCAAATACAGCGCTAAAAAGAGACAGTAGTATGACTTACAATTACCAGTTGGTCAGAACCCAATTCTCAGTCACCTTTTGCTGTTGAATATTTGTAGATCTTTAAATGTATGTGACAACACTGATAACAGTTATGTTTACAACTTGCTTGACAAAACAAGTCTTTTTATCTCTATTTTTGGTCTCCACTAACTCCTGGTCCTAGACTACAGCCATTTAAAAATAGTTAAATAGTTAAATAGCAACAGTAAAATAAGCACAAAACCACAAAACGTGTGAATGAGATTTACATTCAACATTAAATCCAAGTAGGAATCTTATCCTTTCAAATCCTACAACAGACAAAATAAAATACCTCCTCTCTCAACAAAAAAGCTTAACTAATTAAGTGAAATTTGACTATTTAGAATGATTAACAGGTTATTTAAAACCATTACAAAGACCTACAAGACAAAGAAAAACCCCAGTTGGGCAGAAATTCTGAATTGGAGGATATTTGCCTGTAGGTCATTTCATCATGGTACACATTTAAAATATTGATTTATTGAGCTTTAATTTGAAAAGGTCTTCATTGTTGTGGTTTAATATCAGTCAATTCAGTTCATTTCCTCATTTCCTCATTAAATAAAGTCAGCTGTTAAGATACGACCATGCTTCTAATACAAGCAACACTATTATGTTTTACAACAGCAGCTACAACTGAAAGCCTTCAAGGTTTGAGAGCCTGCTGTTAAACGAGCTTCTGCGACGAGATGCTTTGGGTTCTAACAACAGGCCTTCTGGGTGGGTTTATATCAGACAGATGTTGACCGTAATGATGGTCAGGCAAGCATGGCCAGTCAAAGCACCTCTTCTTAATGCACCGGCTCAAGCAGTCGAATCAAATCAACCATTGTCTATTTAAAGGAAGACTTTGATTGTTCCCTGCAGGCTAATGGCTTATTCCACGTTAGACCCCCGTGCTCTGTCTCTTCTCAGATTTACTATGGGAACACTGAGCCTACAGGGGCACCACCAGACACACATCATCACCATGGCAATAGGAAGCACTGCGTTCTGCATGGCTCTCTAGCATCACCTACTGACAGATGGTGTGTGGTACTTCTCATAGTTTACAGGCTCACAGTTTAATTTTCAGTTAGTTCTGTAGCATATTCAGAGGTTTCAGTGATGGTGTGACAGATCCTGCTCCTTCTACTGTAATCATATTCTTAAGATTAACATTATATCTCTTATGCTTATATGCGCAGTTATACGGGTGTGCCAAGGAAATCTGGGTCCTCTGGGAAAAAGCTGCACCAGGCCTTTCTGCCCACTGGAAATGTGAGCACCCTTTTCCCTCAAATCACATATAGATATGATGTAGACAATAACTTCAGTTCAGCAACATTGTGAGCAAATTAACCAGAATAACAGCTACTAGAAAAAAAGGGAATTAATAAATACATGTTTTTATAACATAACAACAAATAACAAATAAATTTACCTGTATTGTCACAGTGAATTTCTGTTTACGTAGTTGATTGCTCTTGATTTGACAAATGTCTCCTAGTAACTGATGAACACGTTATTAAAGTGTATTCTGTTGCTTAAGTTTTACTTTGTAAATCACAAGTTTGAGACTAGCCAATACATGATGAAGAAGTGTGTAGCTCAGAAGCTCTGGTGCTGCTTCAGGAAAGGTTACTTTGATGTTTTAATCTCAGTGGAGTTTACATTTGGATAAATCAGTTGAACTACCCTTGCATGTAACCCTGTATGGTTTTAATGCGCTAGTGTCAGTAAAATCACATCTGAGGGATTTATATTCACAGCCAGTGTCAGTCCTTTAGCCACAGTACAACTATGGCGGCAGAAAGTTTTACAAGTAATCATTCTTGTAGAGGTGTGGCATCCATCAAGAGAAATGCATGTAAAAACTTTCTGAGGTGTCCTAAGGGAACACAGAAGTTGTCTTACAACTCCAGCTGATCTTTGAAAAAGAGAGAAAAGTGAAAGAATGACTCGACAGAGATCAGTAACTAATCACATAATAGATGTGGTCTGACTGAGGTAAGAGAGCTGTTGTGTGCCTGCTCAGTGCTTAGCTCAGATCTTTGCATTAAAAAATGAAAATCAGGTCACACTGAAGGCACTTCTGCATCTTACATAACAAATGTGTCCATCAAACACCTCATTATAGTATGAATCATTCCTGTTAAGTTATTCAGCGCGATCCACCATGCTGACACTTCAGATATGTAGCCTTCAGAAGGCACAAGCGACGAGCAGCCTGATTGTGCCATCTGCTGTGTGTGCAAGTGTATATGTGAGGTGACCCTGTGTTTATGCTGGTGTGTGCACTGTTATACACAGTGAACTGTACCTGCATGTGAGATTAAAACCATGAAGGCCTTTTGGCATCCTGTCTAAGCTTTTTGCCTGCAGAGCTTTAAACGGTGTTATCTATTGCAGCCATATATACACACACATCTAGAAGCTGCACGCTGAGGCGGTATCCTTCTGCCTTCTGACTCATTTGACTGTCAAACAAATGTAAATTTTGTTTGTAGCAACACAAATCCATTTGATATTTCACCTGGTTTGGGAATGCTTCTGGATCCTCACAAAGGAGCTGGAATACATTGGAGACGGATATCTGGACTGGCTTGCTTAGCCTGCTGCCTCCTCAACCCTGCCCTGGATATGCAGAATTAAATGCATGGATGGACAGAATGATCTGAGATCACACTTGATAGGTAAATAACCATGTCTTTTTAACTCAGTAGTAGTTGAATTCCAATCATCATCCATTTAAGGACTGACTCACACTCAAACACATCACATTCAGTGACCTCAACAGGAAGAGGTGAAAGACTTTACTTTAGCAGGTGATGGAGATAAAATAACAAGATGTTTGTGAGAATGAAGAGCGAATTGAAGAAAAGAACATGGGATGAATTGGCGTGAATAGGGGTGGTGTGTGAAAAAAACAACCAAAAAAAATCACTGAGCTATTTCATGCTTCATGTGCGCCAGACTTCAAAGGGACTTTAAAATCAATTAGCCTTGTCCACCCGCCCCCCCCCCCTTTCTGTGTGTGTGTGTGTGTGTGTGTGTGTGTGTGTGTGTGTATTCACAGGCATTAACCTGAATGTTGTGCTAAAACAGTCAGATGCAAACTCAACAGCAACATCTATACATATATATATATATATATATATATACACACACACACACACACACAGCCCAGTAGAGGTATGTTGCCAATGTGATTCTATTTGCATAGCCACCCAAAACTGACCCACTTACTTGGCATAACCAGAGCAAGTGTGATGTACAACAGAGGTTAGCTTGTACTGTGCAGCATGTGAAAAAAAAAGACTGACAAGATTTCTCCCATGAATTCCTCCTGACTGCTCAGAGAAATATTCATGCAGTCTCTGCCAAAACACTTACATGTCCTTTAAAGCTGCTCTGTAGACTTTTCATATGATTTTCATATGAACAACACGTCAGATGACTTTGTAGAAAGGTGGTGGTCATGGTGAGAAGTCCACCAAGAATTAACCTCTCACCTCTGCAGGTCCCCTCAGCTGTTCGGAGCCTTCCAGCCTCTTTAGCTCCTCATTAATCTATTACTTTCAACAGTTTTCAGACATCATTCACACAGTTATTAAATGGTCTTGGTTTAATACCAATGCCTCTACAAGTGCTGAGACACAGTATACAGTACCAGCATTTCTACATTTTACTGTTCAGAAAAGTTTCAGTTTTTTCCATGCAGTCTTCTCACAAACTGCCAGTACTCTTTTCTACCGATTTCTTTTCAGGTTCTTAGGGCAATGGCAATAGATATGCTGCATTCCCCAGAGGACAGTGTGTGACACTTACCTGTTCCCATTCTCTCCTCACTTCTTCTCCTCATCTGCAGCTAGTCTAAACAATGTTATATTAACAGTTTAATCATGTTAGCCTGTCTCCCAAAAGGCACAACAGTACATGAACAGTCAGACAATGACACAACAAAGATTGTGAAGTGCCTTACAGACTTACTAAGCTCTTACCAATCTGTAGCCTCTTTGCTCATTTTCCTGTGTCATTATTTGCTGGCTCCTTGATTGACTTGTGACTGCCATGTTAAAAGGATAATGTAACTTTATTCTGCAGTAAAGGATACGTACCTCATGTAGGTAGACTTACATTTGTTACTTATTGCTTTTATTAAACAATTGTTACATGTCATGACCTCTGTAAACCATATGACAAGTGACAGAACAACCTGATGCTTTTTCAGTGTGATACTGCCGCCTAGTGAATCAAAGGGTAAAAGCAACTTTATTCTTATTAAAGTTTCACTTTCGTTTTGGGCATTAGGAGAGCATATAGCTTGAGTTGCAGTTGAACCTTGTATTCTGTATCCATTGGAAGGTCTATTTTGATACTGAAGCTATCAAAGGCCATATCATAGTTTTTACATGTTTTATTAGCTTATTAAATGAAAGCTGTAGATCAGACACCCGTTTTATGTTGAACATTGGAATAATCAGTCATGACTACAAGATAGATTTGTTTGCTTGGGTGTTAACTTGTGAGCCATGTAAATTTAATGTTATGCTGATTTAGGTTGTTTCATCTGTTTTAAAAACAAATTTTGTAATAAAACCAATTAAATAAACGTATATAATACTAAAATATTTGCAATTACAACAATTTTCTGGGATAAGTGTTGCATTTTCTGACAGAACAGCAAGAGTGCCGATATTTTTGGCCATGAGCCATACACAGCCTATGAGCAAGGCAGCACAGCCACGAAGGGGAGGAAGGATGAAAGAGAAACAGAGATGGAGTTAAACAGAAGACACAGGAAAAGGGAAATGGAGATGAGAAGACAATGTGTGCTAAAACAGAATGATGATGGACAGATGGATGATTAACATTCAGATTAGAGGTACTACCACCATTACTGACATTGCTAATCGATATGGTATTTTAAGAGTTCTCTTACAGGTTTGTTTTCACAACACTAAAGTAAGCTTCCAATGTACAGATTCTGGTATAGCAGTTGAGAAATATCCATTGATTGTCCATTTTTGGTACATTTTAGGCATTTTGGGTAAAACATTAACCCAAAATGGTGACATGGGCCCACTTTCCCATAGGCACACCATCCACAGGAAGGTCCATGAGGGGCTGGTGCAATGTGGTTTGCACCAGTAGTCGTTGCTGGACACCTGGGCGACGACCCAATCACTGGACTAAAACTCTGGCAATAGGGAATGTCACCTCGCTGGGGGTGAGGGCGGCAGAGCGTGTTCGGAACAGTTGAGAGGGAGGTTGAGAGGTACCAGCTAGAGATAGTTAGGCTCACTTCTGGAACACAGCTCCTTGAGAGGGGCTGGACCCTCCACTACTCTAGAGTTGCCCAGGGTGAGTGGCAGCAACCTGGTGTGGGCTTGCTTATAGCTCACCCTGGTGAACAAGAGGATCACTTCCCTGTGCCTTTTGGGTAAGGGATAAGTCTCTTGCTGTTGTTTGTGCCTACGGCCAAAGAGCACTACAGAGTACCCGGCCTACTTGGAATCCCTGGGAGGGGTACTGGATAGTCCTCTAACTGGGGACTCCATTGTTCTACTGGGGGACTTCAACACCCACGTGAGCAATGACAGTGATACCTGGAGGGGTGTGACCGGGAGGAATGGCCTCCCTGATCTGAACCTAAGTGGTGTTCTGTTTTTTGGACTTCTGGGCTAGTCACCCTGGTGAACAAGACCATGTTGGAGCATCAGTGCATGTGGCACCATCAGTGCATGTGGCACCAGGACACCCTAGGCCGGAGGTCGAAGATCGACCTTGCTGTTGTTTCATCTGATCTCCGGCCGTATGCCTTGGACATTTGGATAAAGAGAGGGGCCACCTGGTGGTGATCACCACCTGCTGGTGGAGGAGTAAGTTGGACAGAACTAGCAGACCCAAACGTATTGTGAGGGTCTGTTGGGAACATCTGGCTGAGCCCTCGGTATGGGAGGTCTTCCACTCCTCTGAGAGAGCTTCTCCCAGATTCCGAGGGAGGCTGGGGACATTGAGTCTGAGTGGACCATGTTCTCTTCCTCCATTGTTGATGCGACAGCTCGAAGTTGTGGACGCAAGGTCTCCGGTGCCTGTCATGGCAGCACGTCGTGGAGGCAAAAACTCGGGTCTGGGGGAGTTCAGTGAGGTCATAAAGGAGGACTATCGTTTGGCCTCAAAGAAATTCTGGCAAACCATCCGGTGCCTCAGAAGGGAGAAGCGGTATTCTGCCAACACTGTTTACAGTGCGGGTGGGAGGCTGTTGTCCTGCAGGACAGCTCAAGCTTATTCTGTTGAAGAATAAAGTTTCTGGACTCATGGAGTATGAATGAACAACAAGGACAGATGCAATTATTGAGGGCCACTACATCAACAAATGCCAGTGCACCGAGAGAGTGCCTGCCACTAAAGACATTTGCAGTGAACTTCTAGGAGATGCTGCAGCTAGCATCATCACTCAGCGCATTGAGGAAACAGCAGAAGACATTGAGACACAATTGGAATAATACATCACCATGGTACGTACTCCAGGTTGACGAGTCTACAGATATTTACAACAAGGTAATACCACTTGTTTATGTGCGTAATCTTTATTAGGATCAGCATGTGCATGAGGATATGTTATGTGCACTATTGTTGCCAACCAAAACCACTGCTGCAGAACTATTCAAGTTGCTGGGTGATTATATATCAGGAAAACTGAAATGGTCCTTTTGTGTCAGCAGATGCACAGACGGAGCTGCTGCCATGACCGGACGGCTGTCAGGTTTAATAGCTCGGATAAAGGAGGTTGCACTTGAGCGTTAGTCTGCACAAGAAGATCAACTGTTGGAGATTGAACAGCCTTAAAAGTATGTTCGAGACAACAACTCTGCCGTTGGTCTGGATTAAAGTCACAGCAGAATACCCAGAGACATTAGCACTGAATACCCTGTTGCCATTTCTGACATCCTATCTGTGTGACGTGGGGATTTCTGCAGTGACAGTAACCAAACCAAAATAATAGAGAAGACTGGACATAAGCAGCACACTTCGGGTGTCATTGTCTTTTAGTTCTAGATGGGACCTTCTCTTTACAGAGAGACAGGCTTACTGCTCCCACTGATTCAGCAATATGGTGAGTTATATTTTTTATGCACTTTATATTTGTTTTTGTGGTGTATCTTATTTTGAAGGCATGTTTAAACGTTACCATAGCGACCAGAGAGTATTAGGGGACAGAGAGGATGTTACTCATGTCATGTTTTGGCAGGATGTTAGGAGGACGCTGCTAATAAAGTTGCATGAGAGTACACATTGGATTAATGTTTATTATTATATTTAGAAAATGTCCCAGTTTTTATGCCAGTCATATACTTTTATTTTGTTTTATTTATCCACCACACGTTAGAGGCCAACCTGTGAAAATGTTGTCATTAAACCAGGCTGTGGCACAAAAAAGGTTGAAGAAAAAGAACACCCTTTATTAGTCCCTCATAGGGACACATTACATTTACACTATTGATTGATTTTGTCATATCTTTTCATTTTTACAATTACATATACATATAGGAATACACACACAACACACACACACACAATATACAATTACTTCAGCTAGGTTTTCAGTGCAGGTCTTTTACTTGTAGTGGATCTTTTCAGTGCGGTATTAATACTTAAAGGATGTGAATACCTCTTAAATATGAAGTTTTTTTATACAGCGGTAAATGTTAGCCGGTGGTGGTTATCAGTATAGATTTATCGTTACTATTATACAAGGAGTGTGTACCAATGACCGCTGGATGGCAGTGCGCGTGCAGGATGCCGACAATAAAGGACCAAATAAACGACGTTTTATGTCGTCATCACGAAGCGACGCTCGTTTCACCATGGCGGAATCTGAGTGAGTGTTTGTTTTTAATGTCATCTATGTCCATCCGTCCAATTTTTACGTGCAGCTGGTTGGTTTCGACACTTTCCTGGAAATACGCGTTTCGGTATTTTGTTAAAGGACGTTATTTAGACGGTGATGGCCGGAAGTGTTCGCCTAATTTCACATGGAGCTGAGTTTACACTACCGAGCGACAACTACAAGCATTTCGACAATAATATGTCATTGATACTGCTCACGGCCGTGTGTGTGTGGTGCATGTTGTATTTGCCAGACATTTTCACACATCGCTAACTCAAGCTGCCAGCAGCTCACTATAAACTTTGACTGGCCAGTCCGACCTGATGGCTGATCTGCTAACAATTCTCTGACTGGCTCAAGAAGACCAAACCGGTTGCTTCTTCTCTGTTTCTCTCTAAGTTCTCACTGTTCTCTGGTTTTCAGATCCAAAAAAGTGATCAAGTTGGTTCCTGAGTATCTTCTGAAAAAGAGGAAAGCATACCAGGCCATCAAGGCCACACAAGCCAAGCTTGCACTGCTCGAAAAGAGAAAGGTAAGTGATGAATTCAGACAGAGGTGAGAGCATTAGATCTGAGCTGTGATAAATGTTGGAGCTGTGTAGGACTGATGTGAAACATGAGACCACGTATGTGCTACCAATTTGTACAAACTACTGTGTAGAATCATGTAATTTTGTTTTATTCCAGGTATCAAAGGGCAAACCATTAAAGTTCAAGCGACTGGAAGACTTCTTGAAAGACAGTCACAAGAAGCATCGTGATGAGACTCGCATCCAGAGATCTAAGCACAGACCACCTGCACCTCTGCCACCTGCCAAGAACAGGCTGGCCTTTGCCGTTCGCATCAGAGAGTGAGTTCTTTTACTCAGATCTGGGTTTTTTTTTTTTTTTAAAGGAAATCGTCCTTACATGGTTGTGAGCACATAAACAGGCATGCCACACAGACATCCATCTGCTTTCATTGATCGTATGTTTGCATCCATCTGCGTACCAACATTAGAGGTAAAGTTACTTTCTTCTAAAGAATTATCTGCACACTCATATTTGGTTAGTTGTACGTAGAAAATATTCAATCAATACAGGCGGGAATGAGTAAACTGAAAATAGACTGATCCCAATAAATGCCTTGACAGTTTTCAATGACATCCCTGCAGCTATGAGAAGAAGTTTGAGGACACAAACTGTGGGATTGTGCAACAGTTGAGTCTAAACTCTGTAGCACTTTTTTGACTAAAAATGCAGCCAACACAAGAGTTAATAGCTCATGTAACTCCACCACTGTAAAATGTGTGGAGAGGGTGGTTAAGTGGTTTTTGTTTGTTTTTCACCAAAGCTGGTTGCCATGACTTAATCATCTCTTTGTTGAGTTTGGTGGAGGTTATTGCACACATCATAGTTTTTGGATAGATCCTCAGAACTTATCAGTCATAGGCAACATGGAGAACTCAAGAGTTAGACATTTGTTTAGGATTGTGTTGTCAGATTTTCTCTTTTTCCCTTGCTGTGTGAAAGGTGTTTAACTGTCTTTGACTGACTTAATTTTGAGACTTCCCCCCAGGAATATTTGCCTGAGATTTAAGAATTTCATTACCAACAATTGCTGATGTAAATTGTTGCGTATGACAATGAATTCTTGAAATCTTGAATATGTGTTTGTTATCAGGAAGTGGTATTAAATTTAGTTTTGATCTTGGACTAAACATGTAATAACCTACTGAGAACCACCTTACTGTTTGCAGATCTAAAACTTGTCAAGGCCTAATCACTGAAAGTCTCAGCTGGAAAGCACTCACTTTATTACAATGACATTTGTGACCGCTGATTAGTTTTTTTTTGTTTTTTTTTTAAGTTGTGATGTTACAGGAGACAATGACATCAGATCTTGTGTATTGAGGTGAAACATAACATAGCTGTTTGTGAATCTCTTTATTATTAAAAATCCATTCTATCTTGTAAAACAACACTGATCATCTCATGTTAGGATTAAAGGTGTCAGTCCCAAAGTGATGAAGGTGATCCAGATGTTGAGGCTGAGGAAGATCTTCAGTGGGGCCTTCGTGAAAATCAACAAGACCTCTGTAGCCATGATGAAGGTGGTGGAACCTTATGTGGCCTGGGGGTGAGTAATGGTTGACTGTTGGTAATTGACTGAGTTCAGCTTTGATTTGTGTATTATTTTCATATTTAACACATGGTAATCTTCCTCACAGCTTTCCCAACTTGAAGTCAGTGCGTGAGCTCATTCTGAAGAGAGGGCAGACCAGAATAGGCAGGAGGAGAGTTCCTCTCACAGACAATGAGTTCATTGAGCAGCACATGGGTAAGTCTCTCCCACAGTTTGAAGTAGCCACCACAGAAACATGGCACTTGATGGTTTGAGAAACTAAAAGCATCTGTGTCCACTTTACAACTCTGTAAACGGTAAAGTAAAGGGGGGAGGGGGCAGTCTGAAAACAGCTATTTCCCCCAGAGCTGTTTCAACTTAAACACTTGTGTTAGATTTAAGTAAAACTTCAAACAATTCCAGTTTTGTTTATACTTGTTTACACTTTTTTTTCTCTTTCAGGTAAACACGGTATCATCTGTTTAGAGGACCTGATTCATGAGATCTACTCTGTTGGTAAGAGCTTCCGGGCTGCCAACAACTTCCTGGTGCCTTTCAAGCTGTCAGTGGCTCGTCACGCTGCCAGAGACAAGGCTGGCCTCCTGAAGGACCTGGGAAACCCTGGATTCCGTGGCACAGACATTAACACCATCATCAGACAACTAAACTGAGGAGAAGGAAGAAGGACACTGCAGCAACTTCAAGGGTGCTTTATTTCTTGAGGAGCAAATACCAACAGTGACAGAATATTTATCTTTTGTTTCTTTGGCAGTGAAGCTTGTGGGTTTCACCCAGAGTGATTTCTAATATACTGTTATCTGTACATCCATTCTCTGGTTACAGCTCACAGGCAGACAGCACAAGGACCCAAAGTGGTGTCTCTTGCCATAGATGTGTTGTTTTTTTTGTTTTGCACTCATGTTTGGAAAAAAAAGACATCATGTAGTGCACTTGACTATGGACATCTGTTCTTTGTTAAAATGTAACAACATATTGAATCATTTGTGAAACATTATATTGTTAAGAGGAGCTGGGTTGCTACACATAATATTCCTGAAGATGTCAGGAATGGATCAGTATTTGCAACATGTGCAAGGACACACGTGTAAGTGAGTAACAAGGATGTTCTGGCCTGCATGCAGGATCTACCAGGACACCTGCAGCATATTCATTGATTCACAATTCACTGTTAAAACACTTTGTACAATAAAAAAATATTCAATGCTTTTGTCCTGGTAACTGTGATGTTGGAGAGATGCAGACCTGTAGAAATGACTGAAGGTGCTGTAACTGTGGTGGGTACTTTTCCTCAAGAAATTTGATGACTGACAAAAAGCTATTCTTCTGCCAGCATTTGTAAATGATCATTAATCAGCCAGAGCAGTGAATGTGTAGACAGTATGTCAATGATGAAGTCACTGTAGATGGTTCTTCTAAATTCCTGCTAGGTTGTACAGGAGAATATAATCAGCTCGTGTTAATTCGGTCAGTGGATGGTATCCTGGTCCTCCCCCTGTTGTGTTACTCTGCTGTCACTACTGATTCAATGAGACACATGAGTCACCAGCCGGAGGAGGGGGAGATGTGGTAACCTATGCAGCTGCGCTTGCACGGATGCGCACTGGGAGAGCTGGAGGAGGCGACGGGAGCGCTTCGTGAATGTCACTCATGTATTTCTCCCTGAAGCCGACGAGCCACATGGAAACCGAAGAGGATGCTCCTGTTAGGATGTGCTCATCTATTGTCGACGTGGAAAGGAACAGGTAGGAACCTGGATAACCCTGTGTGTGTGTGTGTGTGTGAGAGAGAGATGCGGAGTTAGCGACGCACACCGCCATCAAATCAATCAGCGGCTATCGTCATGGTGATTAATTGCCATGGTGACGGTGTCCCTGCCCGCAGCAGGGGTTAGACTGGACCAGCATGAAATACGTTGGACAGGATCGTTTCCTGATCACGTCGTCCTGTTTCACAACATACTCGCCTCACATCGGCCTGGCTGGAATAATGTCGACACGCTCACGTTTCACCTTTCAGTTCCTCTGTAACTGAATTCAGTCCTCCCTAAAATGGAAAACTCGAGCTCACAAATCAATGTGCTAATTAAATATTTTTCAGGCCGCCAAAGCACGTGTTGTGCTGCCTTCACAAAATCGGACAAGTCGAAATAGTCACAGATCATGGTGAACGTGCTGAATGACGACTGGACGCACAGAGCTCTGAAGCAATATCACGTGATAATAACACATATGTAACCACACTGACGGGAAAACCACCTCCACGGTCACCTGCACGTTTGATGTGGACCCCCAATGTTCTACTTAACATAAAGACAGGGTTTAAACAAAAACTCTAACAACAACCTTTATTACACTGACGCTGTCAGTATTTTTTTCAGCCAAAATAATCCAAACCATGTCCGCGCTGTAATGTTAAACGCAACTGGCCCCAACGAAAACACGATTTTTCCGAGTTGAGTGTGAATGCGTAATTTACGATGAGCAGTGAAGGCAGCACAGCCGTAATGTCAAGGAGACTGGGCGGTCCCGTGACGTAGAGCCTCCAGCGTGTTAGTGCAATAATGTGCAGTAACTTGATTATTGTGGCGGCGCGGAGCGGCGGAGGTAAGACCCGAAAACTATTTACTCCACTGAAAGCATATTCAGCCGTATGAAAGGTGTTGAAATGCTCCTCGTGGCGGTGGTCGTCAGTGTGAGCGCGGGGGGAGCCGGTTATTAGTCTCACGTTAGTGCACGCGGCGGCGGAGGAAAGTTGAGCTGGTTGGGAGAGCGCACCACGCGGCTGACCGGCATGCAGCGCGGCCGCTGCGCCTCCCGGTTGGTTCACCGGCCGGTGTCACTTCGGTGTACTGAACCCGACTGTACCTCATTTCTAACTCTGTACGCAGAATGAGGAGATGTAACCTGTGGTGTGTGTGTCCTCCTGTCTGTCTATCAGGCTTTATCTGGCGGTGTGGAGAACAGAAGTCTGTCTGTCCATAGAGGCTGAGGAGGGTGGTCTGAACTATGAAATAAAAATGAATGTATGAAATCTGCTTTTATTTTTTTGTTTTTTTTTTCTTTTTTAACAGCTGTGCAAATGTAAGTTAGACTCGAGCGTTTGAAATTCAGGCATGCACCTGAGTGATGAAGCGCAGCAGATGTTGTTCATGGAGAATAAATAAAGGCACTGGCTGTCTGAAGCTTCATGGAGTAACATGAATGGACTGAAAGTTGAAATCAGTGGCCTGACTGACCTCAGTACAGTCACTGTCTTGTCGTCCCATTTGTGAGGGGCCAGATGCTTTCACATGACACAGAAAGCAACTAATCAACCAGTCACATTTGTCCAGCCAGTGCAGTAAAGGTCAGAGAAGGGTGGACAACGTTTCTGCAGTGATCATAGGAACTCTTGTCGTTATCATCTGCTTTTTCATGTTCATGAATTAAGACTTAGTAGTCTATATGAAGAATCTTTGTGTGGGTGTTCTGTCTGAAGCATATAGATTTAATGGTACGTGTGAATAAAATGCAGTTTATTTCACACCGCTTGTGGTTGCCATTGAGCAAATACTGTGACACTGGTAAACACACAGTTCTTCCTCCCTTGTAGTGAGAATTGTCAGATCGTCTGGAGCAGGCCAAGCTGACCTCCCAGTTATCTGCTGTGAGGAACTATCACATATTCTGCAGGCTAATGATTACACACAGGCTTCAGCAACCCCTCTTTATCTGTTAATGAAAACAAAGTGTGATGCCTTTTGTTTTTCCACTTCTTGTCTTGCAGTCTGAGCTGTTAGGAGTAACTTCAGAGGCCAGGCTAGGGTTCAGCTGAAGGTTTAATGATTACTCGAAGTACTGGCCCTTTGGGTCGCTGCGATACAGGCTGAGCTGGGGCCTGTTGGTTCACACGTTCCAAACATGATGGCAGTAAACCAGCTGTGAGCAAGCATGCTGGGTGCACACACGTGGACTGTGTGTAGTTGGTAATATGCATGAGTCTCAACCCACATAATGAGTGTCAGTTAGCTTTATAAAAAACAAGATTTCCTTGTTCAAAATGGTGTTTTACAACACAACCCATTTAGTAATTTTTCACTGGCTCAGAATAATGACAATATGCCTTATTTCACGCCGTATTAAAGAGATTGTTTACAACCTACAAGCTGTTTCATCCACTGCGTAGGAGACTGCTCTGGATGAATCAGCAGAAATGTTCAAACTCTGGCCAGAGAACTGTGAGTCCTTATCTGTTAAGTATTTTCTGTTTTAGAAAAATAGAAATTTCAAATACATCTCACAAAGACCATCCCCTGTCTTTTCCCTTGTCATCATGAGGTTCATACATGTTGTACTGAGCAGTGTCTGAAATTAATAGCCATATTTTATACCTTCTTAGATAATAAATTGTTCTTTTGTGTCACACTTACTCTTATTTTAGTAGATTTCACTGAGACAGTAAGGTATTGAATATAAACAGAAATTTCGCTATTGAGTGAAATATTTCAGTAACTATTGAATAGATAACTGTCATGTGGTACAAAGGGTAAGAAAATCTAACTGATACAGAAATAAGAATGATTTCAGGAAAGGAAGATCTGTGGTAGCATTTATCCAGTTTGCCCTTTTAGTCCTTGTTAATATTGTGTTTGAGTGCTCACACTCTGACTACATTAAATGCAGTGTTTGGTCTGGTTGTCTGATGAGGAGAATGGAAAATGTACGGTGTCCTTTGAACTGCCTTGATGGGATTTTCTAAAGCACCGGCCGCATTCAGCAGTCTCTCCTGTGCAGCTGCAGACCTTCCCATGCTCTACCTGCTCTCTCTCCATCAAACAGCAGGTCTTCTGTTTTCCACCATGTACACACTAGACAGGGGTGTAGGGGTGAAAGCACCGGCGCCAGCGGCTCGGCTCTGACCACTTTATGTTACGTATGATCATTGTCCCTGTGTTGCCAGGCAACCACAGCCTCCCTGACCTTCTTGTGTGTTTTGTGATGCTTGTGTTGCTGCCACCTAACATCCATACATGCACAGAACATGGACCAAACACAAACAGGTCTGCACATGGACTTGACTTTTTGGTGTGTGTGGGGTTTTTTTCTTGTGTGGTTAGGGAAACATTGCCATGAGTAGAAGGGAGGAGTGATACATTTGTTGTCTGTTATGCACACTCTGGTGAAAGAGGCCTCGACCAACTGGTGCAGAAGCAAATTTATAGCTGTGAGCCATGTTCCTTTGCATTGAACGGTCATAAGTATTGTCTGTTGCAGGAAGCCATTATCTGTACACTATTTAGACTGTGGGCATACAGTTAAATATCTTGTTAAAGCCATCATAATACGACAGAGCCCAAAGTGTCCTATTCCCATATCTCGTCATGTAGTGGGGGAATAGCCTTTATTTTAGGCGACTGTAGACTTGGTAAAGCTATACCATTACTGTGTATGTAATGTAAAGGTCACTTTAGTTGGACTGAGTTACTCTGAGGTCTAACTGTGAGAATGGCTGTGAAGGGAAATCCAGTTCACATTTTATTAAATGAAACATATTTCTTTCAGACACTCAGAGCTCTTTGTCAAATCTGCACAGATTTACTGTGAAGAAAACAGTATTTATCTGTGATTTCACTGAATGGTTTTCTGAACAACTTAAATGCTACTTTAGGCTGGAGTGTTGTTTTTCCAGTTATTTCACCAACATTGTACATGTTGAATTCACAGCTAATACAGTATATGGATATTTGTATTTAACTAAATAGGGCATGTAAGTTTGCTTTGATTGCCAAAAAGTCTTAAAAATGTTGTCCATTTGTATTTGATGGCCTTTGCTGCTGCTATTTGTTTAGCTTTTCATTCAAATTTTAGTAAACTTTTAGTCAACTGTAAAACACATTTTAGTTCTTCCTAGTGCTGCTGTTTGCTCAGGGTGTACTGTAATGACAGGATGCGTGTATCGTGCATATGGGCTCAAGCCGTTGTCAGACAAAAGACCACAGAATGAAATTTCTCATGTTTCATAGACACAATGTTGACTTTAGCAGAGATGCTCTGTCTTCAACAATAGTCTCAGTTCTCACGAGTATATATGGCTGTTTTGTTGTTCTGCCTTCCTCCAGAGATAAAGTTTTCTACGTTCATCTGTGAAAGACAAGATAGGAGCTTCCCATGGGAAAAAAAGCAACTACAGCCTTTCTACACACCAAGGCCAAACTGCCCTACACACACAGAGGGATGCAGATAAGACCTACCCATCATAGTTGAGTTACAGTGTGAAAGTGTTACAGTAGGATAATATATAAGCAGAAAATACTCTTACAATACTGTTCACAGTTTGGTATTTAAGTAACTTTACACTGCTCATTTTTCATGGACCTGCTCTTTGAAGTTGCTGGTGTCTTTTTTTCTTTTAAGTCCTGGCGGGACTTTAGCCCAATGCCCTTTGTAACTTGCTTTCACATTATTGCTGCCTAATTTAGTATGCCAACTTAACAGTAGGGGTTTTATTTTCTCTGGCCGGTATAACAAAAAAGAGCTGCCAGCTCCAGTGCTGCAGCTCTCAACAAGAGAAAAGCTTTCAGTAAAACAGCAGCCCTCTATATCCTCCAGACAGACCAAATTCACAAGTACTACAGCAGGTATTTAGTTCATTTAAAGCTCTAAACCATGTTGATCTAAGTGTGGCCTGAAGTTCAGTGCATATCATCTACAGGCAGTAGATTATAATGGATAAACTTGCCTCTAAAGTGACACATTGTGTTTACATTGTGACCTGTTGTGTTTAATGAATTTAACATTTTTTAAAATTACGCTATTGAAATATGCACGCTGGTTTTGGTTGGTGCTTATGAGTTAAAGTTGCAGTGGCAGTTGCTTCTGTTCCCAACCAGTCACACTCAGGCAAATTAGAGATAATAAGTCTTAGGAGTGGTATTTTAATAGAGTCTTATGTCTTGGCCAGTGCTTGATCAAAACAGCATGAGGCTCACACAGACAGGCCTGTCAGCAGACATAATCTCACACACTCACACATGCACAGTTTTCTTTGGTGACAGAGGGAAGCACTCCAGCCATGAAAAGCAGGACTCAGTAGCAGTGCCTTGCTCTTTTACCTCTTATCATTTGAAACAGTTGCCCTTCGCTGCCATTTACAGCTGCCAGCATGCGAAGATGGCTGATGAAGTGCCTGTCTGAAAAACAGCTCAGGCTGTCTGTGTGAGTTTAACTAGTTTCACTAGACATTTCAAATAGCCTTCAAAAGGAGCCTTGACATTTCTTTCTTTCTTCTCAATTTACTGCACCTCAGTTTGTCAGGGTCAGGAAAAACTTAAACTTCCATAATAAGAGTAGTAATGATCATAAACAACCCACATGGCTCTCCTTGTGCTCACAGCATCACGTTCGGGGCCCCTCATCAGCTCTGTTCTCTCAATCATTCACAGACCATACCGATGTTGACTCTGGTTTGAACTTGAGCTTGAGTTTGAGATTTACCCAACCTTCCCTGCATCTTTTTCTTATTCTGTCTTTCTCTACCATTCATGTGCGAGTAGTTAATTAGCTTTAGCCACTTAGCCTCATGGACGACTGCAGTCATGTGCAACACACAGAATCCACGCAGGTATGTAGGCAGACAGGCAGGTAGCTCTTATGAGAACCACAGACAGACAGATTTAGTATTTCTTCAGATCATTTGATTCGATTGTTGTCCATGTAAGGACAATTTCAACATATATAACCAAATTATGTGCTCACGCACAGAATATCTCTGATCTACAAATGACCCCGTCTTCTGTAAGGGTAATTGAAGTGGGGCTTGGTGACTGTCTCCTCTCTCCTGATCACTCTTTCCCTTTGCTGGAGAATGTATAACCTCCACTGCTACCAACCTCATGTTTTTTCCATCATTTCTTTTACTTTCTAACAGTCTAAGCTCTCTCGTCCTCACTGCTTTTGCCCACCTGTCCTTTTGACCTCATTTCACTCTCAGCTCTCTGCAGTCAGCTGCCTCTCATGCTTTTACTCGTCATAAGTAGACTGCAGCACTACACACTGTGAGGGAGAAGATGGTCCTGTGTGTAGTGAAATATGAGAAATATTTTCAGATGTGCACAGTGAGGAGCTAAAAACAAAAATATGTCCCCTAAAGTGAAAAGTGTAAGAGAATACTGATGCATCTCTCGTACAAATACAAGCTGGGATTGGCTTTTGTTTGGTTAAAATGATCAGTACCCAAAAGATAAGAAACAGCTCTTTTTTGAAAACATTGCACAAGTATCGAATCACTTGTAACAATATTGTGACATCTGTTATCTCATTCATTTCTCATGTGCGCTAAACTATTTGTTGAATTTCTCCTCTGCCTTCACAGTGACTGTGGTAGGAGGTTGTGACAAAGACACTCCCCTCCAGTGAGCATTAAGTCTGAAAGGCCAGCGAGTGTCAGCCACCCAGCTGCAGCTTGATGTCAGTAGATACAGTAAGTCCTTTGCTGTTTTTTTAGCTGTGTCTGTCATATTAAAGTGAAGATTACGTGTGACTTTGTTGTTGGTGTTTTTGTATTTTGACAGTTGTTTAACTTGGAAATGACACTTTAAATTTGAATTTTGACACATAGTTATTATGGGTTTGTCTGGCTGTAATTCAGACACAAAATAATGCTGTCCTATTTGTGACTGTTGAAAGCTGTTTGGGATGGTAAAGTGTGTTTTAAATGTATTTGCCTAAAATATAAACCTGTGTAACAGTGAAGAAAGGGTAAATGTGTATTCCTGCTTTTCAACACAGTAAATAAATCTGCTGTTAAGCTTCTTCTTTTGATAGTGATAGTGTATCAGTGCTGAATGACCCTCACACTCAACGAGGACTAGCACTTGGAAATAATAAACATTTTATAGACTTGAGAAATTCCCAGGTTGGTTTGTTACAGCAGTACCAAAATTTAATTTGTTGCAGGTTGGATACTGTTACGTAACTAGAGAGGCTACTGTTAACTGAAAAGTTACTCATTTTCAATGCCTACATTTTTAGCCTTTCTTGCAGCTATTTTCCAACACATACACTCTTTTGACACTTTTTTATCCCCCTGGGGGATCTGTTATCTCTGATGCAATTCATATACTTCTCTGGCTCAAAAAAGACTCATGTTGTACCCCAGACATGACCTATCCAACCATGATTGTTTTTTCCACATGGAAAATACATTTAAACATATGCCATGACTTTAGACTGCATGAACAGTAAAGTAGCTGGTATGTAGGCAGAGAAGTCAAAATGGAAAGGTCCTGAAAATAAAGAGATCAAGTGTGAACTCAATATCCTCAATCAGAGATCATATAATTGTGAAGCACTCAGTTAGACAATCTCTTAATTCCTGATAATTGATAAAAGTTTTCAGCTAAATGATAAAGAATACCTTTTGCAAAACAACCTTGTGCATTATACAAATGCCACCTATTTTTATGACTCCAGCCTCCTGTAGCAGTTTGTAGAAACTGGACTTGACTGGTGATAGTCTCACCAAACACCACATAACACCTCCCCAGGATGCTTCTGCCCTTACAATTACACCTGGCAGCAATGTACTAACACAGTGCTCTCCACATAGGTTTTTAATACTCATTTAACATTTGTGTGTGTGTGTGTGTGTGTGTGTGTGTGTGCGCACGCCAGAAAAATGTTTTCTGAATGGAAACGACTTCCTCCAGGTCTTGCTGAGTGAACTTAACTTGACCACCTCCTCACGCATTTCCTGCTTGTTTTTT
>JBAJHX010000031.1:2545502-2558054 GCA_037176925.1 Amniataba percoides | reverse complement strand
ATGGAAACGACTTCCTCCAGGTCTTGCTGAGTGAACTTAACTTGACCACCTCCTCACGCATTTCCTGCTTGTTTTTTCTGTTCCAAATCTCAGTGAGTCTCCCTATGGGTGAAGCGCTTTCTTTCACGTCGTGATCAGGCCCAGAGGCCGTGCTTCAGACAGCCTTAACTGCCCTCCGCTCTCCACACACCCGGCGCCATCATGGGGGAGGTAGTCCAAATGCACTTCACCACTGTGGACTACGTCATCTTTGCCTTGCTGTTGGTGGCCTCAGCTGGCATTGGCCTCTTCTATGCCTTCTCTGGAGGGCGCCAACGCACTACACAGGTAGACTTTAATATTTGGGAACTTTTTTTTTCCCTGATAGTATTTTCATTACTATGTATTCTATCTAAATTCTTAAAAGACAGGTCCATTTCAAGCTTTCAATTTTTGAGTGTTTTTAGGAATACCTGACACTGACATTTTGTTTGTTAAAGGAGTTCCTGATGGCTGACCGCTCCATGAGCTGTCTGCCTGTGTCTCTGTCCCTGCTGGCCACTTTCCAATCAGCTGTGGCCATCCTGGGTGCTCCGTCCGAGGTGTACACCTTTGGCACTCAGTACTGGTTCCTAGGCTGCTCCTACTTTTTGGGCCTGCTCATCCCAGCTCATGTTTTCATACCAGTTTTTTACAGGCTGCGGCTGTCCAGTGCATATGAGGTACACATAAGCAGACAATTGACACACACTGTCCACACTATTTGACATACCTCTGTGGTTGATTTATGACTTGTTGTATTTTCTCAAACATTTCTTAATTGTAATGTGTTCTTTCCCCTGTCTGCCTGTTTTTCTGTTTTACACTCTGTCTCAGCTTCTACTAGCTGTCTTTTTCAAGTATGATCTCAGAGCTTAACGTTCTTATCTGTCCTCTTGACTACTTATCTTTGACGTGTTAACCTTCAACAAAAACGCATGTTCTTGTCTCAAGACTGAACATCTTGAAAGCGTTTTTATCTACAGCCATGTTGACTGTTTCTGTCATGAACCTCAGTGACACTGATCAGTCATATGTCAGACCAGTACTGCAGGACTGCCCTGTGAACAAAGGAAGAATTCAGACTTTAAAATCTGGCTTTGATAACGTGGATCTGACTTTCTGATCCTGAGAATTAACCTCCACAGCACTGATCATTTATCATAGAATGACTCTGAGATTATATTTTAATCAGCCTTTTGATTTTGTTTCTTTTTTGTTTTGACATTGTCTCCTTCAACAGTATCTGGAGCTGCGCTTCAACAAGACAGTTCGCATATGTGGGACTGTGACCTTCATCTTTCAGATGGTATCTTTTGTTTTTTACCTTGCACATTAGTTTTTAGGCTTTCTTATGTCAACACTTGCAGGAATTAGGAATGTAATTGATGCTTATTGTGATAGTATGACACCAGCCTGGATGTAACCACACATAAACAGCTACGTGCCATAGACAATGAATATTTGACACAGAAAATGACATAAAATGGTTTTGTTTGAAGCTGCCATTTATTTCAGCAAGTTGACAACTATAACCAGTCGGTAAGACATTAAGTAAGAAGGCAGTCATCCTCCAAGTTTAATGCCTGCTAATAAAAGTTAAGAATCTGTACCTCTGTCAGTTTGGCTTCAGGCATAACCAGTTATTATTTAATTAGATATGAAGAAAATGTTTTTGAGTGCCATAATTAGATATAAAACAACAGGTGATAAACCTAAGAATGCTTTCATTTGCCAATTATGTTATACCCTGAATAAAACTTTGGCCTTGGAAATGTCACATTGGCCCTCATAAAACTTCAATTACAGTTCTGTGTCACGTTTTTATGAGCTTAACAGCGTCCATATTTTCTCCAATAAAATTGCACGGTGATATCCAGTAAAAATATGTGCACACGTAGTTATGTTGTTGAAATAGGTAAACAGCTAGATCTGTCTCTTTAAAAATGCTAAACACATTATCATTTACAGTTAAGCAGGATAAAATCAAGTAGAACAAATGTTGTTGCTGAGTTTTTGTGAGCTCTTCTGTTCTGCATTGTTTTTCTCTCTTCTTCTGCAGGTCATTTATATGGGGGTGGTCCTGTATGCTCCAGCCCTGGCACTCAATGCAGGTAAAAGTATCATATTTTTTAGTTGTATTTTTCAGGATGATCCATCAAGCTACATTTTACACTAACATACGCCCAAAGTTCCCGATGGGAGTGAACACAGTGCACGTTGTGGTTCTACAGTGTTTACCTTAAGAACTGAGAAACCTATGTTTGGTAACATGCTCTCTGTTCACTTGTAGTGACAGGCTTTGACCTATGGGGCGCAGTGTTGGCCATGGGATTGGTGTGCACTCTGTATACAGCTCTGGTGAGTCCGAAAAGCTTTCCCAACCTGTGTTAATTTCATCAGTGATAAGTGACAAAATATTTGTTGACTCTTCTTTTTCTACAACAAAGGTTAAGTGATGATTAAACTTTCAGCAGTAACATTATACATTTTAATTTACAAATCTTTGGCAACAAAATAAACTAAATGATAATATTAATGGTGAAGAAACTTTAGAGTAGTAAAGAAGTGAAGAAAACGCCCGTGTCACTCGTTCTGTTTTTAGCTTTTTACATCTAGTGTTTATTGTTGATTGTTGTGGAGTTTAAAGTGAATCCACTGTTCCTGTGTTCCAGGGGGGTCTCAAGGCGGTGATCTGGACCGATGTGTTCCAGACAGTGGTGATGTTTGCAGGCCAGCTGGCGGTCATCGTGGTGGGGGCCAGCCAGGCAGGGGGCATATCAGAGGTGTGGAAGAAAGCAATCAACGGCAGCCGCATTGCAGGACTAGAGTGAGTAGTTGTCATATTTGAAGCGCAGAAGAATGAACTCTTCTTGTCTACCTTTTCATGTTGTAGTGCATCCAGGCAGAAGAGGAGGATCTCGCTTAGATTTGCTTTTTGGAATCAGTATTCAAAGGTTCATATTGTATTCACTCCCTGCCTGTGTAGCCTGAACCCCGACCCTCTGGAGCGGCACACCTTCTGGACGCTGGGTGTGGGAGGAGTCTTCCTGATGTTGGCTCTGTATGGAGTCAACCAGGCCCAGGTCCAGAGATACCTCAGCTCTCGCACAGAGAAAGAGGCCATCATGTGAGTGCCATTAATATCTCACAACATGCCTGCTGCTAACCCTTACTGTGCTTAATATAATGACCACAAATATCACGACTTTTCATCATCAACCTATATTAAGTGAAAAACACATCAGCAGAACCAAGTCAAACTAGAGTTATAATCTAAAAAAAATAGTCTGATCTAAAAAAATAATTGTTTTGCTATTTAATGTGTATTCTCCACAATTGATCTCAGTTTTCCGTTTAGAATTTATTTTTCGTGTGTTTCCCTATAGTGTCAGTCATCCTGTCTCCATTGTTGACAGTGGGTTTTTTTTTTGTCCTCACATCATGTCCTTACCAGGTCCTGCTACGTAGTTTTCCCGTGCCAGCAGATCGTCCTGTGTTTAGGTTGTCTCATGGGTCTGGTGATGTTTGCCCGCTATGGAGAGGACAGCCCGCTGGACAAGGGCTACGTGAAAACTAATGACCAGGTGAAAACTAATGTTCCGTCATCGTCCCTAAATAGTAGTGAATGTATGGTGTCTGTTGTTCTTGGGACTGGAGGTGCATCCTGATGTTTATCTGTGCAGATGGTGCTATACTTTGTGATGGATGTGTTCAGAGATCTGCCAGGGCTCCCAGGACTGTTTGTGGCCTGTCTCTTCAGTGGAGCTCTCAGGTAAATGACCCAAGAAAACAGACTTGAAAGTACAGGTCCACTGTTAAATGTTTGCCGATTGTCTGTTTAGTCAGTAACCAAGTAACTGGTTACAGCTTATAAGAAGTATTAGTTAATGACCAGAGAACTAGTAACATTTATATTAACATCAATATGATATATTTATGAACAGTTGAATACATTTAAGTATGTGATTTTATAGGTATTTAACCACTGAACCACATGAGATTAAATCTATTTAGACATGTTGCAGCAGATTAAAAATGTTTTTATTGGTAAGTATCACTTTGCTTTTCATCCTTTTTATATGTCACTGGAAATATCATTGTATTATTTCAAAGTGCATGTTCCACCATCAGCTGGGCATGAAATGATGTTTCTGATGAATACAGCACAGAATGTTTTACTTAAAGTCCCTGTTATTCATTCAGTCCTGTTTTTTTGTCTTTCAGCACAATTTCATCTGCCTTTAACTCCCTTGCAACAGTAACAATGGAGGACCTGATTAAACCACATTTTCCAAACATGACAGAAGCTAAAGCCACACTGCTGTCCAAGGGACTTGGTGAGATCAGTGGTGTAATTATTTTTATGTCTCAGTAATAGTCTAGAAGTCTTCTGTAGTGCTGTAAAAAGTCTCTAAGTGAATACAGCGTATTTCTTCTTAGACATAATTCACTGGAATGAGGCATGTCAATTTAATGATAACTATCATTTTCATGGAAAATGAAGTCAGTACCTTTGCATTAAATTCCTTCTTCTTGCCTTCTGGATGTGTTTCCCATGTACTGCAAGAGGCAACATTCTCTTATAAACTCTCTTTATTGTTACTGATCAGTGACAGTCTTTCACATAGCATACTACTACCATTAGAAAGTAGTAATACACTTGATGACATCTATTGTAGTACACACTTTGACTGAAAGTGTGCAAACTTCCTGCCAACAGTAAGTTGGCAGAAGTAACAGGAGGGACCACTAAATCTGTCTTTCCATGTGCTTTGTTTACAGCTTTGGCTTATGGCCTGGTTTGTCTTGCTATGGCCTACCTGGCCTCTCTAATGGGATCTGTGCTGCAGGTAAGTAACTGTTCATATGGTCTGAGTTGCCCATGAAGACAAATTAGTTCATTGAAACAATGACATCATGAGATCTTTTTGTTTAGTAGCCCAGAAGAGCCATCAAGGTGTTGGAACAAATTGTTGGAGGTTGTGTGGTTCAAATGTCGCCAATCATTACCACCTATTTTGGCACTGTCCAAAACTCTCCAACTGGCATGATGTTCATGAGAATTTAAAACCTACATTTCAAATTGCAATCCCATTTGATGTTGTGAAAATATATTTTGGCACTATAGCACTGAATATTCAATCCTCAATAGACACATACTTAATGAGGATATCGTTGGTTGGATAAAAGAAGCCCTGACTAAGAAGTGCATACACTGGTTAAAAGTTACACTGTTAATGGAATTTAAATCATGGAGAGAGAAAACATTTTCTATAAAAATGCAATCAGAGAAATGGAAGGGATTGTTGTCAAAATGAATCAGATGCATTAGCTCACTGAGACCAGAGTGAGAGCTGTTGCTGAGTTACCGAGGAAACTGTTGAGAGTAGATTTTTATGGATGGGTGAGTGAGTGTGACATCCTTTGTTCAGGTGTTGTTTTAGTTTAAATTGAAATGAAAGGGAGAACAATGGATGGAAGAAACTATTTTTTGTGTCCTATCTTGATAAAATTGTTAGAACAACTTCTATGTCATTGATAAAGAAAATAGTTTTAAAAAAGAATTTAGTTATATCTTATCATTAACTGAAGAAGCATCATTCATTACACTACCATACTGTCTCCTCTGTGCCCTCAGGCAGCCTTCAGCATCTTCGGTATGGTGGGTGGTCCTCTTCTGGGTCTCTTCTGTCTGGGAATGTTCTTTCCCTGGGCAAACTCTATAGTGAGTCCTCCAGTTTGTTTATTCTGTCTTCATGCTGCTCATACATGCTTTTGTTTCAGTGTGCTAGCAGATGCATGCTAGAGTAAGGGAAATTGACGTTTTTATTATAATATCTGCTGAAATATTTCATATTACACTGCAGTGAAATGTGACAGTTACAAATGTAAGTACATGTTTCATTTGGAGTTGAAGGTTTCTCAAACATCTGTTCTCCTTTCCTGTTTCCTCCTCACCTCAGGGGGCAGTGGTTGGATTAGTAGCAGGCCTTGCCATGGCCTTCTGGATTGGCATTGGCAGTTTTGTGATGCGTATGTCTGGTGGAGCGCCACCACTCAACACCACTGCTCTGCCTCTGTTTGACAACATGACCACCACCATCATGACTACGCTGGTCAGCGCCACTACAGCTAAGCCAAGGTAACACATCTACAAAAAAACATTAAAGATACATGTAGTCTCCTTTACTTCAGCAGAACACTACAGACTGCAGATGTTCAGTCATGTAAAGACTGATGAGATTGATAATAATGAATCAGATTCGGGTTCAACATCACTTCTTCCCTTCACCTCTCCTTCAGGCCAACAGGTGTGGAGGCACTCTACTCGTTGTCCTACATGTGGTACAGTGCTCACAACTCTGCCACTGTGGTGGTGGTGGGACTGCTTGTGAGCCTCCTAACAGGTACACACAGCTAACGGATACACACACATTTAGCTTCAAAACCAACTATAGATTTACACACAGATTTACAAACTGCTCTTTAATTTATCAAATCTGAAATGATCCAGTCAATGCAGCGTTCAGTCATATCACAGTGTTATTAGACTCACAAAAAGACAATAGCCAAATGTGCCCGTACACTGGTCAAGTTTCAACATATGTGCTGGTTAAGAAACTTTCATTCAAATGAATGGGCCACCCTGTTTGAATATGTCATTTTTTATTATGTCATGGGTCAGTATTATGAAAACGTGGCATCTTTGCTAGCTGATAGCTGCCCTGGCTATTTGGGGAGCTTGTCATAGATTGCAGAATTTAAGTATTTAAATGTGAACAGATTCTTGACTAAAGAATGTTTGAGCACCTGCATTAGTATCAGGCGCACCTCATAATAAAAGACAGTGGGACACGGTAACTAGACATGTCACTTTTCACCAGAGTGTAAGCTGTCAGCAAGAGCTCTTGGTTTATTCCAGATTTTTAACTTTCTCTCGTCACGTATATGTCATGCATAGGACCTATGAAGGAGAAGGAGCTGACACCCGGCACAGTGTTTCCTGTCCTGAGAATGCTGCTCTTCTTTCTGCCTAAGCGCTACAGAGAGAAGCTCTGCTGTGTGACTCCTCTGGCTCAGAAGGTAACCTCATATTAACACTCTGTACTCCTGTGTGTTGTCCTCATTTGTCTCTTTAAACCTTCAATGGTGGTTTGTCCTTGTTGACCAGCCCAAAGAAATCAACACGCAGCCTTATCTGATGGCCAAGAAAGACAGCAACGGAGCAGCTCACTGCAAAGAGGACACAGTCACTGAGGACAAAGAGACAGAGAGCGACAGAGCACAAACAGAGGAGGAGGAGGAAGAAACTAGAGTCACTGTGCCCTCATGCCAGCTGACGGCTCACACGGTTCAGGAGACGGCCTTGTGATCCTTTTTTCTCATCACACACACAACTCCAGCTACTCAACTGTCCTGTACAGTGGAGTGAAAGACAGATTTAGATGTGAAGTCCATCATGAAGTGGGATGTGCTTAAGGTCTACAGCATCAAGTTTGGGTGTCCTATGTTTTCCAATAACATAATCAGTTGAATCTGATTATAGAAAGGCTTATGGACTTCAGTACCTGTGCGAGGAACGAATGTTTTATCAGTACCTGCTCACACTTTGTTTAAAAAAAATAGGCAAACAACTGGATATAACTTTGCCAGGCTGGAACTGTGCATTGAAAGCCCTTATGGCAGTGATCAAAAAAGAAATTATTCGTTCAATGTATTGTCAGCTGGGTGCACACACAGGCTGTTGGTCTGTGCAGATGTGTGTGGATGTGTATGTGCAGTTTGAAGTTAGTGGGTAGCTCTCATGCACAATGAGCTGTTCCACTATACAAAAGAATCAGGTAGTTAAAAGATACACAATGTAAAATGTGTTATTTTTATAGAGAAGATGGAATAATAAATTCCCAGAATATTGTATAAGAAAATATAATATAAAAAGAAAAGAGACTGAGCTTCAGTAGAAGGCATGACAGGTCTGTGCTATATGATAGTGTAGTGATTTTACATGGCCTTGGTTTAACACTAACAGTCGCCTTCTAGCTGCTACTATAGATGTCTAAATACCACAAAAGCGAAGCTGTGTGATTAGAAGTGAACAGATATGGCGCCTCAGATGGCAGTTAAGTTAGGTGGAGCACAGTCAATCCATAACTTTCTACAGACAGTGCAGGAGAGAGCAGTCCAGTCAGTGTGCAGAGCTGCTGTCCTCCCATGCTGAGGTCTGTAGTTTTCTCAAAGAGCGTTGATAATAACCACACTTTTCCACTCTTTGACGGTATTTTTACATGTGACGTACAACCCATCTTTCATTCATACACTACTCCCTATATAACTTTAACATTGCTGATAGACTTAACACTTAAATCATCTTTTTGCATCACCACTGACAGGTGATGACAGAACTGCTTATATTTGTGTCTATAAAATCCTCGGTTTACTATCCCAGGATTGTAAACTACTTTTGTCGGACCATTGCTGGATTTTTTGAAGGCACTTTGTAATATATCATTTACATTCTGGACACTCAAATGGTACAAAGAGACCAAACTTCCTTTGTCCTAGAGCTGCAAAAAGATGATGGTGTGATTTGTAGATGATCTCATGAAAAATAAGAGGTTCTGCTTAAAGGACATGGTCACAGTTGCTTTACAAAATACTTGCCAATGCCATTATGTTATTGCTGGTTACTTCATTGCCAGTATGGAGAGAAAGTAAAATTACAGCAACCACTGACTCTTCCAATACACTTGTGTCATGTGAGTATAGCATATTTTTACATAAAATAATTTATGTTAGAGTTTTTAATTATATAGTTGTGAAGTTTTCCATTACTCACAATAATGGTACCTTATCCTGAGCAATGGCAGCTGTCAGGATAAATTGGCCATACAAACCCCATGAAGTTGTGCCTCACTGACACTGGATTTGTGATGAGCTGGTACTGATGTTAGATTTGTTTGAACTCCATAATGCTGTGCGGTATTTGTTTCACTTTATGTTTCACCATGTAAGTGACTTAGTTTGCCTCAGTTCATCCACATTGAACCCGCATTTCTACAAGGTTTACCCCTGTGCCCCCCCTGACAGGACAGCACTGCTCTGAATCACAGAGACGCTTTATTGGACCTTTGAGATGGACCTACTTGAGTTTCATTAAATTTTAGGCAGTAACTAGATACATTTGAAGGTAAAGATGATTGTCATCTCGTGTAACTTTGTATTGTGTTTAAAACATCAACGTAAGTGCCCATCTTTTTTTAAATTCTGGTCGTTGTCAGTGCCAGTATGTGACGATTTGCATTATAGTGTGTAGTTTGAATATTATCATCATTGTCATGATTTTTGGAATCACAGAATTCTTGACCATCACCACTTTTTAAGTTCTCCATTGTGCTTGTGTGTACAATGTTTTGAGTCAGTGCTGTCTGTGCTCTTGATAATGGGCTCCATGGCCATGTTTTGTCACGTGACTTACTGTGTTTGTTTATTATTGTGAAGCTTGTAACAGCCAAACCAGTCTGGCATGTTTCCAAAGAGTTTTTGACAGTTTACAGAGAGTCCACATAAAGAAGTACATCTCTCCAGATGTTTACCTACATCCCATTTAAACAGTAACATTACTTTCTTTTCAGCTGGTGTTCATACACAGGCTGAAAACAGACATCCAGATTCTCGGTTGCCTTACATATTCCTGTTTAAATGAGCTGGAGTTGCAGTTGTTTCAAGTACATGCCAGACAATCAAGGTGACTCAGTTTAGCAGCAGAAAAAAAGCAGCTTATGTCTCATTTATTTGGAAAGGATTATGGATTCTCGAGACCACTAGATCCCCCATCTGATGGAATGTTGAGCCGTTTTAAACCCGTGTAAGCACCAGTCCGTTACAGAACCAACATGTTTGTACCATCATCCTGAAACCCAGAAATACCTCGATTTTGTCCAAAGCATATAGAATATGAATTTCTTTCACATTTTAAGTTTTTTTTATCAACAGAAGATGTTTGAGATCATATTTGTATATTTTTGAAATTTCATGTAACGCCTGCACACATTTCATAATCTGAAATGTGTAGTTCTATATGCAAGAACCATGAAATGTTTTTGTTTTGTGAATGTCAGGCACAATTGGGTTGTTAGCATGTTTTAAAACACTAGCTTTCTTTGCCTTAGACAGCATTTCACACAGGAAATGTTGGTCAAACAAAGCTGGTGTTTTAGTGCTACACCCCACATATGAGCCTCCAATCACAATTTGTCAAAACATTTTAATGGTTCCTAGAGTTTTTGAACTATTTTAGTTGTAATCACATGTGACAATGTGTACTTATAACCTAGTACTGAATCCTTCTCCTTCATACCTGAAATTACTTGAAGTGTGTGCCTGTAATGTTACCTCAGTGATACACAGATACAACCCCTTTATAATGTGAGGGAACATAATTCAAGTGCTGACGTATTGATATTATTTCTGTTAAAGGTGTCCTTTATTAAGCCAGACTGGGCATAGCACTGTGATACGAATGAACACTAACACACCTATTAAGCACAATGCCAGTCCTCAGTAGTTCTGCTATTGAAAGAATCTGACTGAAGCCATCAGTTGGTGTAAAGCAGCTTAAATACAGTGTTTGTGACTAAAGAATTATGTTGATTTTTAATGACAAAAATGTCAACTCGAGGTCCTCTATAATTATGATACATTCTTACTCTACTGATCAGTGGCCTTTTCATAGTGAATCTGTTTGGACTGCACATTAATGTAGTTGAGAATACAGTTTGTTAAAGGAACGCATGGCACTTAGTAATTTCCCGAAACAATAAATATTGTTTTGAACAATATTTATTCTTGTATTTGTTCTCCCATTCACAAGAATTCTTCCTGTTATGCATTCCAAAAAAACTGACCCCATAAGCACTGAAGTCTAGATGACTTCTCTGCTTTGGCTGTGCCTTCATTTTGTGTGTCCTTCGCTGTATCCTGATGTAGTTTTCATATATGTCCAGGATAGTGCCCTGAATATGAGCTTAGTTTCTTAACATCTGTCCAGGAGTGGACCAAACACATGTTTCTGAATGAATAAATTAATCATGTGTCACACCATATGATGGAGAGAAACAGTGCTGTTGGTAGAGGGGAAACAGAAAACTGTTGCATGCACCTGTAATTCAGTGGAAAGCTAAACTGACTGCATTTCAATTTGTGGACATGTTTCACTGTTGTTTGGGTGTGTGACTACTAGATTTCTAAGTTTGATGTACTTGAATTGAGATTATATTAAAAATACTGATAATGACAAATTCAATAACATCCTGTGTATTGACTTTTTTGTAAAAAAAAAAAAAAAGAAAGAAAGAAAAAAAAAGTGGTGCATTGAACCTGCCATCTGTTTTAGTGCCATCTAGTGTGGGAGCTGTTCATTAAAACATTACATTACAGTATTGCAAGTACTTCTTGGTTGATAAGATGTTTAATACATACTTTTTAATATTGAAGGCCAGGTCAAGTTAGGAACTTGTCTCCTAACAAACTGAAAACTGTCATTTAGGTGGTCATTTCAACTGCGCGAGAGAGAATTTATCTCTGAGTGCTGGATGGATGAAAAATAAGCTCAAACATATTTAGTCTCTGTAAAATTGAGAAAAACTTGCTGGTGCCATGGAGCTGATGGTCTCATGTTTGCATTTTGATTAGACAAAGTTTCCAGGACACCATGACATTTCAAAGGAAAGAAACATTGGCACACATGTGAGTGATGGTCCTCAGTTAGATGTATTGAGAGACCAGAATCGTCCTCCTCGGTCTGTCTTTCCTCCCTTTTCCCCACATGTAACCCCACTGTTGGGTCAGACCAACTGTGTCCCCGCTATAGAATTCACTCTCTGGGCTTTGCCTCAGCCACAGGTGGATTATGATCTTTGGCTGTGCTCTGGTTATCCAGTGGTTTTATAATGTGAACAAGAGAACGTTATACAGGGAAAGTCTTACATTCTATCTTTATAGCATGATTGAACTGAAATAATTATTTGCATAAGCACTTCTCAATTTTTTGTGTATTATGTCTGTTAATTAACATCCTCCTGCAATGACCTTTACTGTTCCTGTAATGAGTCGGTAATGTTTTATACCAACAACACAACTGTTTCCACCATCACAGTAAAAGCTGGCTTCTCTCTCTCCTTCATGTGTACCGGTTAAAGAAAGTTCCTACAAACGCTATTAATATTCATGAGCATCTGGACCATGGAGCATCACTATTGGCAGAAAAAAGTGTAACCTTTCAATGTGTATAAGCAAAAGAAAAAAACAAACAAATGTACATTGATACAAACTATCACACAAATATTATAGCAGCCACTTTCTCCATTCATTACAATGTTCACAACACCCCGCAGGCTCATATAGAAACAAAGAGAGTGAGTATGGTCATTGTAACTGGAAATCATTGCAGTAAAGTCCTTTACTAAGTCTCATAAGGCATTATGGGTATAATCAGGTTATAATGTGCTCTACAGGGCTTCACAGAGACGTGCC
>JBAJHX010000031.1:2502287-2513032 GCA_037176925.1 Amniataba percoides | reverse complement strand
TGCCTCTGCCAACCTAATGTCCAATACCCTACCATGCCTGCCAGCCTCTGTGTGTGTGTGTGTGTGTGTGTGTGTGTATTGAGGTCTGACGATCCAGTCCAGGCTAGATGCTCTCTGCTTCCTCTCACACTCACTGTGGGCCCTTCCTGTGTGAATGCCGACTGTTGAAACATGCTGCCTTTGTGTGTGTGTGTGTGTGTGTGTGTGTGTGTCTGTCTGTGAGAAACTGAACCTGTCTGAACCATTGGGAGGCCAGTGTGATGGGATGCTATGGTGGTGGTTGAAGAAAGCTGAGTATCTGGGTGAAAATGTGGCTGAGGAGGAAAAACAGGTGGCTGCTCTGTTTGTCCATCTGTCCTCTCTTCCACAGCAACTGTCTGTCCTTTCCCCCCTTTCCTCTGTGTGTTGTCTCTGCTCAGGTCGAGGGTCACATGCTACAATCTGTACATGTCAGTCAGTATGTACTTTCCTGTTTCCTTGGTGTTAGCACCCCGTAATGGTGACGGCCCTTTGCTGCGTGTTGGTGTGTGTCTGCTGGAGGTGGCAATGCAGTAGTTGTGTGCTGGCAACAAATCCTATGAAAAGAGCGAAATCAACCATGAAGTACTGTGTGTATCAGAGCCTGATTCATCGTACTCCTCTGTGCCATCATGTTAGATTGAATAGCTTTGTCACTTGATGGCATTACCTTGGGCACCAATTAATGATGAAAGTAAGTGAAAGTAAGTGAGTGAAAATGATAATGAAATAAGATTGTTTGTTGTAACCCTCCTATAGTACCTATAGTGTACTGACTCTATTTAATTATTAATATAACTGCTGATTATAAATCAATTCCATAATTAATCATTTCAGCTCCATAAGTGCTTATTAATCCGCTGCTGAAACTAGTCCCCCAACAAATGCACAATTCATTCCAGAGTAATGTTTGCTCAAAACTGCAGTTCTCAGCTAAGAAGTGTTTTCCCTTTTTGAAAAAATGAAGTGATGTGTTTGTGACTGGACTACAGACAGGGCAGTGAGGTTGGAGAGTATTGAAAGACAGATGGACACAGTGTTGGTCTTTTCATTTGTGGGTTAGAACAAAATAACACCGGGCTAATCCTTATATAATAAAAATATGTTTAGATGTTTGTGAATGTTTTCAAACTTCCTCAAAGTCAGCCTGGGAATCTGTGTGTGTGTGAGTGAGTGAGTGAGTGAGTGTTTGAGACCTAGAGCAGTGTCTGTCCTACATCTTACACAGTCTGAGCCAAGTCTGGTCTTATCAGCTCAAGATGAAGAGAAACGCTTCAGTTTGACTGCCCAGCTTATCTCTCTCCCCCCAAGTTCTTGTTCTCTCCATTCCTTTTTCTCTTCTCTGTTTTATTCTCTCTTTATTCTCTGTCTTTCTCCATCTCAACTTGAGTTCTGGATGTGTTTTATGTTTGTATTCCCATCAGATTGTAATGGACACATAATGCAAAAGTTAAATAAGTCAGCTCTGTGAGTGTTCAAAAAGCTGATCTTTCTGTTCAGTTCTTCATCACTGTGGGCCGTTTCTTTAATTGCAGTCTCAGTTCATTTCAACTTTTCAACCATGGCTGCTGTTGAGATGGCCACATGTAAGGCTTCTCCCCGCAGCCCCTCCCCCTCTGAGAAAAGTGTCACTTTCTGTGCTGATGCAGCTTTTTTCCCAGTGAAAATAACTGTTATCAAAATGATAAAAGCAGATATTCCACCTTTTTTTTCTTTGGCTTGTTATTTCTCCTCATTAAAATGTGTGTGTGCAGTGAGCATCAGCGGCACATTATCAGCTCTTCAGGAGATTTTTGACGAGCGAGTGCTGTTTTCAGATTGTAAAAAGGCATCAGCCACCCTGTCTCTCACCCCCTCCACGTCCCCTGTCACTGTCAGTTTCTCTATCTCTTCATTCATTTCCATGTTGTTTCACTATCGTCTTTTCCTCTTTTCACGCTCCTCCTCGCAATCGTTTCTCTGTTTTCTCCATCGTTCTCACGCCCGCACTAACAGATGGGCCGTAGCTATTGTTTCACACTGCAAACATGGCCAATTTATTCGGGACCTGACAGCAGTTATGACGAGTGTGTTTATATCTGTGTGTGTATGAATGTGTGTCTGAAAGAAGTTTCTGACTTCCTTAGCTCCACGTTGGCTGCTATCAGCATGCAGGTCCAATCCTGACTGGGGCTTAAAGTCACCGCTCTCATCAAATGCATAACCTCCACTGGAGAATCCACCACAACTTGCTCTGACTGGAAAGCACGGCAGAGCGGAGCAAACACAACTCACACATACGAGTGCATACACACCCAGGCTTGAGTATCTAAATATTAATAGCACTAGCTCTTTTGCAACCCTCTGTGTGGATGGAATTTGACAAAAATGAGCAAAATGAGAGGATGAAAATAAAAAGCCCTGTAACCACTTGTCTTCTGTAAGACAAGGGTCAGGATCAGAGCTTCTGAGGTTTTGACTGTATCATCATTTATTTATAAAACCCAAACTACAAAATGAAACTGTAGTAAATGCTCATTATCAAGACATTGCCAGAGAGAAACACCAGCGAGTGGTCATTTAGAAAATGTCTCGCTACCAGAGAGTCAGTTTTCTACTGTAAAATGTTGTGTTTTGTGTGTCTCCTCGTCACAATAAAACTCCTTTAGGTTAATGTTTCTGTAAGATGAGTCAGTGTGCATCCTGTGATCCTCCAATTTGGAGTGTGCCCACTTTGCCAAAGTCACCTCACAGGCTTGGTACTAAAGATAACGCTTGCGAATTATGAATGATGAGTCTCACTCAGTTATACTTTTTAGCACATCGCGTCATGTTAATTAACTCCAGACATCCAGAGCAGAGCAGCTGGAAAGATTTGGCACAGTGGCACAAAGGATGCCCATGTTTTTTTTTTTGTTTTTTGTTTTTCAGCCCTGTGATTTTGTAAATACCGAAAAATGTTGTTCCCTTTGAATACGACGCTGACAGCACAAGGGAAGTGCTAATCTCACCCCCAGATGATCAACCACTGTAATCAAAATCTCAGTTTGGTCAGCTGCAGTAAATAAAGTACTGTGGTATAGAGATCCTCTGGTCTAAAAATCATATTCTCATTACCACATCTGGCACACACCTCAACAAAAATCATTGTCATTATCATCATTTCTATTTTTTCAGTGAAGATGAGATTAAAAAAGATAAAACCTAAAACTAAAACCGAGACTCATATCACAATATCTGTCACTGTGATCTCAATATGTGATTTTTTTTGCATATCAGCTCACACTGGAACATTATCTTGTCTCTCTTCTATCTTGTTTCTCTTCCATAATGACAGACTGGCACTAACCCTGTCTAAGAGAACTGTATTGACAGAAAAGTTCCCGATAAGACGCCACACCATCAGAAACCTCAGTACAGGAGGACTGGGAGGCCACAAGTTTGACTTCCATAAATATTTTCACTAATTGAGAAAATGCAAAGCCAAGGGAAAGCCAGGTGAGAGGAGGGGGGCTGGCAGCTTCGTCAGGGCTCTTTGTTTCTTTTGCTGATGCTTTGGCTGAGCTCCTGTTGTCTTTGTGAAATTCCTTGCTGAGTAAAAACTTCTGTGCAAACACCAACAGCGCACACAAAGACTGAGACCGCACTTTCACTCTTATCAGCTGTTTGGAAAGACTTTGAAAGAGAAGCAGATAGACGCGTGAACACACATGCAAACCAAAGAACAGTGTCTGCCTCAAATTAATGAAGCCCTGTAATGCTTTAGGATGAGTGTAAAAAGCTCCATTAAAGCATTTACCCTGGGTGTGGCTGTGTCTGACCGTGCAAGGTGCAAACATAGGCCAGGGTATTGCTGCAGTTACAGTTTATGATGATGCATGTTAAAAATAACACGATAAGTTTGTTTTTATTCCCAGTATGCTCACCAGTATGTCTGCTGTTACCTAACATGGAGGATCAGCCTGGAAAAGGGCTTTCATTTTGTCAACCAAGTACTTATGTAACATTCTTTCTCTCTAATCCCATACTATAAAAAACAAACACAAAAAAAACAATTTATATACATTTTTTCCCATTTGATGGATTTAATAGGAGACTTTTGCAGTCTTTGTAAACAGTGCATGTTTGGAAGCAAACTAAGTAGCTGTCCAGGTGGCGATGTTACCTTCAGGCTCAGATGTCTTTTGTGAATAGCAGAAAGCACACATTTTTTGACACTGAAAGATATTATTTTACATGGCACTTCAACCACTTTGTGTTTTCATTTCAGTTTCTGCCAAATCTGTCAGCAGGATATCTCAAACACTTGAGAGCCAACTAGTCAGATTTTGGTGCAGGCAGAGATCTGAGACGCCACTGAAGGTATTTCTTGATTTGATTACATGTTTTGGTCAGGCTTCTGTTACTTATTATTTGCTTGTTAAAAAATGAGGACATAGCAGTGATTAATGGGACTGGCTTCCTTCTGACTGCTTTGATGTGTGGTCAGCTGGTATATTATGTTGCAGCTAGTCAGTGCTGTGGCTTTTCCACCCTGGGCCTCACTGACTCACTGAAATGTCCTGAAGACGAGGAGGAGAGAGGTGAAAAGACTTTAATGTGTTCTTATGAATCCTCATGTGTTTTCGTTCTTCATGTGGCTCAAGTTGATTACAGGATTTTTGCGTCGTGGTGGACTTGCATTATTGTATCTTTTCTCATGTTGATGAGGCTCCATAAAGGAATGTGGAACAAGATATGGACGTGGACACACATATACACACACACACATACACTCTGCTGGTGAGTTTTCCCCCAGGTGATTTATATTTCTGTGTGTTAGATCGCTCACATCTCACCTGGGCCTAATCACACCACCATAAACCACAGCAGGTATGGAAGCCCACAACAATCAATCTGCTTTTCACCTGTATCAAGGTCGATTGCAATATGGATTGTGTGTGACAGTTTCCCCCCCCCAATTTCTCATTCAGCACTGCCCAGAAAACAAGCGCTGCTGAGATCAGAAGCAGAAACTGTTTCTTAATTTAAAAATAATTAAAGATTTTTCTCCACAGCGGGACTTCAGTTGGCCTGTGTGAGATTTTGCACAGCAATAAAATACTTTAAAATCCAGAGAAACATCTTCTCCCAGATGAAATTGCAGAACCTAATACTGGAGAGCTGTGTTATAAATAATAATAGTGTTTGTGTAGCACTTTTTCTTTATAGTTATAAAGCGTGAAAGAAATGGAAGTTAAAAAAAAACAGTCAGCTATAATGAAACAAGAACTAACAAGGTAATTAATGAAGGCCTGCACTGCTGACTGTTTGCAGTCTTTAAAAATGCCGTCAGCTAAATGGCCAACATGTAAAAATTGTGGAACAGCTTCCTTTCTGCAGGCTCGATTTCTCTTTGCCTCTCTACCATCAGTCATCTGATTAACAGCCTTTGTACTCCTCCTCTCACTTTGTCTTTCTCCCTCACTGGAGGAATCCAGATCTCTATGACGTGACCTCTGTAGTCCGGAGTCCACTTAATATCATCAGAATGAGCTGCTGAGGCCCTGAGAGGGAGCCCAGGATAGAAACTGTAACGGTGTCTGTGTCCCGGCGGTGGAAGCAGTCCTAAGTTAACATTCTGGATTTGTTCTTCGTTCCATCAAATTGGCAATCTAGAAGTAATGATGGATTTTATTTAGTGTGTACTTGTGAGTAGCAGCGGAGTACTCTTGGTAGCACTGTTACCGCACAGACTTAAATAGCTCATTAACTACTGGATGAATTGCCCGTAGAGAATTCCCTACAGATATCCATGATGCAGAGAGAACTGACCCTAATGGCTCTGATGATTCCCTGACGTTTCCTCTAGCAACCCCCTCCAGGAAATGCCCTTGAGAGGCCACATTTCTACAGCTATTGTATGGATTATCATACAGTTTAGTGCAGATCGGAGTCTTTGCCAACTTTAGTGTTTGATGCAGTGTAGTCATCCAGTCAAAGTTCAGCTTGTGGAGTATTTTGGTTTGTGACTAAATACCTTCAAAATAAATGATGCATGCTCATCTTACAACACTTTTAGCCCACAATGACATAATAAACTACTGTGTTGACTGTAGCTGCACAGTGGAGTAAACAGGCAGGAGGTTCATTCAAATGAACAGCACAAAGTGAGCTGTTGGTTTTGGTGGAAAATGTGTATTTGACTTTGCACTGAGAATAGACATCTCAGAACAACGTCTGTTCCTGATGCCGCGTCACTAGGCTGATGGTGTTATAAACAGCAGGCTAAATATTTGCAGCAATTACATACTAATTCCTAAAATGTGAAACACTCAACAGCCACTTTTTGGGGATGAAAAGATAACCTTTAATGAGGACTGAAAAAGCTTTCTGTTGTCGATAGCTGCTTTATACTACACACACACACACTAACCTTAACCCAGTCTGCAGACCCAAGACACAGTGCTTTGAGTTTGTCTTGCATGATGAAGATAGGGCCTTTAGTGTTGTTATACAGGTGTTTCTGATGCATATGTGCAGCCTGGAAAAAAAGCCCATTAAGTGCTAGAATGGCAAACTGTTCTGCTTTTTGTATTATCTGTGGAAATTGCACAGCGGGAATGTATGTTGGACCAGTTTGAGATTCCTGGAGGAGCCTGTTGAGGGTGTATGATTTGTAAAATGCAGACCTAAGATCGTCTCTGTGGCTGAGATCTCATGCGATTGTCATCAAGTTGTTGCAAAACCATCCAGGATGTCTCCAATTTTAGCGAGTGCATTCACTTTTTGTTGGATGCTTAAAGTTGTATGTTTAGACTTTCTTTAGCTCATCATCTTACACGACTGCAGATGCCACCAGCCTGCACAGCCCTCTTATGGCAGCGGGAGTCTGTGTAACGAAACACAGACGGCACGCACACTCACAGACGGTCCGTGAAAGTCCAAAGTAAAACAGCAACACGCTCACAAACAGACCCCTGTGCGAGTGGCATTCCACAGGCTCAGCACAAACTGGCTGCAGAGGAGGCAGAGGCCGAGCAGAAATGGCCACACAGAGCCTTTTTTTTATAAACCACTCTCCTTTTTTAACACCATGAAGCAACACAGAAGAACACTGGACACTTATTTTGTTAAAAGATGCTTGAGGGAAGATTTTAAAAGCTGTGCGTGTCAGTAAACATGAGCCATGATGTCCTTGTCCTCCTCTGATGTAAAAAAAGACATACACTGTTGTTTTTTTGTTTTTTTTTTGAGAAACAGGACATGTCTGAATGGGCGTCCACTGTCTGACGTTGATTTTGAGCTGTGAGGGTAAAGAGGTCATTGCTGTGTGCAGGCAGGATAAGAAATAAATGAACAGTGATAGAACACTACAGGCGCTGCAATAACCTGCCAGCTTTATCAACTGTTGATAACCACATATGGCCCAGACCTATCAGGCACGAGAATGCCATTGAAATTGTCCTCACGCCACCAGCAGCTCAGCATTTTCCTATGATGACTGATTAGAAAATCTCTGATATTCAGTGGTGCTATTGTTGTTTAAAATTGCAGCCCATGTGGTAAAAGTCTCTAAAGATAATTTCATTGTCAGCATTTGTCAGACAAAAGCATTCATGCTGTGGATTACTTCAGGTTGAAAATAATGAAGACTTCTGTTATCTTCAGATTCAGCAGGAGCTGTCGGAGACACTTTTTGTCTGATGGAAATTATGGATGAAGACTTGAGGAGGGTGGGAGAGTGAGGCAGAGAGGGGTTCAACTGAGGCACTGAAGAAGTGAACGAAATGCTGCAAATTTTAATCTGTCAAAAATTGGTTCTCTATGTTAGATAATGTGTTCAGATCTCATCCTCATGATATGATATTGTATGTGCATTCAAATAAGCTTTATGTGCCTCTGGTATCAGAACATTCATGCAAAGTGTGCAGCAAGTGGGAGTGCCTAGATCCTGTCTGCAGCACTGACATGTTATTACCTTATAAAGTTGTTAGCACAGTCTGTTTACACTTCCAGGTGAGATAATATGCTATTAGCATTCATTTGAACTTTTTGTTTATGTCCACCTGGCCGATGGCTGTCCAATATTCAGTCTTGAGTCTTTTAGCTCTGCTTTTGGTCTCCACCAACTCCCATGGGAAACGCCTGGCTGTGGCTGCTAAATGCTCCACTGTGTTCATGGCGTCTGAAAAAGTAGGGTGGTAATTGGACAGTAAGTTCTTGCAGTTGAGATCAATGGATAGAGCAGTTTTCATTGCTGTCAAATAAAAAGGGGTATGTGGGTGGGGCAAGTAGTACTTTTACTTGATTGACAAGAATTTTGATCAGCAGGAAATGACAAAGATCAATATTCAAATTACCAAGTCCAGAACGATTAAAATGTGTATTGTTCACCTGCAGCTTTCTGCTTAGATTGGTGCCTCCCTCTGTGAGTCCCTCTTTAAAATGTTACTGTCCTTGAGCAAGGTACTTAATCATCAGCTGACATTAGAGGACTAGCTGCACCAGACAGCTGCCACATGTAACTGTGTGTGACTGAAACATGTAAAGTTCTGGGCTGGAGAGAGAACACGTGTTCAGCCGACCTCCAGATGATGAAAGTCTGAAGTAACAGAGGTCCTCTATTAGACTCTTTGATTCATCTCAGTATGTTCCCCATGCTCAGAGTCACCAAAGCACATCTTAGTACAGTGTTGCATAATACAACCTGTAGCCACATTTTGGCACAACTTGAAGTGTTAGGAACATACTGAACATGTCGATTATCCTGCAGGGATGGTTGGGGCAGTTTGCATGTGTATTTGATGACCAAATTGTGTGGCCATTGGAATCCACTGTAAAGATTTCAGACTGACCAGTTTATCTGTAAAAAGAACAATATCTTTACAATTATGTAAACAAAACTACAGGTGGTGTTTTTTAGTTGTGCTATATCAGTCTGTAGACCTCAGAGAAGAGAAAAACAATGTAGGCTGAAAGCCAGTGCGGCTGAAGCGGGGTTATAACAGTCTGTGGAATGAGGTGTAGTGTGTCAGGTGAAAAATACATTGGGAGGATTGAGGGGATGAGGGGGATTATCAAGTCAGAAGTTTACTGAACTTGGGTGATGACTGAGCCACAGTTACTCTGTTCACTGCGGTCCAGCCTCTCCTGCGGCCTCATCCCTCGTCTCATCCTTCCAGTATGCCTGACGATCTGCCTCACTGTCACCCCTTTTTCATTTTTGATCAATTGGTATTTCTTTGTTGATTCTGCTCGTCTCACGAGCACTCACCACCGCGCCAGGTTTATCTTCTACTGACTGAGTCAGTCCTCTCCAGCTGTGGCAGGCTCAGCCTCCTGCAGAGCGCTCAGCCAGGATCTCCAGAGCTCCAGGCTTAGACTACGCACTTTGTGGTTTTTGTGCCAAAACTATTCAATAAAATAATTTGGCGTCTCATTCATGTGGAGCGAAGTCTATTTCAGTTGAAATCCTATCGCTTTCACGTCATGGAACAATTGATTAGTGTCTTATTGTGGAATGGGAAATTCTTTCTTGATATTGTGTCTTTCCATCTTTCTTTCGCCCACTCATATTCTTGTGTCCACATGTAACCACACTGGAGTTTGATAGATGGGAGTCTTGAAGGTTATTGTAGCAACAGAGCGTTGCTACCAAACAGAGCTAACATTTGCTGTTCCGCAGATAGCCGAGTCAGCACCACGATGCTGGCAGATCTATGGTTTTATGTTTTTCATGTACACTCTCACCCGCATGCACACACACATACACACACACACACACTCTCACACTCTTCACAGTAAGTGTTGTCCCCACTTTAAGCAGGTTTAACCAGTAAGGCAGTGACAGTGATATGTGTGGCAGCGCTCTGGCTTGGGAGTCATAAATCCTGGGCAGGAATATGTGCGCTTGTGTGTGAAGTGATTTGGGGACTGATGTTGCACCACCCAGGAACTGAGCTGTGATAATAAATCTCTTGAAATTCTAGTTCAAATTAAAAAAGACGGGTAAATAGCCATAAAGGGACCAGAACTGCTCATTTTGTACAACTTTAGGCTTTAATCTAAAAGTCATCCGTTCAACCCAGACATTACATTTAATACATAAATACTTATTAATAATGTTTTCATGCTGTCCAGCTAGATGACTTCACAACTAATTAACAGTTACCTGATGTGTTGTAGTAAATGAAATAGATTTGTTCATTTAGTTTTCACTCCACTTGACTGGTGAGGTTTAAAACAAATGTAATTTGTCGAGCTTCTGATACAGTACTTGTGACAACTTATTTTCTGTAATTGGTACAGGGTCTAATCTGACACTGCAGCTGGAATACATAAAATGATCATGAAATGATCAGAAGGAAAGAAAGTAAGGCTACTTAATCACAGAAATTGTAATATTTCAAATAATTTATTAAAGTGCGTGTTGTTGGGGATGGGTGTGTGTAAAAAAGTTACAACAAAGAGAAAATGGCTCTTTTTTTCCCTTTATAGTAGATTTATCACTTTGAGATTCAGAGAGAAGTGGAAGTGGAAGAAGGTTGTTCTGAACTAAGTAATGGATCACACACAGACACACACAAACACACACATTCACTCACTCACTGCTTTAAATGGAAAAACCTGGAATAATCTGGTTCTCACTACGTGTAACTCATACACAACCATATGCACGCCCGCCATGCTCACACACAGACACACACACACACACACACACACACACACACACACACACACACACACACACACACACACACACACAC
>JBAJHX010000031.1:2464008-2492598 GCA_037176925.1 Amniataba percoides | reverse complement strand
TGTGTGTGTGTGTGTGTGTGTGTGTGTGTGTGTGTGTGTGTGTGTGTGTGTGTGTGTGTGTGTGTGTGTGCGTGTCTCCCTCCATTCCATTAGACACCTTTTAACAGCAAGTAATGTCCGTGTGTGCATAACTGGGCAAGAAGCAGACCACTGCTGTGTTCCATCTGTGAAGCTTTATCTTTATTGCCTTCAAAATTAAACTGAAAAGCATATTAGTCGATTGTAATGCCTGGTATGAAGTCATCACACAGTACACAGCTTGGTACACAGCTCAGAAATATGCGTTGTATATTAACATGTGATGAGAGATCCAGGCTGCACGTAGCTGCTGGCAAGGCCACATTTCTAGAAAAGCCTTTTGGGAGACGCATACGGAACCCCGATGTATGATGTAAACACAAGCGTGGCACTTTGTGCAGACATGCTGATGGGCAGAAAGTACAGTAGTGCTGGCTAAGTGGAGAGAGAGAGGGAGCAACTGACGTGCTCAATGGAAGGGTTAACAAGGAGATGAGGAGGGTCAACAGGACCTGATTACAGCAGTCAGTACTTAACAAGCGGAAATCCACATTTCACTGTGATTGCCTCGCTGACATCATATCACCCAAGTAGCTGCAGACATGGGGGCAATGCACCAACACGAAATGTACACTAATCTCAATGAGGAATGTTAATGATGCTGCCATTAATGTAAATGAAAGGTAATTGTACAGTTTCTTCCCCCGTAATATATTATGTGTGGCTCATGCAAAAAAAAAAAAAAGCTTAAATGTCAAAGTAATTCTGTAACAGTAAGCAACTGTGTCACGTCTGCTTTCCTCTCTCCGCTCCACAAATATGTTTTCAGGGGATTTTCTCTTTATGTCTCATGTTGTTTTTTTATTCTTTAGTCTCCACATTTTCTTCCTCTCAAAACACTTTGGGATGGATTCCTCTGGCTTTTAGCACACAGTGGTTAAAAAGAAGCACCGGGGGCTTCAGCTGAATCATGCACACTTCTAATCACCCTACACACACACACAGACGTACATACACACACGTGCAAACCACAGTACATTCACCACTCAAACATGTACATTTCATTTGAGAAATGTGTATGTGTGTATTATACATGTGTATTTCTTCGAGAATCAGTCACACTGTAGAGAAGGTTTGTGACTTAAACAGTTGCAGGCAAAGGCTGTGGTCTCTGCAGTGGTCCTGAACTTGGATTAATTCCACGGTATGAGAACACACTGACATCCCATCTGACCAAGCCTCCACAATCAACAAAACATGCAGCCATGCTATCATTATTTTTTACCACTCGGATGTGACCCTTTTAAAGTACCCTCTTTAATTGGCTGCATGCAATCAAGAGAACCACCCAGCCCCCAAAAAACAGACTGTACACTGTTCTGTTGCTTCCAGCTGTCAGCTTCTCTGTTTTGTACCATGGAAAATGAAACATCTTTGGGTTTCAGACTGTTGCTTGTACAAACAAAGCATCACTTTTGAATTGCCAAAAAATCCCATCACAATTTCTGCGACATTTTATGGATACTGCGATGCAAAATCCAACTGTCACACACTAGAAACCATGGCAACAGTAACATCAAATGATCCATCATGTCCTCTTATGAGTCTCTGACAGAACAGACTGAAGGAACGGGCACAAGAACTACTGCACAACTTGAGAAAAGACGAACTCAACTGACACCTTTGACCTTTACTGTCTTTCTGTTTAAGGCTTAGTGCAAGTTTGTGATGTGTGTCTTATAGTTAACAGCTTTATACATTTACAGTCCTTATCATAGCCAATGCTGTCCAACAGTTTCTGCCAGGATCAATAAAGTTCTACCTTATGTGACATCAAAGCTCAAGAGCAACACTACAGCTTTTTTCCAACCTAGCAGAGGCTCACAGTGGTTGTGCTGTGGCACTGCTCCATGGATTTACTTGTTTACCAAAATGTCACAGAGTCTCAGCTCAGCAGCCCAGCTGGAAAAATCAGGGCTCGATCAGGGCTCGGGAGGTGAAGCTTTCGCCTCAACAACCAGCAGTATAAACACAACAGACTTCGCTGTGGTCAGAAGCGCATCTGCCTGTTCTGTTTTTTAAATGTCAGCTTGTTGTCGTGCATACATTGAATTGACTCATCTTACTGTGATTATACCACACGTTTAAAGCGGAAAGATTTGTGTCTGTCTAAAAAAAACTGCCATTATGCATATAAAACATGAATGTGGGTGGGTTTATCCTCCACTACACCCCAGCATCTAACCACTGTTGCTGCTGCTCTGAGCCTCTGTGGAACATAAATGGATCTCAGTCAATTTGGCTGGTTTAATAAAGATATAAGATTTAATAATTTGCCTGTAGAATACATAAAAAAGCTCCAGCTAGAGGAGCACACAGGAATGTATTATGGTCTGTCTTTCCTTTTCTCCCCTTACCAGCTCCAGTTTGGTTGTGCTCACAGATGTAGCCAGTTAGAAGGAAGAGCTGGACTGAGGTGTTAACTCTTAATGCAGCATGCAGGATATTTGTGAGGGGGAGAAGGAGCTTCTGTCGTAATGGACGTCCATCAGCTGCTGCACAGTGCTGTTAACAGTGTTCAGCCTCCCCACATTAGCAGAGGTGTGAACGCTGCATGTCTGAGGAGGTGTTCACGTGGACACGTGGTTCGTGTGTGTGTGTGTGTGTTCTCGACTGATCTACTGTAGAGTGCACGGTTGTAAGGCCAAGCCCACAATACACACAGGAAATAAATGTTTCAGAGCTGTTTGAGGAAGATTCAGTCTTCTTCCAGAAAGTTGTTTCAGTCCCAGAGTGAGACGCATGTTAAGTAGCTTTGGCACGTGTAGCCGCCTGTTGACACCGCTGTGTGTCTGGAAGTGCACGTGTGTGAGCCTCCCTCACTTGACATTCACAGAAGAGTTTTGCTTGTCAGTCTGGACCCTCCAGATTCGTGCTTTTCCAGCCTTGGAACAGATACTTTAAAAACACAAGGTGTGTGTCTCAGTGGACGTGGGTCTGTTCTCTTCTCATCACTCCCTTCCCCCGGCTCTCTTCACTCCCTCTTCACTTTCTCCCCCCATTTCTGCCTGTCATTTGCTCCATTTTAACACTGTCTGCTTCTCAATCTCTCTTCCTCTGCTTTTTTCATTCCCCCTCTGACATTCTGTCTCTTTCCCAACCTGTATTCAGGTTGTCAGTGTTGCAGTGACATACGGACATATCTTCTCATCGGTTTTATTCTGTCGTTCTCTGGTATCAGTAGTTGAAGTCATGCAATGAATAATTGACCGTTCCCCTCCCTGCAGTATGTTGCAGCAGCCCTGTGCTTGCATACTTACAGTCAGTACGCTGTCAGACTTTTGATATGATAGCACATTTAAAGGTGTGACAAGGTGTGTCCCTTTTGTAGTTATGTAATGACCAGCCACCCATGAAACAGATTTCATTAGTTTCGTGTTCAAGGGCTGACATTGTCTGAATTAAATCTGATAAGAATTCACCCCTCGTGCTCGGATGCACTGATGACATTCGCTTGCTTGGTAGGAACGATGTTGTGAATCAGTCTCATTGAAACCAGAGAGCAGTGCTTTAATAACAAAGGTAATATGATGTTCAGGCATGTCAAATATTAATTATAGCATGAAGAGGAACTTTCTGCACTGTTAAAAGAGACAAATTCAGTTTTACCTCAAAAAGGTGAAGAGTCAGTGAAGGGAAATGCCACCATGACGGTTATTGCAGTTAACTGGCATTATCTTGCAGTGTGTTTTTTTTCTGTGTAGTAGGGTCTTCCTGACTGGAGGAAAGATGCTGGCATGTCTTTTTAATTACAGCAGTAGTTCTGGCAGAGCAGGCTGTACTCTCACAGTGTTTGACTGCATACTTGTTGCTTCACCAGCATACCTAGAATCACAGTTCAGAACATCCTTCAGGCTATTATGACTTTAATTCAACAGGTGTTCAGTCCAAAAAGCTTACTTCAAAGAGCAAAACAAAAGAATTAAGCCATTGCACACCGTGTGTTCTGGGAATTGTCAACTCAGTTGAAACGCAGGTTTGACCATCAGATGAGATTGTTTGTCTGCAGGTACTTGGTGTCTAATGGTTCCCTCTTTGTGTCTGTGTTACTGCAGTGAACAGAGTATCTGCCAGGCGCGAGCCGCTGTCATGGTGTACGATGATGCCAATAAGAAGTGGGTCCCAGCCGGTGGATCCACAGGCTTCAGCAGAGTCCACATCTACCACCATACGGGCAACAACGCTTTCCGTGTAGTGGGCCGCAAGATCCAAGATCATCAGGTCAGTGATTGAAACAAGTATGTAAGTTTCCCCTGTACACACATGGATCCCGTTCATTCGAAGCATTAAGTCGATTCAGGTCAGAGGTGCGGACTAAATACACACAGCTGCTGTGCAAGCTGGAGTCCATTTATATTTATTGTAGGAGAGGCTGAATAACTGCTGTTTTAAATTCTAAACTGAAATAACTGAAAACTCTGTTTGAAAAATCTAAGAAACCTGAACCACAATTTTCAATCCACTGAAAGCCTATAAATTCATATTCTGTCATCTTTAAGAGCTCTGTAGCCACTGACTTTATTTTTTAATCATTAGTTAGTACTGTTAAAAAAATTAAACCTACCACAAGACACAACACAGTTGTAACTACAGACAAGGTAACAATGTTTTCTGATGCCGCTGATGGTTTGTTTACATCTGTAAATGTGATGTTTTCTGTCATTATTAAGAAACACACTAAATGTTTCATCTGTAATCTCTTTGATTTAATGTACAAGCTCACCTCAACCTGTAAAGGTCAAACAAAAAATGTTCCCCTTCATATGTATAATACATGTTCATGTCCACTAAAAGAAGGTTTTTCTTGTATTTTACTGTCAATATTAGAAATTGTTGGAAAAACTGTAGTAATCCACCAACATCCCTCTCTTCTGAATGTGCCTTATAGGATGCAATAAATGGTCCATGTGGTTCTGTTCATGCAGCAGACTGCACACAGTCTATATTCAAAAGTAGATCATGTTGAGTGTGACAAGTTTGGTAGAAACAGTGCTGAACACCAACCACAGAGCGGACTTGTAAGTTTCCAGAGATTATTAGCCCTGAGAGGAGAATCACACACATGTATTGTTACCAAATACGGTATATCAAAATATTGAGTTGCAGGAATCCAGTGATGTCAACACATGACTCCACAGCCAGAGAATCCTGTGGTCACATGCTGCTGAATACTCAGTGCCCTTCTACAAAATATGTATCAGATATGACCATGTGGGCTCAGTACTCTCAAGGCTTGTTAATAATTGATACTGACCTCAAAGTTTGTTAAATCTAATATGCAGGTAATCCACTTTAAAGAATGTGAAGTTGTCAGTAGACATGAGGGACTGAATCATGTGGAGTTTTCCAGAGCCAAACACTAACTTTAAGAGCCAGCGAGTTTATAAAACGATGCACAAGTCTTCGTGTGTTGCCATTTTGACTCTTGCAAGAGCCTTTTTTTCTTCAGTTGATTGCAAAAAAATTTGAGAAAAATGATGAGTGTGTTTTCTTGCCATCTGCTTGTTAAAGTACACAGACAGTGTTTCTTCACACTCTGTGCTGGAAGTTTGGGACTTGACCTGGAGATGAAAAATTATAATAGTCAGATGAGACATACATCAGTATCCCAGGCAGGACTGATGCACTGTGGTGTGTGTACACAGTATATCAAGGTCACTGTGTGTGTGCTTTTATCTGAAGTGTAACTTAAGTCATGAATGCTAAACCCTAAAACACGGTGAGTAGCTGTTGTAAGAAAAAGCATTAATGAGTAGATGAAGACTCCCAGAGGACACAGCTCGTGTGTGTGAGTGAGTGTGAGTGTGTGAAAGAGATGACAACGTGAGTGATTCCCTACCGTGGGGCAGCACACACTGCCTCAGCAATCCCACAGTCCTCTCTGTTATTGTGTGAGTTTCCCTATAAAGCTGGAGGGAGGAGGATAAGTCACGATGCCTCTGTCTCTTCTGTACTTCAGCATTTGCAAATACAGGCTGATATTTAAGTAATGTTGAAACAGTAGCCAGCCACAATGCTAATTCTATCAGTGGAGAAACATCACAGTCATAGCAGAAAGGATCTCTGGCAACTTCACATACTTACAGTGTGCAAGATGCAACAGAAATACATATTTACACCCCTTTTAAATTTTCTATATAATATTCTATATTGTGAAGGCCACTTGCTGAAATGTATTAGTCTCACAGCAAGTGTTGTTGTGAGATTTGACCTCATGTCATACTCAACACATTAATTAATTCACTAACAAATTCTTATTTCTTTTCTTTGTCGTTAGTGCTAAGCTGATTTGAACTCTGCGTTTCTTGTTATTGTTTCATAGTAAAAGTGAACCAGCAAAGGGACAGATTATGTCTGCTGTGCCATCAAAAAGCTTTTAATGTGAAACATCTGTGCTGAAACACATTGATTTTTTTAAAGCAGCAAAGGGATATTAATTAATGAGTGGGAACAATATTTCTGTTAAAAGCATAAACTTAGGGCAACAGATTGGGGACTCTGCTGTTGTATTGATGCAATTATAGCAGTGGAATTTATTCTGTAAATGAATGTGAAGGAAGTGCTGAGTTTGCATCAATAACAAAAGCCAGCAGAGTTGAATTAAAATGGGATTAAAAAAAGGGTGGGATGTTATGAAAAAGGGGGACATTAGCAATCAAGGCTTATCTCCAGAATAAACCTGTTTCAAATAAAGGCCCCAACCAATATCTGAGAATGAACGGCCATCACATTACTCAGACACTGAATTTGTTATTATACAGGCACACTTAATCCTGAAATCACAATAAAAACATTTACAGACACTTGCTGAAGTGTGATCTTATCAACCAGCTAACTTTGGACATTTAGAAGAAACTTAGGAAGTCAGCGGCTGAACCGGCTGGTGTTTGTGTTCTCTGTTCACACTCTGAGCTGAAGGCTGATTGTCACTTTGTGTGGCACCACTTTCATAAGATGCACATTTCCCCTGTTTGTTTTATTCACTGACACCCACAATAAGCATCTAGAGTTACACCAGCTCAGTTCCATCTTACATTTACCAGCTGCTTGTTTTATTACCTGGTCCATCAACAGTAAGAGAACGTTTATGTGAATCCCTTTCTGTCTGCCAGAGAAACATTAATAGCCACAATATCCACAGAAATTGACAGTGGATTATTTTTTGCCTGGTTAAAATAATTTTTGCCTGCTCCAGCACTGGGCCTTGTTTATTTCATAGACTAGGAGAATGGTTACAGGCTTTAGTGGAGAAGAGCTGTTTATTGGCCAAAGCTTTGCTCTCAGGACCTCTCTGAGGGCTGGTTTCAGTACAGTTTAATCTCTTAGTTTCACCAAGAGGTTCTGAAATCCTAACCAACAAAGGGGCCCCCGTAAGATAAGCTTTTCAACGCGTCCCTGTAGGGCAATGTTTGGGATTCAGTCTCTTATTAGTTTGGACATGAGATAACACAGTGATTATGAGATTAAACCACATTACACATCTTTTCGGGGTATTCCAGCGATATCAGATGAAAATTCACAAAATGATGTGTGTGTTTACATCACCCACATTTCACGGTGCCAAAAATTCCCTGATTATGTTGCAGATTAAAGTCCTTCAGTTAAAAATGCTTTTCACATTCTGTGTGCAGAGGATGCAGTGGTGGAGAGAGGAGTATCTCTGCCTTAGTCACTCAGGTCCTGGGGCTCCTAGTTTGAGACCCACTTCTCTGTCTCAATAACTGAGAGAGGAGATGCTTGAGGCATCTCTGTTTGGCCGTGTGCCAAGGACACTAAAAATCCTTGATGTAAGCATCGAAAGCACCTTAAACGCAGAGTGAGTGGATCATAAAGTCACTTTACGAGCAGGTAAAAATGACCTTTTACCACATAATGGCTACAGAGTCCCAGTGTTGTCACTTTGTGTTTAATGAGATTGGGGTTTTTATTGGGACAATATCAGGAAGTGTGCAGGTTTGTTTTGAATCATCTTTGTGATTTTCTCAGCTCTTGAGCTTGGAAGCAGGTGGACAGGAGGCAGTGTCATGACTAATGGAGAGTGATTGATAGACCGTAACCACAATGCTTCTTTTTATGTTTGAAACAGTGCTACTAACACATACATCTCATGTCAGCCCTGCTGTCATGTTCAAGTTTTCCAGTTTTCCAAAAGGCTACTTCCTGTCTGTTTAAGCCCTTGAAAAATGTAACTCTAACAGTCATCTTGAATAGTCACTGATTTGGCTACTTTAAAAATGCATCTCTTTAAACATTAACAATCTAAAAGCAAGTTTCCTCTGTTCTCATGATGGACAGGTGGTGATAAACTGTGCCATTCCCAAGGGGCTGAAGTACAACCAGGCCACGCAGACGTTTCACCAGTGGCGTGATGCCAGACAGGTCTACGGCCTCAACTTCGGGAGCAAGGAGGACGCCAACGTATTTGCCAGTGCCATGATGCACGCCCTAGAGGTGCTCAACTCCCAGGACGCAGGCAGCTCTGCCTCCCAGTGTACGTGGTTTTTATTTATATATACATACTAACCTTTACATTAATGGGCTCATGACAAGGAAATATTCCCATACAATTTACAAACTGTAGCTGCAGACCCCTCCTACTTACAGTTTCAGCAGCTTTGTTTAAATGACGGCAAATTCAGTATAAACAGACACAAGCACCATGTAATTTTATATGAGTGACAAAGCATATTTTTGGATTATCAGAAAATTCAGAATACCCACCTATGCCACAGCACTAAAACAGCAGATGAGCTTTATCGTTTTGCAGTTTCCTTGTGAGAATGAAAGACCTGCAGAGATTATAATAGAGCAACACAGGCTTTTACTTTAAAGGTTTTACATTTCTCTAATTGTTGACTGTTAAAATGAAGCTGCTGTTGCAGTTTGGACCTGTGGTAATGGAAGTAAACCTTTCATGGTGTGCAGGAGGTATGAGCCACTCAGAGGCAGGAAGCTGTACCACCAGGGAAAGGAACAGCACTAAACTAAAGACGCATGTAAGCCATAAAAATGTTACTAATGGGTTTACCAGAAACAATGATTAGGGTAAAATGTCTAAATTCATCACAGGAGGCTCACCACAGAGGAAGAGGGCTGCAGTTACTGCCTGTAATTTAACAGCCTTGACTTTTCTTAATCAAAACTTTCATTTAGAGCGGACAGAAAGCTCAGCAGTTAATGACAAATGGCTCCCAGAAACAGTGTCACTTAATGGGAGGATGCATTTTTAGCATCACTGAGTGTAATTGGTGCTCACATCTGCCAATCAATGCTAAAAGTTGTATTTGATAGAATAGCTAAGCTGAAAGGTATCATGGCACGAGGCTGCTGCTTCACATGCAGAGTCAGGAAGGATTCAGCATTCACGTCACACACACGCGTACATTCACACAGCTAATTCTGCCACAAATATTCGCAGCCTGTAACTTCAGTGGTACACCACGACCTTGGCTCTATGAAACATGCACTCATTATGTAGCTTCATCCTCTGGCTGTGTATCTACATTTGCCCGCCTGCCGGAAGGGATGAGAGCGGGAGGAAGAGAGGGAGGGAGGAAGGAGGGAGGAGGGAGGGAGAGCATTGTTACCCAGATGAGTGCAGATCTTCAGTGTGTGTTGGTGCGAGTGTTTGTCCTCAGACTCCCATAGTGAAGACTAATCTCCAACTACCACGTCTGAGGCAGAACTTACTGCTAATCCCCCTCCTCATCTCCTTGTCTCCTCGTCTCCTCTCTCCCGTCTTAAATCCAGCAAAGGCGGACCAGAGGTTTTAATTGCAGTTTCCTCGTGTTTGTGTGATGTCAGCATCCAGATGCTGATCCACATGACCTGCCGTACCCTACACCCTCCTCTCTCCCTGAGCCATGCCTCACATCACACTCTAATCCCATCCACTAATTAACCTGATAGTGATGTGCCTTATTACGCTAATGGTGCTACGAGGTGTGTGTGTGTGTGTGTGTGTGTGTGTGTGTGTGTGAGAGGACATGGTGGAGCATCATAGAGAGAGACAAACTGGAGCAACATGAGGCTCGAGGAGACATTCAAAAAGAGTTAAAGGGAAACTGTGCCAGGACCGTGTCATCCCAAATTTGACCATACAAAAGAAAAATGTCGCTCAATGAAGAATAGGTAGAAATTGTGGCCATCATGCTTTCTACTTTTTTGGCTTACAATACAGTCTGTCTGCAAAACTGATTATAATACTACAGTGATGGCTTCTCTTCTTTTTCCCCACCAAGTTGATGTATTTCTTTTAAAAAAGATAGTTTTTATTGCCAAAAAGTTGTCATTAAACTTGGTTTGATAAATAAATTGAGCACACAACTGCATTTTAAATCACAAATCACTTCACTGAGTTCAGCCCAAAGATTTGTTACTGATTATGTCGTTTGTTCAAGCTAAGCGGTCGCATCATGTCATCAGTATGCATGTCAGTAAGTGAATGCATCACTGTTCATTCACCTTACAGAAGTACATTCAGTCTGTTTGTTGCGTAAGCTCTCGTGTTCAGTAAAAAACTATCCTATAAAAGCTTTGTGCACAAGGTTAATAGCTCAGCAGCCACCTGCTAACAACTGACTGATACATTTCTGTCCCCCGTCACATATGAACTCTGAACAATCTGCTGTCTGAAAAAAGTGTCATACTTGTGTCATGTAGTGGTGGTTTGTGATATAAGTAACTATTTGGCGCTCTCAGTCTTAGCTCTTAAATATCACCACGCTGACATGAATGAAACACACACTCTGGAGGTGTCTGGGAAATCTCTAACTCAGTACTTTGAAATACATTTGGAAATATTCATGTTTGTTTGATGTGTTGATGTTTGTTTTAAACTAGTTACTTAAAGCCCATATATTTTAATTGATGGTCAAATACTATATAGTCTGACCTGAGTCTATACTCTGTATCACAGCCCAATCCTCGTGAGTCAGAGAAAGAGTCTTCCTAACAAACAGCACAGCTGAAGACTTTGGCTTCAGGCACTCTCCCTCACTTTTCTTATTTTCACTCTTTTTCTCCTTCCTTTCTCCCTGGTCTCTTGCTCTTCCCTTCCTTTCAATTTTTTTTACCTCACTTGTTCTCTCCCAGCTTCTTCTCTCCATCTCTCTTTCTATCACTCTTATTCTTTTTTCACACTGCCTTCCCTCCCTCCCTATTGCCTTCCCTTCGTTCTCATCCTCCACGGCACAGCGAGCAGCTTAAAGGAGCCGGAGGAAGGCGACAGGGTTTCCCCTTTCACCCCACTGTTTTGCTACTGTATTTCTGTTCTGACAGCTGCTCTCTGTGGCGCCTATTCCAGTCGCAGACCTGACAATCCTCCCGACACACGGGGCTCACCCGCCATCACTCACTCAGTGGGTGTTAAACTCCTGCCACATGACAGAGCGGCGGAATCAGATTGCTCATTTTAGACCTCCATTTGTTGTATGCCGTGATATGCGGTGTGCGAGAGATGTAGCGGAAGCTTTTAATGATCGCTCTTAGCTGTGATGTGACCTTTCTGGCTGGATGACAACATCTTCATTGAATTACACGTTTCTGTTCCACATAAAGGATATTTGGGAGGAAAGGATGGAAGCTGCCATCAGTTTGACTTGCACTGCGGCGTATGTGTGTGTGCAGTGTGTGCTTTAAACTGGGTATGTAAGCTTTTATTTCGAGTGCTTTCGAGCAGCCGTAAACATTAGTGACCTAATCAGGCAGTGCTCACACTCTGCAGGAGCAGCTCAATTATCGATGGAGACATAAATCGTCAGGTAGCCAACCACAGTCGGCCCTGGCCAGTGAGGACAGTAAATGGAACATGACAAACTGCTGGATGAACATGACGGCAGACAGTCTTTGAACAAGCATCATTAATGCAGCTGCTTTAACATTTACATTATCTGCTCTTTATAGGTCTGATTTATATTGTGTTGGTGGCCCGTCTGTGCTCTCACAGAGTCCCTCCTCCTATCCTGTGCCCGCGAGCTCCTCACACTGAGCAGCTGTCACACATCTATAAGACTTGAAAAGAAATGTTATGTTTGTTTTTGCTGCAAGAGAGAGAGAGCGGAAAGGACTGTGGACATGAGGAGAAATATCTCATCCTTGGGAGAACTGAGTTTGTGTGACTAATCCTTTCTCAAGCTGTTCCACTGTACTTAAGGAGGCTCTTGCTTATTGCTTGTCCTGGTTTACAGTACGTCTAGTGTTGCTTTGCTTGTAAAGGCACAAAACACAAAGTAAATTAGATATTCTCCCCAAAACAGACAAATGTGTAGAAATACTTATCTGAAATTGGTGTTTAATTAAGAGTGCCGCTCTTTCCTCGTCCACTTCTATGAAGAAAAATATTTCTACATTTTCAAATTAAATTGTAGCCTTTCTGTGGTGGGTCCAGCAGCATTTTTATAGGATTTTTTTCATGAGCACCAGATACATACACCTGCAGACTTGTTGGCTAAAAGTAACACCATCCATACATGTTCTAATTATTTATTTGGCCAAACTTACAGGACAAGTAACAGTGATTTCAAGAGTACTAACCTTCATTAATATATAGTGAAATATTCTGACCTTCAAACATTCAGCCAATTAGGCATCAAAGTATTATTACTGTGAAAAACATATGTGAGGTTAAAGGGCTCAGTTGTCTTTTGTTGCTGTGTTTGAAGATGGTATGAAGAACTTGCACAGAGCAGAATAAATATAGTGACAGAGAGATATAGCAACCAAATGACAAAGTAACAGAAGCCAATCTGAGCCACAATAAGAGAATGAAACAGAAGTTGCTGCATGATTTGCTGTAATAAATTCATCTTACATTGATGTAAAGTATTCCTGTAGCAGTGGCAGTGGCTCGTAGCACCTAAACACCAAACCAGCTCACCACCTGCTTCCTGCTGCTTCAGCAGTGTAGAATTAAGTGAAGAAATGTAAATACACGAATAACAGGAGCCACATGTCAGGTCATCTCGGAGATAAAAACTGATGTCTTGCTCTCATAAATACCTCTTCTCATCTGGAACTGTGGCTGCTTTGATGTCTCTCTTTGAAGTTCAGTTGTGACCCCGACAGCCAAAGACGAGCTGCTTGATTATGTTGTTGGGGATTGGTTGACACAGAGAACCAGGCAAGATTCATCCCATCTTTAGAATTATTCAATGAGGCTCATACATGGGCAGGTGAATGAATTTTGTCTGTGTGTGTGTGTGTTCGTGAGCTCATCTAAGGCCTGAAGGAATGTATGAGTAAGCTATTGAACAAAGCACAGAATAGTTTCCATCTTAGGGAAATAAGTGGATGTGGCCACTATGTGGAAAGTGTGTGTGTGAGAATCATGACACACTCGTAGGACTGTGTATATATACAATACACGTTTGCAGTTATAAGACTTTTGGCACACCACGCACACACTCGCCAGTTTAGTGACTCATTGCATCACTGAAACCAGCTGCATCCTCACTTCACTGCTTAGCGAGGTAAAGTGACGTAGTCGCAAAGCTGTGAGCTCACACACAGATGAGTGCGAACCCGATCACACACACTTATCTGTGTTTCTCATTTCTCCAAAAAAGGCTAAAGTAGAGCGGGATGGAAGGCCAGGATCAGGAGAGGGAGGGATGGGTCACAGGCCGCCGGGCGTCTGTCTTTGTTGTGGTCTGCTCAGTAATCCTCTGCTGTCAGGGCAGCGAGAGGAGAGATGGAGAGGAGAGAGGAAACAAGGTGAGGAATAGAAAGAGCCACAGAATAAAGGTAGAATGAGCCACAGAAGGTGGATAAGAGTTGGAAAAGTTAGTTTGGTGGATGGAAAGATTTGTTTCTTATTGGGACAAATTGCTCCTTGATTCTCTTCAAGGAAGTTTTGGTAGTTTCATATTACAGGAAGATAACACTGAAGCATTTGATCCTCCCCTCCCTTCCTCTCCACAGCATTCTTTATGTAGCTTTACTGAATAAAGGGTCAGAAAAACAACGCTGTCCTGGCCTGACTTGTCGTTGTGTTGGACGTGCTTAGAAAAGCACTTGGTGTTAAAAGGCTGCAGGAAGAATTTGAGCAGCAGCATGATTGCCTCATCTATCGGTGGGAGTGGAGGAAGTGCAGCACCCCTGCAGCTAAATATTTATGCCTGCGTCTGTCTTCCTGTCCGCGTGGTTTTTATTTCTTTGGGTGACACACACAATTGCCTGTCAAGTCTGTGAAATGTGTGATAATGTTGACATTTTCAAACTGTTTGATCAAAAGTTCAAAATGTCTTCAGTTGGCAATTATGTGAATCAGAGAGAGGCAGCAAAATAATGAAATGATTTTCAGAATTTTACACATACAATAGTGGTGAAAATGAGATGACATTTGTCTTATGGGTCTCTTCTGAAAGTTTTTGGATCAATAAGATTGAGCACGTATTGTAGCTAAGCTGTTGTTCAGCATCATGCTATAATAAACGTGATTACAAAATGTGACATCAACCCTAAAAAGCAGTTTAAAATCTTAGAACATACCAATATTTAAGAATGAGTTGTAAAATGCACAATGTGTGTTAAATCTACAAAGTAACCATGGATGTCAAATGAATGTAGTTGAGTAAATTATGTAATATCTTCCCTTTTAATATGTACAGACCTTGAGAAAGCACACTTTGACGTGCATTTCACCAAACAACACAGCCATTAATTAAATAGCAATGAATTCCTCTGCACTTGTCTGAAGAGCAGAATCTAATTCTCTGATCTGTTTGTCTGGACGGCCAGACTCAGACTTGGCAGTAACTTGTCTCCACGGAGACATGTGAAAAGTTGCTAACTGGGGATCATCATTTATTTTCAGTCTTTACGGTCCCTGCCAGCAGAACGCCATGTGGCTCTGGATCTTGTGAAAACTTTGTGGGGAGGAGGGGTTGAAACCTGAGAGAGCTGGAGGTGCAGAGAGGTAGACGGACACACAGAGGGACACTTCATCCCCATCCCACAGAAACAGAGTGCGTTCCACGACCAGAATGAGTTGTTTTTGCAGGTCAGGAGGGTGAAAGCATGCTGTAAACATTTAGGGGCACAGCACCCCCTCCGACAGTGCACCACATCAGTCTGGCATGTGTTTGTGCTCGTCGGATCGCGACAGCGCGTGACCACACTTACATCCAGCGACCCCTCCCTTTCTAACCCTCCATCTGTCCGCCTGCCCCACTTTTCTTTTTCTTGATGAGCTCATGGTCTCTGGCATCACACCCCAGGTTGGCAAAGTGGCAGACTATACACTGCAACACAGCTGGACAGCCGCAGAAAGAGACTTAGACACTGGAAGAGGAAGAGAAAGAAATACTAGTGAGAGAGAAAGGCTTGGAAAGAAATCCGAGAGAAAGGGTGAAGAAGTGAGTTCAAAAGTGTTAAAAAAGAAGCAGTTTAGAGAGAATAGGAACGTTGTGTGCAGCTGGATAGAGCAAGTGAAGAGGTCAGAGAGAAAAAAGGAAAGACAGCTCGAAGAGAGAAGTCAGAGGTCGACCAGCTTTTCATATATTTCCTGACTGCTCGTAAACCAAGGACCCCCTAAGGCCCCATCACTGAGGTAGCAACAGACATGCCTGCTGCATCAAGAGTTCACCGATTCCCCCAGGATCAGCAGAAGATCAGCCGTGCTCAAATCATCCTGAGGAGTGAGTAGTCGCCCTGACAGAACTGGAGGGAGGCAGTGGTGTGCCAGTTTGTTTGGCTTGTGTGTGAATATTTCAGCATAGTACTGTTTCTGTTTCCTAAAGGCGAGCCTTGTGACTTGAAATAACAGTTTTAACTGTTATGTAGGTTTGTTTGGGTTAAACCAATGTTGAAACAATGAATCCAAAATAATAAACAATTTTGAGTCATTTAACAAGCAAAATGTTATTCCTTTTTTCTGACAATGGATAATGGATGGATAATGACAAAATTTATCAGCACATTAATTGTTAATGAAAGTCAGTTGTCAGAGAGAAGTTAGACTGAATTCATGCTTACTCACTGTCATGCAGACACATTGAATATCACACATGGATTAATTTCACCACTGCTTTCTAAAAAACGCCATGAGAGAGTGTATCTGAACATTTAACCAGTCTATCCCATGAGCCTCAGACACATTTCAGCTGGAAGCGAAGCATCCATTGAGATTTCCCCTGATTAGCTACAGAGCCATTCTGTAATTTCATTGGCTAAGCTGTGCTCTGGTTGTCATGTAGCAACAGTGAAGGGAGGCTGGAGGGAGGTCTGACCACAGTTGCTATGGTCTCCTGATCTTTAAAGAGAGCTCTAAGTCTAATTGTACAGGTGAGCCACAGCACGAACACGTCTGTGTGTTTGTCAGTAATGTGTGCTGTGTGTTTTCTCTGTAATTTCTTTGGCAAGCCATTAAAGTGTACACGATAGTTCTGAGTATATAACTGCAATGTGCCATAAACAAAAACCACTGATAACCACTAAGAGATGACATGAAGGCTTTTGGAATTCTTATGGACTAGCGTGTCCAAAAACAAAGGGATGGCTGCTGACGAAAAACACGGGGAATCTAAACACTTCAAAACACTTTACCAAGTATATTTATATATTGTAGCATGCCATGGCCAAGCACGAGTCTGACTCCAGACCTCAGATTAGCTGTCTCCACCTCAAATTCTTGTTGGTGGTTCAGAAAGGCCTGGTGTTGTGCTCATTGACAACTGTTTTCCTAAACAACTGAGCAACGCAGTCAGAGCCTCATAATGAGCAACAAGAATCTTCCTGTGCAGAAATATGACAGAAAAATTACTAGTGTAGGTGAAAGTGTGACTCTATAGGTTATTGTCATTTAGGTGCTTCTAGCACAACCCAAAGACAAAAATGTTTGGAATAAAAAAGAAGGATATCTCTCTCCTGCATCGACTTTCCTACTTTCTATCGTTTCTATTTTCTACGTCCATCATACGTTCACAATATTATAGGAGTGCAGTGCTAATCAGAAGAGCACTAATTTTAAGTCAACTGTTGATTTGTGTCTACAGGGTTTGTGTAGTATATTATGGCAATGCTTCATCTTCAAGGGTTAGGGTTAGGGTTAAAACGAGTTTGCCATCATTTCTGTGCTGCAATTCCAATTGACAGGCATGTACACTTTGCAGTAGATTTGAACATCAGCCACCAAGTGAATCAAAAGGAAAGACACTCTCTAAAAAAAAAAAATGCCTTAATGCTGTGTGTTTTCTTCTGTATGTGGACAACTAAATAGTAAGTGGTAGTAAGCTCATTATCACTGCAGGAACAGTGACGCCACAAGGCATTAAGCACACTAAAGTTTTCTTGTAGCCACTTGCCAAAGGCTATTACATTTGCTAAAATCTTAAACTTGTCATTTCTTTCCCACAGATCAATTGTCCGTCTTACTGTGTGGGATATACTCATTTCTTGCCAGTGACCATGGGTGGATGGGTGTTGGAAAACATCAAGACTGATCATTTTGCAGTAAAATCTTTTGGGGTTATGATTGCAAGCTCACTTCCTCCTCATTCCTCCTTGAGTTAGGGTGACATGTAAAGTTATTTACTGCCATTACCTTGTAATTGAGCTTTTCAACAGTGAGATATTTTATCATTTGTTGAGCATTCAGTCATAGCTAGAAATTATTTTCCATTATTTGATAAAAATTATTACCGACTCATCATCTGCTCCTTCTGCAGATGAGATAAATGTAATCAAACAAGTTGTATATTAATGTTGTTGCTGCCTGTACTTAATCGTAAATAATAACACAATTTTCAGGCAATAAAACTAAAAATTCAGCTCACAGAATTCACACCAAAACCAGCATTCCTTCATACCACTGGCCATAATTGTGCATTTGTGGAGACTTTAGTTCTTTCAGGCATGCATCTAAAATACATTGATGGACATATTATCTTTATGAAATGTGTTTTTTCTTCTGATGATAAATGGTATGGCCATGGCACGCTCCTTCCTCTCATCTAAAATCATCTGCTGCTGCCTCTTGTAATTTAGCGCTGACAAAATGAGCCTCTCACAATTTATTGAGCGTTCACTGCCAGTTGTGAATGATTGGAGACTCATTTCAGCAGAGAAGCTGATGAGGCAGATTTGTGTACAGCTGCCTCCTCCTGTGCTTGTTTCCTCATTTCCTCCCCATTTCATCATGTTTTTTTCTTTTTTGCTTTCTTCTGCTATTCAGGTTTTTACAATGAAGAATACATGTACTCTCTGTGGCTGTCTGAATGTGTATCTCACACTGAAGTTCAAAGGATTTAATCTTTTTTGTTGCCATTAGCCTGGTGAGCTGATGATGAGTCATGCAGTAATATATAATTCATGGCAGTATTGGTTTTGTGTGTCTGAAAGATGCTCATGGGTGAAGTGGAGGTAGAAACTAAACAGAAACACGCTAGCGAGTTTCATGCTGTCTTTATCTCAGAGTCAATAGAATGGTGCAACTGGAAAAATGTCTTTGGTATTAATATTAAATTCAGTATTAAGCTCAAATACCTTTAATGAAGAGCCGAACAAGAAAAATGTGCTGTATATAATACTGTCAAACACAGTAGAGTGACATAATTTTCTCCTGCTTTAAAGCTACTTGCCGGAGTAAATGGTAAAAGTGGAAAGCCAGATGTTTCAGTGTAGACGGTGACATTTATCTCAGCTCCCAATGTGTATTTTATTAGCAGTTAACTTACCATATTTGTTGGTTAGTCAGCTACTTTACAATCCTATGAAAGACAATCAATCAACATCAGACTCTGAACCACCACAAATGTGAGGCATTGTTTCTTGAAAAGTGACTTGCCATATTAACTTACTGTGGGAATTGACCTCTTGTTTAACCTCCTACACTTCTAGAAATCAGGAGCATTTATTGATATTTCTGTGGTTCAGTATTGATGACTTTTGAACCAGGTTGTGTTTATCCTAGATCCAGGATGATAAACACATGGTGCACTCTCGCTCTAGCCCACCTCTCTGCTAATACCCCAGTGAATGCCCCGGTGTTTACCTTAACCCTTCAAGGCCGTCTAATAGGGCAGTCCACTTGTTGCCGGGCAGATCTGAAACTATTATAAGTACATGTTTGACATGTGATATGATCATATTCCCTGCCATGTCACTCAGATATTCTAACAGGGCAGTGGGTTGGAATCAAATGTCCAGCAAGTCATCCATAGGCGGTGAGGACGGTAGAGGTGTAGATGTCTGTATCCTGCCACCCTTCCAGACACCCTGACTCCCCTGAGCCCCAAAATAGTCCCCCAACATGTGGAGCACAGGGAAGGAGTCAAAGATAGATACAAAAACTGAGAAAAAACAGCTCTGTTCACACTGGACCTACAGTGGATTTTATCTTCTGCAAATCTGCCTGTAAAAGTATTGAATACTAATTAAGATGTAAATGTACTGATGAAGAGAGAGGTCCTATGATAATACTAATCTTGTGTTTAATTTGTCTCTTTCATGTTGCTTTTCTTATCAGGAAGTGAGAACTTTTTCAAAGTTGACCTTGGGAATCCCATCATCCAGAGAATTCAGAAGTTCATTCATCAGTTCATTAATTCCTAAAATATTTAACAGGATTCCCATAGGCCTCAGTCCTCAGATTTTTTGGGGATATAGAGGAATATAAAAACGGTATTTGATAAGAGGAATGCAAAATTAGACTTTTTTTCTTGCTAATGAAAGTACAGCACCTGAACTCATCTGTGTGTCTCGGGATGTTGGAGGTTTGCTTTGTTGAAGCAAAATCACCTGATTTATTCTCAACAAGGTGAGGCATGACTTGGCATAAGACTTGGAGTCCTTGAGCTTAAAAAAAGACACTGAAAGTCATTAATCAGTCATTGAATTTAATAGTAGAAAGTGTGTATGAGCTTTTTTCCTAAATACTTTAATTTCAGCCATCAAATAAAGTTCATGTGAGGTTGTTTTAAAGTAATGAAGTCACTGGTGAGGTCAACAGAGGCCAGGGGGAGGACAGAGGTAAAGAGCTAACAACTGATGGAGAGAGTTTGAAGCCAAATGGAGGATTTGAAGTAGGCCAGTGTGTGCCACGAAGCCCATTTTCATTGGCCATCTAATATAATGGATATTGATGGAGCATCCTAATCAGACCTCAAAGAACAATTTCACCTTCTTCTGCTGGAAACTCATGTCAGCAGGAAGCAGGAGAGGGAGACAAAGTAGCCAAAGAGCCTTTAGGCAGGCACATTCCCACCTCTGTTACAACAGTGTCTGTATTGCTTTATCATTTCTTTTAACTCTGCATTGCACACTGTTTTATATTCAGCCCAAATATACTTTGTTTTGTGATGATTTTCAATGATGATAAGCCTTTTTAAAGTTACAGTTTAAACGAGAACAGAATCATACTTGTGAGTGGCCTTGTGCCGGTGCAAAGGAGAGCACATGCTTTTAGCAGAATCAAGTGTCCTCACAACCATATGCTTTTTTTTACAATGAGGAAAATTCAGCTATTATGATACAGTCACAGCTAAGGATCAAACTCTGAGTGCACCTTCAGTGCTTCATGACTGTAGTACACCCAAAAAGGTCTCTTCTAACTGAATATTTGTGATCAAGGAAATCTCAACTAAATTTCATCAAATAAAAGCTTTGTACATTTAGATTTGCAAATTTGTATTTGTTTGTAGTATTTTATAGCACTCAGAGCTTTCATCATCAAGCTTCTCTAAATCAAACCAAACTGTAATTGAGCTGTTTGAGTTGGAATAGCATTCTTAAAGGGCTTCTGAGATGCTCAATAGATTGAGTGGCCAACATTATACAATTTAAAAGAGCAACATATCTTGAAGCACGTGTCTGTTTTCTTTTTGTGCTTGGCCTTGGCTGCAGCCAATCACAGAATGTTGCTATAGATGCTGTCATTTTAAGCCTTGGACAATGACATCATGAGCTAAATTTGGTGCTGTATGGATTCTAACTAAAAGACGTGTCCACCATTTAATCCTGCTATCTGTGCTCTTACTGGACAGTCTAAATAAACCTGGATGTGGACATATGTCTTGTAGTCAGGTTAAACTTTGGCAGAGTGAAGACAGTTGGAATTTCCTTTGCATTTTTCCAGTGGAGTCTGTCTGCAATTGCAGAGTGTGTACGTCATTTAGTTATGAGTGTGTAGAGTTACTGGCTTCTTTTCCCGCTGGAGGCACATGTGCTAAAAATGCACACACTCATCATACTGTAAGGCGCTTTGGATCAAAGTGTCCACCAAAACAGAGTATGAGCTTCATATATTATTCATAGACCCTGCGTGCTTTTCAGTCTGTTTGTCTCTAACAGGGTGATGGATGGACATGTATATTTAGGACAACACACCAAACAAATGCTCATCCAGCACAAACACACACAGACACACCTTGACCTTTGGACAGGTGACAGCGTCAGCTCTTCACGTACATAAACTTAGATGGATGGCAGCTTTGATGACAGGTTGTTTCTCTGTGAGTGAAATGGATGGGTGGGCAGGTAAAACAAAGGAAAACAACCCTGTCCTTTATTTCTGTCATCTTGTTTCCTTCTTTGTCCGTTTCTCTCATGTATTATTCCTTCCTTTGTTGCAGGCTGTCAGTAACCTACTCTCATAAAAAACACCGACATGTCATGGTAGTGCAGTGGTAAACGGAACAGTTTCTCACCTCCTGCTCCAGAAAAAATGAATACAGACATTTGATATCTAAATTTGAATTGGAGCTTGAAACTAAGCAGCCAATCAATGACTGTCAGTGAGCTTATACTCTTTTATTTTCTGGTAAACTGGTGACGATGTCACTGTGACCATCAAACTCTGAGTCACTGAGTCGCAGTGCACACGACAGATTAAACTCTGAACAGCTGGAATCCAGTGTTACACAAATAAACACCATGATGTTAGTTGGCTTACCTGTGTAATGCTGAACACATGTAACACATTATAGTTGTCACCAGAAGTGCAGTGCAATCTTCTAACATCAGAGTAGACATTTTTTAGTGTTATTACTGATTTTCTGTAATGCATATGTAATTAAAAGACTACAAATCTCATTTTAAAATGATAATAAATGGTTGACCCATTTAAATAACAAAAAATCCCACTAGTCATGAAACACATGAGTACAGCATCCTCCATAAAAACAAAAAGTAATATTTGTCGCAATCAGACATATTGTGTTAGCCAGTTAAATCATACAGTAACTCCTTTCTTTGTGGTCTACCTTTTGAATGTTCACATAAAATGATTGCAGCCATAATTGCCACACAGTGCTATAAACAGCTGTGCAGTGTATTTGTGTGATAAACCTTCAAACTCTTGAATGTTCACTCAGTTTGGACTTCCTGCTGTATCTCTCTGTCTCACCAGTGCCTCGAGCATCAACCAGTCCCTTTTGATTTTATAGCTCAGTGCAATTTTTCCTCTGAGTACCTGCTAACTTCAGGTGGTATCTAGCCATACAGATGTCCAACACATTACATTAAACACAGCAGAATTTAATGCAATCTTTTTTATGTTGCTTACAGTGTCAAAAAGTACAATATATTATGAAGCTACTTGCCTTCCCAGAGACAATGCACCTGTTTCTGTGGATAATTCTCCGACCTCATTACCAAAGAAATAGTCCCCATAAAAATAGTTGAATCAGCTCTGTGAATTATCCACAGTATCAAGGACACACCTATCGCCTTGTTTTATTTCCCTTAGAGTAAACACTGTGATGGAACTACGGCGTGCTACGCTGGAGTGAAGCAGAAATCTCAGAGACTGAGTTAGAACTTGAGTTAATAAAACTAAAACTCTCTGCATGGCTACAAAATATCCTCTCTTCTACTTTTGGGGACCCCGCCCTTTACATTTCATGCTACTCTTTGGGATCTAAATGAATAATTTAGGTAGAAGACATGCTGTATCCTTCACTACATCCCTACATGCACACACTGGTAATGATACTGAGGGCAGCGACGTTGTGTCCTTCTCCATATCCAGCGTATGAATAATAGATTGCATCCAGGAAGTACAAACTGGCCGACCAACCCATCAGGTAGAGTCCTACCACATCCTGTGCACAGATCTCTCTCTCTCTCCCTCTCTCTCCCTCTCTCCCTCACTATTTCTGTCTTTCTCTGCCTTTTGTGTTCGTCAGTTTGTTTTCTCCTCATTCTGTCTGACTCTCACTCTCCAGCTCTTTCTTTCTCTCTCTGCCTCTTATGTTCATCCCTCCCTCCCACTCTGCATCCCTCCCTCTCCTCTTCCTTTGTTTCCATCAATTATAATCCATTGGAGGGAGCCGGCACAAAGAACAACCACACCAGGCTTTTCAGCGTCATCTTTAAAGGTGTACCGTCCGGATATGAAGGCATCAGATTACACAGGATAAAGAACTTGGCCGGCTACCACAGCAGAAGAGGGCTCAATATTTTGCTCATTACAAACGTTGGCTTTTATCTTTCTTGGTGGAATTTAAGTTCATAACTACTGGTTAGCTCACTCTGAGCTTTGCAAACCTCCAGCTCTGTGGATAATGCAGAGCTAAGGCACAGGAAATTGAAAGAAGAAGCTCTGAAGCCTGAGCTATGGTTTTGTATGTGAGCTCCCAGGATTGCTCTGGGGGGGCTGGACAGGTGAGGGCAGCTGTTAGCGGGGTGGTGGTTGCACTGAGGCCTGGCAACGGGTCAGAGGGGGCCCCACACGGACTGTGGCGCTACGTCTGCTGCCAGAAGAGGCCCACACTGACGCTGAGCACATGTAGGTATACAAGAGTGATGGGAACAGACTGCTGTTTGTGTGTGTCTGTGGGATTTAAGGTTGAAGTCAGCCAGTTGTGTAAATAGTTGTTTGTAGATATTCTTTTGAATGTGTTTTATCTTGCCTCTGACTCCTTTTCTGGTCTTTTTCTCCTCTCAGTGCTTTGAACTGTTTGAACCGCCTCCTCCTTCTGAGGAGGGGACACTCTCCTTCCCTGAGGTGTATTTTAGTACCAGATAGTGATCTCATGACCAGCTAATATAGTGAAATACAGCCCTGTTTCTATTTGTTGTCTGGCTGCTTTTGTCTGAATTGCTAGCTACCTCTCTTTGACTTTTCTAAAGAGAGCCTTCTTTCTTTGCTCTGTCTGTCTCTCCTTTTTTTTCCTTCTTCCCCAGTCTTGTGTCTGATAGTGTTTTTGGAAGCGGGCCAGGGCCAATGCTGTTGTCTTGGGTCATTGAATCAATTCAGATCTCTTAAGACCTTCCATTTGAAGAGAATGGAAAATGACTGCAGGTCTGTTTTTTTAAAAAGGCACCATGGTAGTCAGGGAGTCAAATGAGTGTTGTGGCGATACAATTAAAAAATGTATGATGCCACTAAGTTACCCTAGACCTAAATGAATGTCAGGCTCATTCATCTGATCTTGAGTCTGCTCTCCTGAGCGGTTCTCAGGGCTGCGGCCCTGCGAGGCGGCTGCTGTGTTCTGTCATTAACACATAAGCTCTATTAGAGCAGACAGTAACACAATTACACCCACAGGCAGCGGAAGATGGAGAAGAGCCATGTCAGCAATTACAGTCGCTGATATCGACTGCTCGTGGACTCGGCTTAATTCAATAGTGTTTCAGTTCAGCCCATACGAGAAGGAAACCATCAAGATGGTAATAAGATGAGATGATTTGGATAATCATGGCAGATCGAGAACTTGATGTAGAAATGGTTATTCTGTGTTCCCTGGAGATGTGGCCAATGTTGTATGTCATGCTCTCGCTGTTTTATTTCTGAATTTTGCAAATTCTTACGATATGAGATTGAGGTTTCTGCTCAATAGCATGTTATTGAATCTGAATCCAGCAACAAATCCTCTTATCAAATCCTAGTCCTTTCAAATCCCTCATTGAATCTCATTAAGTTCGACTTTCATCAACAACTTCTAAACAACTCAAAGGTTCAGTTCAGATCTGTCATTACCTGAGGCCAGAAAATAGGACTGTTTGTAGTGGCAGCTCCTACATGAATTCACATGAATTAACCTTGTCCATTTAACGTTCACAACCTGTAGCTACAACCTGAAAATGAGATGAGCAGCGGAAGACATGAAATGTTGATTGATATTGTAACATACTGACTTTTACATTTGTTTATAACAAGATGATCCAAATAATGGAGATTCTGTTTCTTAACTATAAACTTAATGAGTACAAAATATTGATTTAATGACTTGACACAATGACTCAGCTACACAACTTAACAAATATCTGTCATGATGATGATGTTGACATTTATGAATTGTGCTTCTTTGACTCTCTTTAAAGGAAGTAGCTCTTGGTTGCAGTCTGCAACTTCACTGCTAGATGCCACTAAATCCCACACACCGGTCCTTTGAATAGAATCAAATGATCCTTTTTTTTTTTTTAATAGCGTACAACAATTTGCTACATCGAAACCGTTAAGCCAGAGAATTTAAAATATATTTTTTTCTGGCACACTTGAGGTGAACTGTGGATTTTGCTTGGCTGTGTGTGTGTGGACATGTGTGTGCATAAATCTCTACATCACCATCATGACAAACACCTGTTAAGTGGTGTCACTGAGTCATGTTTTCCAGTCAGCACACCGAGAGCTGTACCTTTTGAATGCTCCATCGATCTCACAGCTTCCCCAGAGGATGTTTGCTGCTCAGGGGTAAAAAAACCCACACAGATGTAGTTTACAGACTCGTCTTTGCTGACCCACTTTTTGCTCTTCCTAGAAACAGAAAAAAGTTATTTTTGCCTAATATTTAAGTAAATAAAGAATGTCTGCTAAAATATTTTCACTTGTCTTATGATATACATAAGAAAAGATTGATTTTTTTCTGCACTGACTCATCAGACAGGATTTTTCTGTGCTGACTCTACTGGTGGCCAGCTGGTTTCCAGTAACTCTGTCATGGTGAGCTCTTACTCACTTAGCCAAGGTCACACCAAAGGGCTACACAGGGCTTCTTTTTGTCTGTCTGTCTCCGTTTCCATCCCACTTTAGTTTTTATTCAGCTTTTTGCATTTTTGTCTAGACTGTCATGTTTTCAAGAATTTGGTTTTTCTACATTGACCACCAATTTAAAAGTGATCTCAAGGTTTTAACTTGTCCATGGTTCAAGAGTTTTTGGCATCATGTCATTGTTCCTGTTTGTGTTTCACTTTTGCTGGTTGCAGAAATGTGTTCCTGCTGAGGATCCACAGGCCTTAAATTCCACAAAGAGGCCAGATAATACAAAAGCAAACAGAGGCATTGTTACAGTGCTCTAATTGTTTTGACTCAGACACAGCAAACCTTATTTTCTTCTCCTGTGGAAAAGTAGCTAATGCCAATACCAATGACAGTGTTAAGTGGGGGCAATGTGTGTGAGCACGTTGGTATTCAGAAGCAGTCGTCAGCCGGGCTGCAGGCCAGGTTCTGCATGTTTTATCTCTGTCTGTCTGTCTGTCTCCTCAGACAGTTAACACTTGACAGTTAACACTTGGCTGAATACTAATCTGCTCCCTTTTTGGCTCCATCCAGATTCAAAGCCTCTGGTTGGTGTTTGTGTGTGTGTGTGTGTGTGTGTGTGTGTGTGTGTTTGGTACACAGAGGGAGAATGAGCACCATGTTGGTCCATCTGGCCCTTCTCAGGTTTTGCAGAAAAGTTAGCTCATTAGCAAGTGTAAATTAGACAGTGATGTCTGGGTGTCTCTTGTTCTTGTGCCAAAGGCTACTGGGGGTACAGTGTGTTGTCATTGTTTTAGAGTTTAAGCTGGGACTGTACTCCTTCCACAAAAACATGCACTAAATTGAGTTTTAGCTTTTGGGGATTTCATCTCTGTTATTTCCTCCATTGAAAACCAGCTACCCAGTTAAAGGCAGGTTAATAAGAGGTTAATATAAACTCTGGTATGGGCAGTTCCACCTGGCTGGTACGAAAACAAGATAAAAGCACAGATAGAAAGCTGTCTATTGTTCACGGGCCTTTGATAAACTGACAGTTACTGCTTTTGTAATTTAGTTGTGATACATGTTATTGCAGACACACTCTTTGTCTGACCGAGAGTCCACACCCTAAAGATTATTAGCTTCTTATCAACTAAGACGACCAGCAAATACAGACCAGATTAACATTTTTACTTAGAACATGATTTTTATGATTAATTATAAAAATGGTAGCTCATTAACTTTCTGGCTATTAACTAAATGACTACTTTATTTCTGTTCAGTCAAATAATTACAGTAACAATGCAGTTTGAGTTTGGTGACGTGTCTTTGCTGCTCCGCAAACAAATCGGACCAAGAGTGCAGCAGCCCCAAGCAGAGGCTGCATCTGCAGAGGGACGGCGTCTGAATGAACATGAGCACAAAGAGAGAAGCATTCTGTATTCACATAAATGTAAATGCTAATGCACAAGGAAGATGGGGAAGTGGGCAGAGGGAACGAGCGCCAAATGTGATTATATGTTCTGAAGTTATGGTCGTATATGTTTGGACTTCCTGTAAAACACGCGACCACAGTGCAACTTCCTTATCTCTAAACAACCACAAGGCATTTCACTGCTAATACTGGCAGACGTGTGGAATGCAGTACTTTCACTTGTAGTGAAGTCCTTTTTTGTTGTTGTTACTACTTTTGCTTGCAGGAAAGGATTTGCTTTTTGTTTTGTTTTAATAATAATTTCACAGCACTTATATAGTTTTCACCCAGGTTGTGAGTCCAGCGCCAAGAACGAGAAATAGAGCTTCTTCACATTAATTATCTATTTGACTTGCTAAACAGAACTCACTTCAGAGAAAATGAAGGCAGAAAACTACCTGCAGGCCTTAGTACCTGAGACCTACAGGAGCTAAACAACCTGCAGATCTTTTTGCCAAATACGGTGTTGCCATGACAACCGGCAGTACCTCCTGTTTCCTCCTGAACAGTTTGGAGACTTCTCTACAGTTCTGCACCAGCAGCTCCATGTAACTTTTGATGGGTTTAATCAGACTCTTTAAGGGCATTGTAGTGATTCCTGAAATTAATTTTCATCATGTACCAGATTATCTTTTTTTTGGTAATTTGACTGTGCATTTGTTTTTGGTTTCTTAAAATAGTAGAAGTTATTTAGATTGATTGATGGTGATGATGTTTGCTGTATGCCTAACTTTAGCTCTCTGTGTGTGTCGCCCTCTACAGGCCCCACATTGCCCAGACAGGGTCCCCAGGTTCAGAATGGCCCCACACAAGAGGAGATGGACTTGCAGAGAAGGTAAACAGCACACAAACACCAAGAGCAGAGAAGCTGGGCCTGATAAAAACAGAAGATCATTAATAGCCTTATATTAAGGACAATAGTTTGAATCACTGGGTCTAAATGGAGAACTTGTTCATCTCATTTTATCCATCTTATCCCTCCCTCTTTTTCAATTTCTATTCTTTTTCTTAATGATTTAATTAACCTGGAAGTAATCTTTTTCTCTCCAATCTATCATTCTCTTTCTCTCTCTCTCTCTCTCTCTCTCTCTCTCACACACACACACACACACACACACACACACACACACACACACACACA
>JBAJHX010000031.1:2418700-2446203 GCA_037176925.1 Amniataba percoides | reverse complement strand
ATGTATTACATGTTGGATCTTTGGTCAAATTCTCTATACGTAACTTGTCGTCCCACTTCTGATTGGACAGGCCTGATGACATTGGTGATGAGTTGTATCTACTTGTTCTTTGGATGTGTTCTACATGGTTAACTCTTGCTCCTCTGAATTTTCCTCCTCAGCCCATTTGTTTTTCCCTACTCTCTTGCGATCAAGACTATGAAAGCTTTGTGTCTCTGGTTCTGTCCACAGTGCTAACACCTGTCCACTAACATAGTAGCATCACCTCAGCCCAAGAATCTAGACTCAACTTGAAGTAAAACTTTGGTATAGCTCTGTGCTGGTTTCTCCTGCTTCATCTGCCCCCTTCTCTTTTGTCCTCCCTCCCTCCGTCTTTCTCTCTTTCCTGTCCTGCTGTCTTTCCCTCCTGTGTGCATGACGGCTGCTTCCTTCCTGCCTTCTATCCTTCCTTCCGTCACTCCTTCCCTTCTGTCCTGTCTTGTCCTTCACCTTGGTTTGTCCATTCGGGCGGCGTGCATTTAGCCTTTGAGAGCACCCTGTACACTCCCACACCTCAGGAGTACAGCAGGACATCCTCCACACCCGTGTCCCCATCCACGCCCACCTACCCTGCCCCTGGGACACCATCACCCCCCTCCACCACTCCCCCAACTCCACCTCTTAGGCATTCGGCTTCGCGATTCGCCACCTCACTCGGTTCTGCCTTCCACCCAGTCCTGCCTCACTACGCCACGGTCCCTAGGCGACAGCAAGCCTTTCCCCAAGCCCCGCCCCCTGCTCCTGCTCCAGCACCTGCCCCAGCTCCACCTCCCCCACCCAAGTCTGTGGTGTGGTCGGCGTGCAACTTCACTCCCCTGCCACCTTCACCCCCTGTCATGATCAGCAGCCCCCCAGGGAAGGCCGCAGGTCCACGACCGCTCATCCCCATTGCGGCACCTTCCCCTCTCACCCAGAAGCCCCCATCGCCGGCCCCCAACGGCCCGCCCATGTTCCCCGCACCTTCTCCCGTGACCATCCCACACAGCCACACCCCAATCGGCATGTCCTGCCCAACCCCGCCTCCCCCACCTACACCGCCCCCCCTACCCTCCCCCATAGCCCCCCCTCCATCTTCCTCCTTCGTCTCGTCTCCCCCCTCCTCATCCCAGGCTCCTGGTGTGCCCTCTCCCTCCACAGCACCCCCTGCTGCCGCAGCCGCCGCCACCTCTGCCTCTGCTGAGCACCTCTCCCTCCCCGTGGGCCTGGGCCTGTCGGGGCCGGGGGAGCCGGACACAGCTACAGGCCCAGAGCCCCACCCGCCTCAGTGGGGCTCCTCCTGTCAACCCCAGCCCCAGGGTAAGGCCGCCAGTCCGGACTCTCGTCTCTCTTTCTCACTGCCTCTCTCCCCTCTGTCTTTCACTGCTCTTTGACTCACACACTAACAAGGGGGCTGTTGAACACTGTTGGATCTGTTACCTTGCCACTGAACTGGCCGCAGTACAAAGTGGGTCCTAGAATACGCAGTGATGTCAGAGGAGTTTTCCCTTTCACTCGAGGAAAGAGTTGGTCCTGGCTGCTGTAACCTGACTCCGCATTTATTCAAGTGACTTTTTCTCACCATTGAAACAGCTGCTTTGGTGACTATTGTGGGATCATCTGGTGTAGTAGTCACTGTTGCTTAGGCTTGTCTAACTTCTTTGTCAGTCTTGTAAACTGCATGTATCTCCATGTGCTTGCCGCTTAAAGGTCTGTCTGGCTGACTGACTGTTCATTGGATATGAAATATGTATGGTCTGTCAGCTTGGCATGTCTGTCCAGGTCTGATAGTTATTACGTGGATACAGATGAGTGACTGAAATCTGCATACAACCGCTGCCTTTTTCATCTCTTGGTTGTGTTTTTGTCTTGACGATCCGTTTCTCATCAAAAGTTCAACTTTTTTTTCCACACCTGTGCTAATCTTATCATTTTGCCATTTGATTTTCCCTTATGTGACTCTTCACTGTGTATCGTCAGATCTATAGCAGCATGCACAATCCGTTGAAGTCATTTGCAAAGTACCCATTTGTGACCAGATCAATCCTCATTCCCATATAATTATTCTGCAGTGTTGCAATTGATTTAGCTCAATAATATTTCAGTGGTCTTCTATTTCAAGTTCACTATAAACATGTAATATATTAAAACAGAAATTAATAAAGATATATGTAAGCTTGCCATCAAAACACTTAGTGTCTTCAGTTCTCCTAATGGCAGTTGTACAACATGATATGCACCATTTGATCATTTGTAAAGTTATAAATTTATATCCATCCATTTTCTAACCCGCTTCATCCTGTACTCAGGGTCACGGGGTGCTGGAGCCTCTCCCAGCCTATCTCTTAGGGCGAAGGCGGGGTTCACCGTACTGTTTGCCAGTCAGTCGCAGGGCCACAGTTTAAAAATGTGAAAGCAGGTGTCTTTTTTTATTCACTTTGATTTGCACATAAATACAAAGTTACTTTTTACCATTTTAATTGTCCTTGAAATAGTTACAAATAATTAGCTTTGCACTGCAAATTCAGCACTGCTCCACTGACCTTTACTCTGTTGCACTTCTCTTATTAGCCACAGGAGGTGTTCTAATGACCTTTGACCCCAGACATAATCAAACTGATTGGATAGAAGGGACTGGACTGGTTTAATATTGATCAAAGCCCAGCACATCATAGATTATTCATCATGGATTAAAGTCTGTGATGAGAACTGGGAGCAATCATCACATGTGAAGTAACAATTTTGCTATGGTGCTTGAGAGGGTGTTTATATTATGCTTGTACAAATTTGATTGTATTTTGGCAGACTACCATTATATGTAGGAAGATGGTATTGACCTTTGTGTAGCTGCTGCCTAGGTTACTGCGTTAATTATCTTTGGGTCATCATCAGTTATTTTCAATGTGTCATTGTGTGTGTGTGTGTGTGTGTGTGTGTGTTTGTATGTGTGTCATTGCACCAAAAAGTGTTTTTTCTAGATTTAATGCTCAGTGTTGATTGTCTCTGCTCCCGGACAAGGTTAGGCAATAAATTAACTGATATTTGTTGTTCATCACTGTAATTATTTGGGATTTTTAACATGATCAAAATAACTTACCATCATTTCATGTTGCCCAGCCCTACAACTACCTATAAACCCTGTCACTACTACTCACTAATGCTGCATGTTGATAAAATACATTTAGCTGTAAAGTGATGTGGCATGCTATCATAGCAACCCTAACCCATATTATGTGTATTTTATGTTCTGTTTCATCTGAAAATCACATCCACCATTATTGCAATAGCAATACTTTGTCAGGTGTAACCTGACAAAGACTTTGCTTTTTAGGTTCTTCCAGGTTTGTTAAATCCTACAATACTACAATGAGTGAAGGCAAATAAGCATTTGAAACTAAGCAGATACATAGAGAAATGTATCGTTTTTCAAAAGTGATATCAGTCTACCTTGAAATTAATTCGGCTTATACTGTATGTATATATATATATATTATATATATAATATAGTGTGTATATATGTATATAAATTTTTTATGGTGATGTTGATATGATTTTGTCAGAACGGAGTCTGAAATCAACAGGTTTTTGCTCTGTAATAGTTCCCATCCAAACAAATGACAGTTTGAATTGAATTTTCCATCCCTGTGTCTCTGCCCATCCCCCACCTTGTATCCCATCCCCCCAACAGACTTGGTGCAGACCCCAGGGTTGACCACCCCCACCCCTCCCCCACCTCCACCCCTGCCACCCGGCTCCACTGTGACCTCTGCGGCCGCCACCCCGGCCGTCACTCCCACCACCCCAGTCGGCCACCCTCCCCCACCCCCACCTCCTCCACTCCCTCCTACACTGACTCCAGGCGGGACCCCCCCTCCTCCGTCAGGTCCACCACCTCCTCCCGGAGCCCCACCCCCACCCCCTGCGCCTCCCCTTCCCGCCGGACTGTTCTCTCCTGCGGAGGACCGCCCCCTCTCAGGTCTGGCCGCTGCCCTCGCCGGAGCCAAGCTGCGCAAAGTGCCAAAGGTGAGCGCTTGATTGGTTATTTGATCATTGAAAGGCTTGACAACCCATGTCTGTACTTGTATAGCTCTTCTTATCTGTACCATACAAGTTCTAGTTCATCAAACAATTATTAAGGTGATTAGATGCATATATGCATACACAATCCTTCTTTTTTTTTATCCATCTTGGTTTTTCGTCATACACTGACAGAAACATTGTTGATACACACACAGCCTCTTCATACATAATCACACAGAATCACTGTCACTGACACATTTACGCACACACCACAAACACAGTCATACACAGACAGACAGACACGCACACACACACACGGTCACCATCTGTCATATCTCGTCTCAGACCCAGAGGAGGTTTTCAGGACATGTAATTCTGACAGCCCTCCTGCAGAACACTGCTTGTCTGCTTTGTAACATGACAAAATATAAAAAACATCAACTGTTTTTCATCTCTGGTACGAACATAAAAAAAGACAGCAGTAAGTTTTCAGTTCTTATATTGTTCTCAGAATAGAGTTAATACTTCCCCCTGAACTTGGCAAATTTAGTTGTGTTTCATAAGTGCTGCTCCTTGTATCCCTTCAGAGTGACGATGCAGGGGCAGCTCTGGCAGCAGCCATGTTGGGGGCTGGAGGGGCCGTGGGGGCCAAAACTGAAGCCAGAGGCAACGGCCCTCTGCCTGGAGGAGGAGGGCTTATGGAGGAGATGAGCGCACTATTGGCCAGGAGGTAGAATCATAACATCTTTTTGTTAGCTTCTATATAGCTCAAGCTAGACATGTACAATGTTTCAGAAATTAATTTTTATCATAATGTTTATCATAATAAACATTTCTGACAGTACCTTTTTAATCCCATTTAACATTACCATTATATTACATCGGTGTATTTGCTGAAGGTCAAGAGGAGCAGATAAAAACAAAAGCAAAGTGTACCAAAAAAATGTGCCAACCGTTAATACTAAGAAGGACAATGATCAACGTTACCTTCCTCCTTATAATAATGTACTTAATAACAATATGTAACAAAAGCTGCTATGACCAATATACAGTATATTATACATGTCAGTCACTTAATCGCAATGTTGGTTTTTTAAAACATTTTAAAGAATAATTAAATGATCATACAACCTGAAAGGAGAACAACCATTCAGTCTCCCTGTGGTGAGCAGAATTCAGACTTGATCTCTTGTGAAATCCTAGTTTAACCGTACTGTATGGAATACATAAATTACTGGTGGAATTGAAGTAGATCTTAGCTTAAGGTGAACCTAAGCTTTGTTAAAAAGCTTAGGTTGAGAAAGAAATGGTTTGAGCTGTGGTTAAACTGTACATGGGCTTTTACAGGAGAAGAATTGCAGAAAAGGGCTCGTCACCTGAACCTGACCAGAGATCAGTAAGTATCATCAGTCCTCTGTCTGTGATTTCTGTTTGATTTGGTTCTAAAATATCGTTACTTGCCACTCACACAATAGCTCCCCTGTGTGATAACACACACAGTTTCTCCAGTCTGTCCAGGCTGTGCAGGAAGCAATGCATTCACTGCATTCCTGTCTGGAATTAGTCGTCAATCACTCAGTGCTTTATCTGTGTGATAGTCTGCGTGGATGTCATGGAACACATTCTTATCTTACTACTTCATCTTTATCTTACTACTACTTCAAGTCTCAAATACTTGAACTGCAGAGAAAGCCTTAATTTGTAGTGTATGGGTGCATTTGATCATATTTTAGGAAGATGTTTCCCTGTAAATTAATTAAAACAACAATTTCTTCATGTTTATGAAACACCTTGATAAATTAAAATAAGTTGTCTTATTGATTGTATTCACTTGCACTTTGTTGTTTTTCCATAAAATTTTAGCTCACTGCAACAAAATTCAACATACAGCACATTTCACATTAAAAGTTCCCCATCAGTGATGACTTTCATTGTCAATATATTAGCAACAATTAAAGAGAATGTGGAGCAAGTTTTTAAATGGTAGGAAACGATTGCTGAGTCAGTTTCTTAATTTTGAGTTGTTACAAATCGCCTGTGTACCACCTGGTGTACCATCACATACACATGACTTTACTAACATTTGCACAATTCTGATTTACACCTCAATACAAAGACAGTAAGTATACGTAAGCATAGATTAATGGGTGTTGTTGTTAAGGGCATGATTCAACCCTTCATTTTTTAACAGAACTTACAAATTTGCAGACATTTTGCCTTAGGCTCACATTTTAAGTTTAAATTAAATCATAATCAAAAGCTAGCTGTTTCTTTAAGTCACCAGTTTAAAAGAAGCTTTATTCCCTCCCCCTGCCTGTGTAGAATCCTGATTATCACCACAAGTCACATATGTGGCCCCCTGAGTGTGACTCATCTTTGACCTTTGAACCCTGTTTGTCTGTCCAACAGGAGGAGGGTGAGATTAACACGACCCCTAAAGTGTCAGCCTGTAGCACACCAGGTGAGTGTCAGAAGGAAGCAACACTCAGAGTCTGAAGTTTGGGGGGAAATCATCAGCAACAAGACTCAATATGCACCTTCCAAACGCAGGCGATGAGGATCAGGGTCAGACTCTTCCTTCAGCCTTTCACTGGAATCACAGCTAACCTCCTGTTGTATAGTTATTGGAAGCACCGTTATTGGAATTTCACACTGAGTGGCTGAACATGTCAAATGATCAGAAGAGTTTGGCTTTCATGTTTCTGCTGTGTTTTATTTTTGTTTTCTCAAGACATGCCCAGGAAGCCATGGGAACGAACAAACACCATGAACGGTAGCAAATCTCCAGTTATCGGAAGGTACAGTATCTGTCCACTTCTCTGTTCATTTGTTGCGTGTTGTTACATTAAAGTACATTTTATATTCTGAAATGGTTCAGAGGTTTATTTTTCCAAAGTAAGTTTTATCTGTCCATCTGAATGGATAGCAGCAAAATGTCATTTCCCCAGTAAAAAGGGCATATCAACATTAGCATCACTTAGCTTTAGCATGGTGCACTGCTGGGCCGTTCAGCGCTGGCTAACATCACTAAAGCTTACATCGCCTTCATGTGCACGTTGGATGTGCATCAGACACTCAACTTGAAACTGATGTGTCTGTGTGAGTGAAGAAGAACAGGGTGGTATCAATTTTTTTATTGGCAGGTATTTTTTTTATTATTTTGGATTTTGTCAACCACTTTGGTGCGATGAATGCGTGTCAACCACACATATATTTTAATGTGTGATTTCCCCAGTGTTACTGCATACTTTAGGTGACATTTAGCTGTTAACATCTACGTGGTTTTATACATCCAAAGGACATAAATGCTCACATGCTCTCCTTCAAAAGTCTTTGTGGCTAACTAAGACAGGCTGATGGGAAGGGCTGGAAAAACATGAGTAAATGTATGACTAGAATATGCTTACTATTAACAGAAGTAAACAGAAGTATGGTAAATGCAACTGCAGCCTTTTAATGCCACTTAAGTCTGTTTTTTACCCCCAGATCCAACTTTAGTGATTATTTATAACCAATAAAAGATACTTAAGAATTTAAGGTTGGTTTAAACAGTGCTAAAGGTTCATCTTTCATATTTTCTGTTAAATCCCAAGGAAGTGTGCTCATTTTGAATAAACATAAAGGTGAGTGACAGCCCTGTCACCGATTGGACTGGGGACATGCACAGATAGATACTAAGCTGCAGTGTTTAAAGTCAGTGTCTCTGCTGCTCACACAGAAGAGAGTCTCCGTGGAGAAATCCCATTGGAGCAGATTCCTCCAGCAGGTAGAGAGAAAAGGCCCTTGAGAGTTTGAGAAATCCTTTTCTTTAAAACAGTCTCCCTCTTTTCATCAGTTTGCTGTGATGGGCGTGGTTTTGTTGGAGAGGGGTTATTTTCAAGTGCTTGGATGAAATGTTTGGAATGAATCATGTGTTCTGTCTTTATGTTCTTTTCCAAATTTGCCAACCTGCAGGGACTGTTCATCTGTTGTTTGATATGTGCCATTTGGTACAATTTGTCATGTGGTGTTTTCTAAAATCTGTATGATGGATTTCTAATGTTGTTCGGTCATTGTTTTTGCATGCTACTCTGCCCACTGCTCTCAAAACTTTTTCCTTTAAAATAAGGAAATCCAAATGTGTGTGGGACACTATACCTACACCCACCATATCATACACACAGACACAAAAACGAGTGTCCGCCCAGTGCAGAGTAGCCTTGGCACAGTATTATCATTGCAGAGCCAGAGCAGATCCAGCAGGCATTTGCAGATAAGACCCTGCTGTGTGTGGGCGCGTGTGCATGTGTGTGTGTGTGTATGTGTGTGTGTGTGTGTGTGTGTGTTTGCGCACAAAAGAGGAGACCAGATGGGCGTTTTTGATTCCAGCTTATTAAAAGTGACTTTAATATGTGAGAGCTGAGCACTCTAGGACTGTTAGTGCACTCATACACATGTTTTTATTCTGTATTAGAAATGTGTATTAAATTAAGTCTTCTTTCAATAGAAGCAACAAACAAAGGCAACTGATGAATTAAACAGCTACAGAAAACTATGAATTTCCTTTAAGGTTGTTGACTTTCAAATTTAGTCTGACTTACATACAAGAATGTAGTATTGTAGTATTTCCCATTCTCAATAATTACTGGACTGACTGTACACTGCACAGTCAGGAATTCGTTTAGCTCTCAGCTACTGTCCTGTTTTGTCCTGCTCTACATGTGTTATAAACACTAAAGGAGCACAAACTTAATTTCTGTGTCACAGTATACAGTATTTCCAACACATAGCTACTAAATAACCTGCTGCCAAGCTCATTTCCTTTTCATTCACTTCCTCTTCCTGGCACACTTCCTCTGTTGAAAGTGATTGGCTGCTCTGTAAATTTGTGCCTCCAAAGACTCTTAATTCTCACAGAGGGTGTAGAGTTCGGTCACTTCTACAGACCATTAGTGCACTACAGGCTCTTTTCTCAACATGTGGGAGAGGATGTGTGGAAACAGAGGTTTAACCTCCCTGCCAGAAGAGAGATGTTTGTGTGTGTGTGTGTGTGTGTGTGTGTGTGCGTGTGTTTGTTTGCTTTTGCGTGTATATATGCATGTCTAGGTGTGTGTTCTTCCCAAATGTGTGTGCATGCTATGACCAGAATTAGGATTAGGGTTACCTTGTTGTGCATTTTATACCAAACCATTGTGCTGAGCATATTAAGTAAATAACAGATGAAAAACTGGTGGTACAGCAACATAAAGGTCAAATGAGTATTTAGAATATTCTTGCATGTTATGATAGTTCAAGATTCATTGTTCTATTAAGATTTTCTGGAGAATATGCTGAAATCATATGGCTTTACATCACACAGTATATTGACTTGAACAGAAAAGTTATCACACAGGGAAACATCTGCAGCCAACCACCAGATGTTGGTAATATTTCTACAACTCACATTCTTACTAGCTGTAGCTCGTATCATAGTTATGTAGTTATATATAGATACTGCAGTCTGAAGCCAGAAGCTGTGGGTTGAGTGAGCCTACTTTATCCAAAAAGTGTTTATTTAATATACGTCACAATGTAGCAAACAGTGTTGTTCCTTGAGCGACCTGTTTTTTCACCTCACCCCTTGCTCCTTCTCATTTTTTTACACAAAGTTTGACTCTGTGGCTTATCTCTCCTCACAGACCTAAGTCCACTCCTACACCTACTGCATCCTTAAGTGCCAATGGTGTGCCAACAGAAGCTGTTGACTATGACAGATTGAAACAGGTACGTGAACACCTGCATTATGTTTTCAAGAATTTTTAACTGGATTGTAGTGTCATTCAACTTGGCCAGCAATTTAATTTCATGGGATATATTTATAGTACTTTACAATAACGCATTTAATTTATCTCCTAAACCTCTATGCTGAGGGGCTGACAGAGTTTCTTTTCTGATTTGTGATAATTGCTCAGATCATCTGGGCTCTTAAGCTGTGCAGATATGTAATCAGTACCCTCAGCATTTTGTGAAATAAAAATTCCAAACAGACAGAAATAGATTTAAACACTGATAATAATTTTCATGTCAACGAATTTTAGTAGTTTCTTATCCTGATTTTTCTTGGTTTCTCTCTATTTTTCCTCTCCTTTGGTCAGAAATGTTTCATGCAAGATATATATAAATACATAGTATGCACATACATATATATTCATTAACAAATTCTTGAAAATCTTGAAATGTGTAAAATTGGCTTCAGTTATGACCTGTATATTCAAAATATTACAGTAATGTTAAGTAATATATAACGGTGGTGGGACATTGCCGTGAGGTCCAGCATCTGCTTATAGCTCATCTCATTCGTAACCTAAACTGACAGAAATTTTCATTGGTCAGTTTGTGTTTTCCATAGCTAATTATGCAGCTGTGTTCCTATTATAACAGTGTGGGTGTGTGCAGTGACCCGTCATGTTATAAAGCAGCTCCTCCCTCCGATCTCTGTGAATGAGCCTGTTAGATAAGTGCAGAGTCTCTCAGAGTCCTGCCTATCTGTCACAGCAGTGGAACAGGAGAGAGATGACACCCTACAAACCCGCCACTATACTCACCCCCATTATTGGTTTCTCATTCATTGTGATTTTGAGGCAAAAGACTAGAGCTCAAACTTCAGGCACATATCACTAATTTACCCACACACCTTCTCTCTGACTGTTTGTTTACATCTTGCTGTCATTAAGTAAGTCTTAAGGTCTAATCTCACAAGGATTCCCCACACAGGGATAAGCTACTTTGAGGAGAACACAAGGAATCTGTCTTTGCCTGTTGGAGAGGCTCCACCTAACTAAAGCCAAAAGAAACTCAGTCAATTAGCCTCTCCTTATGTCCTTATGACTGTTGAAGGAAAGTTGAAGGTGGAAATGAGAGCCGCTTGGTCGCACAAGACTCTCTTTGTCTCTTCTTTGAGGCTTGACCTCGTTTGTATGGAAACATGACATTGTTTTGTTTATTTTTTTTCAGGACATTCTGGATGAGATGAGGAAGGAGCTGTCAAAGCTAAAAGAGGAGCTGATTGATGGTAATTATCACTGAAACCTGTGATCTCTGTCCACACACACTCCAAAAACTGACACTTTGATTAATCTGGAAATCAAACACAAAACACCTTCATTGTTTGCACTGCGCGTTGTACAGATAATTTATTTTTCAGCGGTTTAAAAGAAATGCTGCCTGAAGACAGGAAGTGGAATAGCACACATACTCTTCTCAGAAATGCAGAGTAATTCATTTGTTAACATCAAAGGTGCTGTTATGACTCATAATTTGTGAGTCATAATGTAGTTTATGTTCATGTGAACAAGCATAAGCAGCCCCTTCACATGCATCAGTGTATGTCGATACTAATGTGCTATATACTAATGCTGCATTTTTCAAGTGTGGCTCTGCATCGCTGCAGATGAGCTGCATGCGGGTTTCCAGCAGCTGGCTGTACTCATCTCAGTAGACCGTTGTGGACGGATGCCAGTAGAGCCTTAGTGCTTTCTAGATATCAAAAATGTAAAACATTTATATTAACTATCTGTGACACATTAAGTCAAATGTGGCATTCCGATCGGATGTAAAGTAACAAAGTATGCCTTTCAAAAATCTACAAATGCACTCAGCACTTACCAATAGCTGTAGAATATGAGCAATGCTGGATTGCAAAGTGGGCAAAGGCTCCATAGGATTTCACAGACATTACATCTTTTTAAGGTGTGTTTTGGTACCTTGACTCCACACATTGCTACATCATCTGTCTGAAAGGACCAATCCAGAACCACCGTCACATGTCATGTTGAGCACTGGTAAAAAATACAAATTAAAAAAAAGAAAAGAAAAGAAACCCTAAAAAATAAATAATCTTTTCTTTGTGTTCCCAGCAATCAGGGAGGAGCTGGGCAAGTCCAGCACGGCGTAGAGGATCCAAACTCCCTCTTCACAACATCAACATCCACATGACCCAACAAACAACCATAGTCAATTTCAGACATGACAATACAACAGCGGAAAATAAAAATCAACACAACGGTGGAGGCGGAGAAGACAGTACTCATATTAATATTGAGAGAGCACAGAGCAGCATTGAACAGAACAACAGTGACAGGGTGGTGGTGGGAGGCTTCTAACTCTGATAGCTGTGACTCACAGAATCCACTCTATGAAGGCTCAAGTTTCTGCTGCCTCCCCACCCCACCCCTTCCTCCAGCTGAGGGCATCGCATCCTGGAGGACAGTGCACGGTCTGAAAGAGAAGCAAATGCCTATATGCAAAGATGATTTCTCTTTGTCCTATAACAACAAGAAAAAAAAAACACACAAAAACAATGCTGAACTCTTCAATGATACTGTATTAACCATTGGCGCATAAGTGAACAACAACATTGATGCTAAGAATCAGAACTCTTGTGATTTATTATCAAAAGGCACGTTTTATTAAGTGAGTCTGAAGACAGGAAGAAGGTGGGGATGGAAAATAAAAACTTTTTTTCCCATAATGCCATAGGGGTAGCGTGTGTGTGCGCGCGTGTGTGTGTGTGTATGTGTGTATGGGGGACTGACAGTCTCTGGTGAGGTCCACCACTGCAGGACACTGTAAAGCTTGTCTTCCTCAAATACTATTTTAACCTGAATATGTACAAAAGAGAGAAAAAGTTATTTAGAAAAAACAAAGTATCTATCAACCATGTCTGTTTCAGTGTAGATCTATGGCCATATCAAGTAGCTCAATAATCCAATCTTAAAACAGGATGCTCTCTCGTCTGTCTCATCGTCTGTGGAATCATAACCAGATGTGTTGTTTCCCTCCTGAGGTGAGCGCTCTATGGAGATGTTTCACTGTCATTTCTTTGTTCATACTGCTGAGTGGCAGATGGACGAGACGCAGAGAGTAGCTGCCTGTCAGACAGCAGCCATTGTAGCTCTCTACCAAACTTTATCTGTCAACAGAAGTGCTGATTTATTAATACCCATCATGCTTGTTGACCATGGCCAGACATGTAGATAGAACTGACTTTTCCTTCCAGTATGATTTGATTTGAAGATTCTCTCTCCCCCTTTCTCTCTCAGCCTCTGTCATGTTTGTCATGTTTAGATACTCCGTTTGGTGCATGTACAGTTGTTTTCCTATATGGTAAGGGTCGCAAGTCTGCCACGAAATTGCATTATATGTCACAAGTTTTATTACAAGCAATAAGTGTAGCATCTATTTTAAGGCCCACCTGCCCCAGTCCTGACACCATCAAACATTTTTCAGTGTCTGTCCTTTTTGGCCCTCCTGAGCACCTGTTGGACAATGTTACTGTGTGACACCACACCACCTCTTGTCAACTTTATAGCAGATTTTCTGTGAAACTGAAGGCTGACATGAAAGAATATTAGAGCCACACTGTAAGAATAACTCCACTATAAACTCCAAGAATACTGTATCTTTAGCCTTGTTGGAGCTGAAGTGTTTTTTGATCCTTTATTTTTATTTTGCTGCATTTATAAAGTAAAACTTTTGAAATGTGCACAGGATAACCCAAATATCTAAGAGATGGTGTCCAACTGAGGACATGAATGTGCCATTTACTATTTCACCAGTGCTTAGTGATGATGTGTTTGTTTCATCTTCTTTCTTTGCCTTTTTCTCCTGCCGCTGTCAAATGAGAATCTTTATTTTCCCTGAGATTTTACATATATGAAGGGATTTTTTTCTGAAATAATTTGTTTCAACATTTTCTTCAATCCAGTGTTGAGTTTGTTTCACTAAAACCTCAACTTACAATCAATTTAAGAAGGATATGTTATGAGCTGAGAAACTGATGTCCAAATACTGTAGATGTTGTCAACGTAAAAGATAAAAGTACATTTCTGCACTCTTGTTGTCTAAATGAGATCCTGAGGAGGGACAGTTCAACTGATATAATCAAACCTTTTGACTGTCTGACAACCACAGTGTGGTCATAAAAACAAGCTTAGTTCTTGAAAGAACCTAATTTCTAGAGGATTCCTGCATCATAAGAAATGCCACATAAGTTTTTTTCTAAGTTTTAAATGAAGCTCTCTACTTTTAGCTGTGTGAATTTTGTGGTACACTGATTGTTACATGAGAAGTCATGAGGCAAGAAAGCGCGAATACCATGACTGCAGTGCACCCATAATGTCACAGTTGTGGCTCCCTTGCAACAGTAACTGTATTTATAACTTAAAGGGAGATTCCTTTGGTTTAATATTGCACTTTTATAAAGTTAGGAGACATACTTGGGCGGGGGGAAACTCAAAGTGAAATCAACATTGAACATCACAATTTTAATGCTAAAATAATAAAAAAAAAATAACTCCAAGCTCTGTTTGCAATGCTAGATTTTACAGTCTCTGGTGATGTCACAATGATGTCATCAGGGTTACTTTCTCAGACTTGACGAAGCTTCTCTAGAACCACATGACAAAAGTGACTTTCTTACATGGGAAATTAGAAGAGTGCTCTTTTAAGTTATGATTAATAGTGACTAGGAGTTAGGATCAGGCTTTGCGTGTACCTGGGAATCCTAGAAAGCTTTGCTAATCAGTAGTTATCTGTGACTCCTGGATCTCATACAACAAGACTGGGTTCAAGGGCTTAGATGTTATAGCTTAGCCTCAAAAGTTTGGATTTGAGAAAATGACCTTCCCTCCCAAGTTTCTGTCATTTTCTTTGGATTGGGCCAGTTTGGGTCAAAGATGTTAAAATTACTTCTTGGGCTAATTCTGATTTAGACATACAGATGCCATAATCCTTTAAGTGTTGACAGGAGTTTTTGGCATCATTTTCAGATTTAATGTCTGTGCTGTGCTTTATTTCTCCATCAATAAGGTTGTTCCATCTTCCATCATCCACTTTTTTAAATGGAAACACCCAGCAGAGAGGCTCCCTAAGTGTTTGTGTACACAGCATTGATTGCACTTTAAGACAAAAACCCACAGAGCAATCCAACATACTCTGACAACAGTTGCTTAGAGCCTCTGTCAGTGTGGCTATCTCACCAAAGGATTCAACTCGGCAGGCTCCTGCTAAGCATAATCTCTCAAACAAAGTCGCCTTTCTTATTTTTGTATCATTTTATCAAGAAAAAAAGGAGGATGTTTGTCTCTATGTTCAGTCCTTTGGACGTCATGGCAGGTGAAATGTTTTGATCAAGAAAAGTTCAATCTCTTTGTGAAGCTATGTGGTTTGTGCCTTGTTCCGAAGTTGCATTTAACATGTCAAAGATATAAAGATGACTAGTAATAATATCTAGGGACTGTCATTCTGATCACACTCAGTTGGGTTTTTTTTTTTTGTTTGTTTGTTTGTCTTTCTTTTTTCCACCATGGTCCTTTTGATTTGAAGGGAGAATTTAATGACCTTGGTATTGTTCCCCACCAAGAAAACATATTTGCACCAAGATCTTCTTTGTTTGCGTTTTTCTTTTTTTTTTTAACATAATTTTGATTTATTTCCATACAGTGGTGAGGTTGCTTTTCAAAAGTACAATCAAACCTTTGAGACATAAGGCCTATTAAGCATTCAAAGATGATCTTCGCTCTGAGATGATTTTTCTAAACTTTCTAAAGTCCAGATGAGTCTGGCTGCAGTGTTCTGTGTTCCCTCATGCCATTTAAATGTCAAAGCGACTGTTTGTGCTCAGCAGCTTAGCTTTCTTTTTCTTTTTTTTTTTAAATCTATTTTGTCCTCTGCATTGAGGTCTGTTCCATGTTAATGTCTGACAGAAACATTTATCTTTGTCCGTAAACCCAGTTTTGTTGTGAGGGAACTGAAGGGATTGTGAATTTGCAGGAACATTTGCTGAGATGAATATGGCTTAAGCAAGTTTTATGGATGGGTTTCCAGACTTATTATTTTATCATCTGCATTGTACCATACTGTTTTCATGTTAATTAGTCTTTTCTTACATGCTAACATTGTTTTGTTTGAACAAATTAAATAAAAATTGCAATACAACACTAGAACATGCTTCCTTTTAAATGATGTTCATGTAGATTTTCTGCTCTACTCGTGTGCCACACTTGTTTTTTTTTCCAAACATCAAATATCATTATTTGAGCTAATGTCTCTCTTGATCTCTTTTCAAATTTTAGCTCCAGATGAGAGCTCCATATCTAATTTATGTTATTTATTAATGCCAAATAGTGGATTTGGTTACTCTTTACGTCAGTTACACAGGAACCTAATGTTTGCTATCATCAGCAAAACCTTTGAGTGAATTGATTATTTGTGCAGATTTATTGTCTCCTTTTTCAGAAGCATCAGTGTCTCACTCAAAGTGAATACACCAGGTCACCCTCTGTTTCATGGGCCATTAACTATAACAACATGTCTGACTCTTCCACAGCGCCTCACGTTCAGTCTCGGTGGCAGAGAACAGGAAGAGGAAGACTAAGTGAAAATGAGAGCACGAACTTTTAAGCCTGCATGATGTGCATGCCTTTGTGCAGTCCTTCCGTCTTGTGTTGCTGTCTTCCACTTAGCTGAACCAGACTGCTGATGCCTTCCGGGTAAGTGAAAGAAATGACAGAACTGAGGGCAAGACAAAGATTTGAACCTACAAAAAAAGTTGTGGTTTGCACTCAGTGTGTGAGCTACAAGGGATATTATCTGAATTTTGTAATCAACTTCCCCTCCAGAGTCAGATGTATCACACCTGTTCTATAATTTTTTCACTCTATCTAATCAAGCCTTTGGTATTTTTTCTACTCTTTCTCAAATGCAACACAGGTTTTTTGTTTTTGTCCACTTAGAAAATCTGAGTTACTCGCTGGAGTCAATGATGTATGAAATGAGAGAAACGATCTGAACAAAGGGGAGAGCTGTGGAAAAAGTGAAGAGAAATGTGGAAAGCACCGGAAAGAGGAGGGTTTCTATGAGTGTTTCTATACAGGTATCTTTTGTTTTTTAAACACAAACTAGCTGGCACAATCAGTGTATATATTTGGCAGGTTTTTATCTTTTAACAGGATAACTTTCTCTTATTTGAAAGGATCACTTTACTGATTGGATTCATGTTTAATAGTATAATACATTTGGATTTGTGGATATGGTATTTTGCAAAAATTATACAATTGTGCATATTTCCCTCTGATTGTATTAAAGTTGTGAAAACCAAAAAGCACATTCTCAGAACACAACATAGTATCTGATCTATTTCATAAGAACCATAAAGTTTCACTGTGTCTATGCAAGAAACTGCAGTTGCCACAAATATTCTCATTCTGATTGCAGGATCAAACCTTTGCTCAACTTAAAGAAGACTGGCACATTATTGCTTGTAAAAATGGTTTTGTACAGCTTCTCTTTACAACACTTCCTGTGGGCGGGGCATAGAGAGGTCTTGGCAGTGCATTTGCAGTTCATTTGAGGTTTTGTTTGACTTGCAGCCAGAGAGGGGTTGTGCTGTGGCAAAAGCTGCTCTAAGACAGGAAAACACTCTGAGCTGCAGAGAGAAAGAGAGAGACGAGGAAGCTGAGAAAACATTGATGCTGTAATTTGATTGGAGAGTTTGAATTTTTAAAATCAGTTTTCTTCCTCTTATTGTGTCTGTGAGCCTTGTGTATGAACAGCAGGTGTGAATAATGTGTCACAACAGTCATGTCTCCCATAACCATTTGCTTATGCAAATGAAACACGACATGCAGCTGTTTCGAACTCTTCTCTGCTTAAACTTCATGTCTGAGTGACTTGGCTCACTTTCTAAAAGTAATTTTATGAATTCACTTTCATTACCAGTGTACTTTCCCACTAAACTGTAATATGTAATAACCTGTTTAATAAATCCACGATTATTAACTACAGTAATATTATGACACTAGAAATGAAAGTTGGATGAGTTACCCACTTAAACAATAAAGGTCATGAACATCTCTTTAGAGGTAGACCTGATTAAAATTTAACATTATTTTTTTTTGTTCAAACTGTGAAAAACCCTGTGTTCTTTTTTTTTTAAACTATATGAGGAAGTATTCATCATTCAGAGAGATTCATTGTTATATTTTTGTTTGTTTGCCATAGAGAGCATATTGGATCTGTTATGTTATCTACTAATTTATAGTGGAGATAACTTCACATTTCAGAAATATGAGGGCCAATAATAGGTCATTATGCAATATAATTATGCAAACATCTTCCAGTCTCTTTTTCTGTATTTATTTTTGTTTTAATAAATGTGCTCCTATGATAAATTCTACAATATGAACAATGCAGAACAACAGTGCAGCCTGTGACAGTAATGACTCCATCAGTGATTTATCATCATCAGTCCCCACAGCTTGATTAACACAGTAACATTATGATGGCAGCTCCCACCGAGAAACACACAGAACATACAGCCTTTCTCTTTACTTTTAACAAAGGAAATACTTTTGCCTTGGTCATAAAATATTTGAATGAATGTAAACTGATTTAATTCACTTGATTTCCATTAACTTTCAGGTTTTCATTGTTGCAACCAACGTTATATTATTCTACATTATTAAATATAGTGGGAATTGTTCCATATTTATATGCTGAAATATATGTATTAAACGAAAAGTGGTGTATTTTAATTATTTAGGATACACTTTAATTGGATTTTATGTAATTTTCTTACCTCCCTTTTAGTATTTTAGTATTAATTATTTTCTTGTATAACTTCTTTATTGGTCTTTGTGGAATTTAGTAGTAGTAGGGCGACTTATAAGGCTAAATGTGCATGAACAGACAGTGTTTATTAAGTGATGTCTGTTTGTGTCGCTTCTACCATTTTGTCGGACGGTAACTTAACACCAGTAAACAAAGTAATCGTGACTCTTTCAGAAGCCAATCCCAGCTCGTTTAAAATCTGCCTGTAACCAATGAGAGTGCAGAGCTGTTTGAAATCCACGCTAGCCAATCAGCAGCCTTCGCGCCTTCCTAGTTACTGGTGGGTTTCGCCCGAAGAGGGAGGGAGAACAAGTGCTACGTCAAACATTAGCGAAGTCCGTTTTTTAAATATAAAGATTAATTTATAAATTCCTCGTCTTGTTAAGGAATAACTTATCGGTTCTCTACGAAATATTAAGGTAAGCGCTTCCGTCTGACGGATATGTTTTTGGTGTAAAACAGCTTTATGTTTGTCTTTGTTGGGATATTGGGGCTTAGCCGAAGCTAACTGAAGCTGTGCTGTGTAACGGCGCTGTGGTCTCCGACTAGTTCCTGAAATCTAAACTTGTTACCACTAGTCTCTTTAAAGTACTGGAACTTTTAAGTTATATCCTGGTACCCTTTCTCTCCTTAAATAGTTCACAATATTATAATAGATGTTTGATTGCTCTCTTCAGCGGCGCTACAGAAATAACAATATTGTTACCTTGTTGGACGTGCTGACCGCAAATATCCAGATTAACGACATGCAGCTTAGCAGAAATTAGACTGCGCCCGCTGAGTCAAAGACATGCATTATTATATTGTTATGCTAACATTAGCACAGTCGGGGTTATGGTCGGCGGTGCAGCATGTGTTTAAACATCGTCTGCTGGGATTCTGTCGCAGGGTTCGGTGTTGTTGAACTTATTCATGTGTGCTCACGATGTAATAGTTTGACGGGTGTGTTTGGTTTCTTCTCCAGCTATGTTTGAATGCATGACGTTTTCCCTCCTTTCCTTTACAACTATCGAGCAGATAACAAGACGAGCGATGGCCGCATACCGTTAAAGAAACAGCTCCTACGTGTAATATTGTATTACGGTGGAGCTGAGACATTAAGAAATAATAATTATTAGACTTATTAGATTTATTATTGGAGAGGAGAAATCGAGCTCGCATCCATCCGTCGAGTTGTAAAGGATATTGCACTTCACATATGTAAACGTAAAAACGACCATGTAAAGTTAACGAATGATAAATAAATGTGTTCCACGTTGTGATGCCAGAAGTCATAACACAGTATAACTGCCCAGGAGACAGATGTGTGTAGAAAGATGTAGGGAGAGTAAGTATTTTCCATTAACTCATTTCATTTTAAAGCTTAAATGAACTTTTCTTTGCAGTTGGTTCTCAGCTTTCGTAGCTTGTTATAGATTTATGTTAAAATTCCAGATGAACATAATCCAGCCTTCGCGGATCTTGTGACTTTACATGTATACGTTTGTATACGCGTCCACACAGTGTAAAGTTTGTTGGAGTGAGCGTTCTGCCTTGTTTCTTTTGCCGACCGATTGAAAGTGTGCAGATTATTTCTACTATGATGGAAGTGGAATACTACATCGGTGTTAATGCAGCTGTTCGTCGCGTCCTTGGTGGGAGCAATTTACGTCGCATGTCACATTTCAAAGGGGGCTCGTACCAGGTGGAGCTAAACAGCAGCTTTGTACTAAACAAAGGGGGGATGTCTGCTTTGCTTGTATTTAAAACTCCACCCATGTTACAACTCGTATCCTTTCATCAGTGCAGCCTGAGATCTGATGGGAAATTCTCATCAGTCGCGATTCAGCCCTGACTTCATCCCATATGGGACTCTGCAATCGAGCCAGGAGAGCAGCGCAGGGACTGACTTTGGGTGTGTTGTACTGACATGGTTTTCACCTGGATGTTGTGTATTTTTGTGTCTTTACAAGGTTAGGTCACTTACCTGTAGAGCAGCGGTTGATAGCATATGTTTGACTCTCCTGCTTGTTTGTAGTACCAAGTCTTCTTTAGCAGACTGATGGAGTTGTTTTTTATTTATAAAAGCTTACAAGAGATTAATGAAGTAGAGGAAAGGATTTTACTGTACAACACAGTGGTTTAGTTGTCAATAATCAGCTCTTATTGGCAGCTTTAACACAAAGTGGGTTTTTGATGTATTTAGATTTTTAGTACCTCTTTGGATGGCTTCAGGTTTCAAAAACACAACATGGAGAATTATGACCACAAAACAGGTACTACATACTACCTGCTATTTATTGAGGCATGGCTCTGTGTTAACCACAGGAATTTCAATTGGCAGGACTGCGGACAGGAGGCTGTTATTTGTGGCTAAAATCGTCACTAGTAGGGAGCTGAAAGTTAAGACCTAAATTTGCTGAGGCCAATGCTTGTTCTGAATGTGTTTAGGTCTGTGTTTTCTTTTGTTTTAGTTTGTCTACTGTTCTTGTTAAAGTGTTGCTAATAAAACATTAGTTGTATATGGCACTGCTTCTTCTAGATTCTAGTGCCAAAAACTGAGAGGTGTGATGGAAAAACTATATGATATAGATATAGATTAATATGTCTCTTTTACCTCCATTTGTGTCTTGAATAACCTGTGAGCAACCTGTATGTCTGTGCACTTTTCAGCTGGCAGTCAAGAGTTTGTTCCTGCAACACAGGCAAAATCATATTTGTCCACAGAAATCAATGTGCATCTAGTAGTAAACTCACCTGCTATTATCACTATTATATGAGTCACTTAAATTTTGGTGGTTGTCCCCAGACTGTCCACTGGAATTTGCAAACTGTTCCTCTCCTCTGTACAGTGGCTGCATGGCTGGCTGTGAGTTGAGCAGCTCACCTCTTTCAGACAGACAGCTTTGGGTAACCCTAGCAGGGACAGACCTGTCAGCAGTTCTGCAGTAGTGTGGTGGTTTTCTAGACATGGAGCCTCCCTGCTCACTGATGTTCATAATGCTGACCTGGCCTTGCCAACCTCATTGTGTCTACTACTGCACTCTACAGTAGGATTTTCCATTCTAAAGTGTTAGCTAATGTTGGTTGTCCAAACTCTGTAAATGTTTGGACAGTTTTGAAGCTGTCAACTAAATATGTATATATGCAGTACAATACATACGATGTATGATATATACTTTTAAAGATTTTGAATTCAGATTGTAGTGTTTAAATAGTCTGATTCTCATTCTTAAAGCCATCCCCCTAAATATAATGAGTTCTGACAGTTTTGAGTTAAATTAATTAATTAATTCAAGTTACTTCTACATGGGATACTATTTAATTCTCTTAATATTACGGAATCAGAAACAGTTGAGGATGTTTGTTTATTATGAACAACTAGCATGACAGCAGGTTGACAGAAGTAGTTTTAAGCTCTGTTTTTCTTGGTGACAGGTTGACCTTACCATTCTGCACAGTTCATCTGCCTTGTCAATTTCACACATTTGAAGAAAAGAAAAAAGAAAGAAATCAAATGCAGAATGATTTTTTTTTCTCTGTGGTTCAGGGTTCTTCCCACATGTTTGGGTCCAGACTGGTAGAGAACTTCATGATGTTGTCCTGGGGTTAAACATATTTTTACAAATTTTAGTTACTTATTTATACATCATGTTGAACTAATGTGGTTCTGTACTCTGCTTCAGTTTCTGTTTTAGATAAACTTACAGCTCAAAGTGAGGTCTTCTGCACGCGCCTACTCTAATCCTTACCCCTATGCCTCTTTGAATAACATCTGCTAAGAACAATCACATGATAAATTCAAGAGTTGCTGTTATCTGCATTGGGTTGCATGTTAAATCTGTTTGTAAATGTATTATTTTTTGTTGCTAATTTTAAGTAGACTGTTGTTTTGCTTAATCAGTAACAGAACTGTTTATTATGATCATTTTTAACAGTAACAGACTCTTTAGTATAACTGTAATTGCACTGTATGTAAATGCAGCAGACAGACGTAAAGTTGTATATTGAATACATTTAACTGCTAACTTTGTGTGAGTAACAACGAGCCCATTGAAATTTTTAGATGCCACCAGTTTTCATTTAAACGATTGTTAAAGATTAAGCTCATGCTGCGTTGCAGTGGACTGAAATGAAACAAGAAGGGCAGGCTGCAACAACAACGCCTGTCATTGTGTCAAATGAACGTTTATCACTGTACTTACGAGTGGCAAACCAGCTTTGCACTGTACTGATGTTTTCATACAAATAATTCCACATACATTTAATGCTAAATGTACAAGAATGTGTAACCTTTTAAAACTTTTATTTAACTTTTTTTTTACTTGTCTTCTTCTTGCCTTCTCCTACTTGTACTTCTTTCTCCCATGTCCTGTCTGTTTCCCCTCCTCTTTAGACTTGCTTCTGCTTACACTCTACATCTTTTTTTCTCAGATCAAAAAGGATGCCGACTGTGAAGTACCAGAGAGGGGACATGGTGATGGGCCGATGGCCTGGCAGCAGCCTGTATTATGAAGTCAAGGTGCTGCGTTTTGATGCCACAAGTCAGCTTTACACTGTCATCTACAAGGACGGTACTGAGCTCGAGCTCAAGGAGCAAGACATCAAGGTAGCCCTGGAGTCACAGAGAGACTGCCCAATGTGGAAACACCAAAAATCCATTTTAAAATATCAAATATTAATTTAGAGCAGTGGTATTATTATAGTGTGCAAACACATATTCTTGACTCTGCCTTGTAAAGTTTCAACATTTAGATTAGGTGGCTTTGTTTTCTTATGCTTTCTTTGTCGCCTATTAAAAACCATGTAATAATGGTTGCAATCCTCTCTTTTTGTTTCATTTGCTGTTTTTGCTGTCTTCAGAGTGCTGCTGGTTTCCAGACCCGCTCTCGCTCCCGCTCTCGTTCTCGATCACCAGGCCGTCGTCGTAGCCGGTCACGTTCCCCAGCAAGGACCACGCGGCGGTCATCCTCTCGCACAGCAGCAGCTGTTGCTGCTGCAGCTATAACAGAGAGTGCACCCTCATCCCGCAAGGATACAAAGCTAAAGGATACGCTTGGAGAAGCTGATGAACAGAAGGAGGTAGATCGAAAGAACAATGTGCATGTTCAGCTCTTTTTTAAATATGGCTGCCTTATGTTAGATTAGTAACATAACATTAAAGAGGCTTGCCTCTCTGCTCTCTAACTTGTTCTTCCAGGCAACTGCAAGTAATCACAACATGGTACTTATAAATGACTGTCATGGTTTGTTATGGTTAAGACCTATATACTATATTTGATAAACTTTATGTGGAAAAGGAAATAAATGTCATTGTAAATGAATTATTAAGTCTTGTCAAATACAAAGAACTGATTTTAAAGGCACACAAATGTTTGGTAAAATCATTACCATGCCACTGTGGAGAGTCAGTGTCTGTGTCTCTGTCATTCTGGACTTTGACCACAACACTATCATGTTCCCTCCACCTATTCCTCACGTTGTTGTCTTTTTTTTTTTGTTTGTTTGGGGTTTTTTGTTCCCTCTTTTTTTGTCTCTCATCTCCCATCGATCTCCCTCCATTGTTTGATTGACAGCCACAGACAAAGGCAGCTGAGAACAATAGCAACAATAAGCATGAAAAGAAAGAGGAGAATAACACTGCTAACAAAGTAAATGAGGTGAGTTTGATCTTGTCAATTGAAAACTTAAAAAATCAGATTCATATTTTGGAAAAGTCCATATTTTGTCAAAATGAAAAATGTAAATATTAATTACAAATGGAAAGTCACTAGTCACAGTGCATCTCTGTACACACAGACATCAACAGAGAGACATAGACCAAAGTCATTAAATACACTCATAACAACTTTTTGCAAAACAGTGTCAAAACCATTGACTCCACTAGAAAGCTTTAGTGCCACTTATTTACCCACAACCTTACCCACTGTTGCATCTCTCTTACGTTGAGGTTATTTTTATCAAATAGTTTTACAAAGCAAACCCTATTGGTGTTTCAGGCACTACTCACTGTCTAGTAGTGAATGGCCTCTGAGGTAAGTTAGAACTAATGGAATGTCATGATGCAGGCATGGTGGGGGGCCGTGCGTTTGTGTGTGTTTAGCAGCCGACAGAGGCTCACTCCATAAGATTGTGCTTCATTTAGCCAGTCACATGCCGTCCCAACACGTGCCACATCTGTCCACCCTGCCTTTTAATTTTTCTGGCAGCTTTGCAGGATCCCGTGTGTAGAATAATGGGCACCTGCGAAGAGTTGAGATAAAAAAAAAACAAGTAGTCAATTTGTTTGTCTTGCTAACTTTGTTGTTGTTTTGATTAAGTCTAAATCAGATCCCTGAGAAAGACTGCAGGCCTGAGATGAATTAGCTTCTAAAGTCAATAAAAGCCTGAAGTGAATAAAAACTACTCTACTACATACTGTTTCAAATAAGTTATCTCTTACATTTGTGTGTCAACACTTTATTTGCGTGTCACAGCAACAGAACACTCCACATGCTACAGTATAGTGCAAAAATGTCACACACAATAACTCACATAAAAGTAAAAAGAATGCCTGTTGATTTCACTCTTACAGTGATTTAGAACAATCACCTGAATTCCTTAATTTCATGACTGTGACAGCCCTACTCAGACCATCATCCTGTAGACAAACTGCTCCCACCCAGCCTACATCTAATTTTGTATTGTAAACTTTATGTGATGAAGGCCTTACTGCCCAGGTCTTGTGCAACTTTTGTTTCTTTTGTTTTGTTGATTTGTATGTTCAAATAAACACAAATCTTTCTTCAGAAGTCCGAGGCTAAAGTAGAGGCAGAGCTTGAGAAGAACCAGGGCCGTTATAATCTGCGCCGCAGGAAAGATGATGGAGATGCCAAACCAGCTGACGCCAAACCGGAGCAGCCCGAAGGGAAGGATGCCAAGCTGGCTGCAGCTCCTGCTGCCTCTCTCTCCACCCCACTTGACTTTGGAGGGAAAATAGGTAGAATGGACATGAAATGCTAATCTTCATCTTCAACAGAGTCTCCCACTGTGTAAATATATCCTTGTATTTACTGAGTGCTGTTAAAGGCCACAATATTATCTAAAGTTATGCTTAATTTAATTATGTATATTCATTTTCTGTTTGAGTGTTTTCTGTTAGTGTCATTTATCTGTCACAGTGTAAATAATTAAAACCAATATTTCTAATAAATACAGTGACAGTTGTATTTGATCTCAGAGGCTTCAGCTTTTCTGGCCACTTAGTAGTAGTGTAGTGTAGTTAGCTTGCAGTCTTCAGCAAGCAGAAAAGTAAACTGAGCCTGTTCATTGATGATGTGGGTTTTCCTGGTGTGTCTTTTCCTTCCACCAGGAGCATACTTCTGGCTGCTCTTCCTGCCAGCCTGGGTTCTCTTCCTGGTACTCCAAGTCAACCTAGAAGACCCCAGCCTGGTCAACTTCCCTCCTCCTGTGCCACCTCTTGAAGCCTTCTGGGATGCACAGGCTTTTGGCTTTGTCATCCTCTGGATCTTGTTCCAGGCTCTGCTATACATCCTGCCTGTTGGAAAGGTGAGTCAGAAAACCTGATTAAATATGAGTTCATTAGTAACACACAAATGCTGTCTGTTCTCCTTTGTCCTCTGTATGCTGTAGTTGTTTATAACATCATCAGTACAGTATTCCTCTGAGCCCAGTTCAAACTGTGTGAATAAAGTAGTAGCTACATTGCTCTCAGTGTTCACTGGTACAGAAAAGACACACGTGAGTCAGCACATGACTTTTTCTGTTAGTTAGCTCTGGCAGGAGGCATAAATTGGATTACTGGTCAGGAGTCTGAGTTAATGAGGTGCTCTACAGGAGTATGGAAGTGCTTGTTGTTTTTACTCCTGGGTTATCTCTGCCTTTTGATATCTTCCACTAACTCTGATTGGTCTCTGTTCATCTACATTATAAACCTTTAAACATTCTTTGTTTGGTATTTCAGTACTGCTTCATTTGAATTATTTTCCATTATATCCAGTGGATCCAGTGGAAGTTTTAGCATGCATGTATTTACTTCTGAGTACCCACCATGACTTGTGCGGAAGGGGCTGAAAATGTGCTCTTGGTCAGCTGTTAATGCTGATAGCTTCTGTTTCTGTCTCCAGCTAAGTGAGGGCATGCCACTAAGATCTGGAGAGAGGCTGAAGTACAGAACCAATGGTGAGCATGAACAATTCTTACAGCTAATCGTGTGCAGGCTCTTGTATTACTTGAACTGATCACTTCAGGGTTAGAGCTGTATATCTATTGACTCCCCTTCTTTGTCATATTAATTGAATTTCAAGATGCTTTTCAAAATTCACACATTCATATCTTCGGTCCATCTGTATCTTTACCTCTGTGTGTCCCTCCAGGTTTCTTTGCCATCATGACCAGTTCTGTAGCAGTAGCAGTAGCAGTGCAGCAGGGTGTTGACCTCACCTACATCCACAGCCATTTCCTGCAGCTGGCTTCAGCCTCTTTCCTCATCTCTCTCCTGCTTAGTATCTACCTGTACGTCCGCTCTCTCTACGCTGCCCCAGAGCAGGTTGCACTGGGAGGAAACTCTGGTATGGGAAAGATCACAAGTTACTTTCTCACTGATCAGATACATTGTGTTGTGCCTCTTTTATTTTTTCATTAATTTTGACCATTGAGTGATGTTTTTATTTCATTTCTCTCCCTCTGTTTCTTTAGGCAATGTGGTTTATGACTTTTTCAAAGGACATGAGCTCAATCCTCGTATCAAAGACTTTGATCTGAAATTCTTCTGTGAGATGCGCCCTGGTCTCATTGGCTGGGTGAGTTGTGATGGGACACCAAAGCAAACCTTTGAGCTCGCATGGAATGTATTAGATCGG
>JBAJHX010000031.1:2390648-2405884 GCA_037176925.1 Amniataba percoides | reverse complement strand
GCTGTGGAAACTCCTGATTGCTTCTCACAAATCACATCATCTCTAGTAGAAAGTCTGTATACCGGACCGCAAACGTTAGCCAATAGAGCCATTAAACACCTGAGCAACCGTAACCATGCCAAAAAGAATAACACAACAACTAGAACAATGCTGGTTCCCGCTGTCAGTCTACTCTCTCCATGTGCACGCGCACTCCCACGCGCATGCACGCTCACAGACTCACATTCTGCACACACTCCCCTCACCACCTGATCCACTCATACACATTCAGTACTAGATTGCAACCATGTGAAACACCTGAACAGATATAAGGAAACATGAACATTACTGCAGGGTCACTACAATACTTTTTTCCGAAGTCTGTTGAATGAGGTACCTCACCGGTCGTGACTGGGGTTCTTTATGGCTTTAAAATTCACTCCTTGAATTTTTTTTTTTTAAAAAGTCACTTAGTCAAGTGTTAAGGATAGTGAGTCCTTTCCTCAAAGGCACTTCTGCTCAGCTTGTGGCTGTTTTAAAATCACAAAATAAGATGCAAAAAACAAAACCACGGAAGTGGGAAATGGCCACCGTTAGAAGAAAACCAATAAAGTCTTCAAAAACACATACCAAACTTAACAAATAAACCTGTTTTTTTCTATTTTGCAAAACAGCACATTATAGTCTTAAAATAATGAGATGATACACGAATATACACTAAACGTTCGTCCAGTAGTTTTCTTTATCACTAGAAAGTTAATCGGTTTTATTTTGAAGGTCACGGGCGGAAGTCTAAACTTCTACTCTTCTTCGCTCGAGACATTTACGCAGTGAACGTTCACTGTCGGTGACTTCCGTGATATCAAATGAAGTCCAGTCCTCCAGTGAAATTTCCTCCTCAGTTATCAGCGGTGGGCAGCCTCCTCACGGCGGAACTCGTCATAACACCCTCTGTGAGTATTGCTCATGTGCCCCTCTGAAAAGTTGAGTTTATAACCCAAACACATCAGGGTTTTTCCTGAGTTTCGACCCACACCTGTCCATTTAGATTATTACAACAACACGTCGAGTGTTTTGAAGATTAGTTAGTGCTTTCATACTTTTGGTCTTCACGAGAGGTACCGAAGCACTCGGCTAGAAATTCAAAGTGAAGGATGTTGGTCTTTTAGTCAGCAGGAAGCGTGTAACGCACAGTAAGTAGTTCTGAGTTATTTTACCTGACTGATATCGTGTTTTCGTTTTTCTTCGCATGTCCGCAACGTTACTAGTTTGTAAATGTCGTCTTTTGTGTCGCATTTTTACTGCAAACATGTTGATGTTTCAGATGGGCGAGGCTCCGGCTAACACATGGGACAACAATTTCAGTCCACCCTGTAACTTAATATTTCACAGCACGTAGAAAAGTGCCTGAAACCTGTCTGCACGCCTTGTACGTGTTTCGCTGTTTTGTCAAGCTTAAGTGACAGAAAATCCACATCACTGTAGGTTTTTGTGTGTCTCTCTGGCTGGATGATCTGCCAGGAGCACAGTTTGAGAGTCCGTTTAAAGTTTGAAACAAGACACCCTTTCACCTTCATGGAAAGTTTTTAAACTTAATTATAATTAGGATACATGTCTGGCTTGCATGATTTTAGTTAAAGGTGAAATATCCCGCCCGGTTAGGATTTTTACCATAAGCCATATCTCTTATCCAGGAAAACACAAGAAAATTAAGGATGCACCAATCTGAAAGGTGTATCTAAAAACAGTACCTAAACTAACGGTCAACACTGTGGGTGTCACACCAGCATTGACCATTATACTGAAATGGTAAAATAAACAAAAAGATTTTTTTATCATAAACTAGCTAAGGGAGAAACAGAAGTAAATCATAGCATACCACATATAAATCGTTCTTAAATAAAAATGATAGATGAATGTGTACATGGCTCTGTAATTGTTTCTCTTGTCCACACTGGCCTCAAAGAGGAGATCCCTTTCTGAGGTGATTAGAGTGTAAGTGATGGGGTCAAAATCACATGTGCTCTTTCGCTTTATGACACAGCATCACACTGTTATAGCTTGTTAAATCTTGTCACTTCATGCGCTTTTCCGAGCCATCTGTGCACACCACCCCTTGCTTTCACTGTGTAGGACTAAGGTGTTTCCCGGTGTCATGCTAATATTGGCAAGGTGACAGGAGTAACCTCTGTGTGCTAACCTGGCATGTGTGTTTCCACAGCATCATGAGTCTAAGAGAAATCAGTGAGAACGTGAAGCTGGCTCGTGAATACGCCTTGCTGGGAAACTACAGCTCGGCCAGTGTTCTCTATCATGGCTTGCTGGAACAAATCAAGAAGTACGTGTACACCGTGCGGGACAGCAGTTTTCAGCAGAGGTGGCAGCAGGTGAATATGACATCAGATAAAACAGTTCAACAAACAAGTCCCAGTTTTTCTAACGTTCTTCCTGAATTTGTTTCTCAGTTGTGGCAAGAAATAAGTGAAGAAAATCGACAAGTCCAGGACATAATGTCAACTCTTGAGAACTTTCAGCTGGAGACGACGCCTGCTAAACCAAGTAACCATGATGATTATGAAAAGAGGCCAGTGCACGTGGAACAGAGGTATGGCAAGTGGTTGTTTGTGTAAAAGCTCTCATTGTCGTCTATGTAAATCTGTATATTTATTTTGAATTTACGTTGACTGATTTACAAACTTTTATAGTGCCGAAACACTGTAGACCCAGTTCACTGTTCACCCTTCCAGTGCACAGATTTGGGATCGGGGTTTGTATAAACAGTTTGTCTGTGAACAATAGCCCTGATGTAGTCATATGATTGAGATTAGTAGACTTGAGTTCCTGATGTGAGACTGTTTTGTTCTTGGCCTGCCCACTGGAAAAGTGGCCTATAAAGCTCACACTGCCTCTTGGTTTGAATTTTTCCCTCACTTACAAGTCTTGTTTTAGTCTTGCATTAATACACTTGATAAGCTTTTTCAGATATAATCTAATCTTGTTTAGCATGATTAGTGTTCAGGGACAGAACAATTTATTGATGCTTTATTTTACAGACACAGAATATGAATACACACTGAGATGTTATTTGTGATGTTTTATGGTTTGCCTCTAGGCTATGTTAAATATGCTACAAGCAGACTTTAAAAATTAGTGCTGTGATCTGTGCTGTCTTGTTTGTCTTTAGTCCAAATCTAATTATATCACTCTTAAGTGCCAAATAAAACCACAGATAAACAGATGCTATGAAAAACATAATTGTTTGTAATATTAAAAACACATGGCTTGAAAGGCTGATGGTTGTTCTTAATAGCCACAATTTCTCTTCTCCTTTCACAGACATTCTCCTTGTCCCGTCAGACGACCTTCTAACCCATATAAAGACAGCAAACCTCCCAACAACCGCCTGAGCGCGGCTGTTAGGGCCCAACAGAGGCACTCACCTCGTGGGGCCAACGGGGACAGAAGCAAACCCTCCAAGGGCAAAGAAAAGAAGGAGTCAAAAGAGGCAAAGGAGGCTGCTGGTAAAGCAAAGGATGAGAAGGTGAAGAACGTGTTGGTGGTTTCAAAGCACCACCTTCTCCTTCATAATGTCACATAGCATATATTCAGACACAGCTATTTGCATTGCTGATTAAACTGTGTCCACATGCTGCTTGTTTACCTACAGCCATGCCTAGCCTGTATTTCCAGTTTTCTGTCTTGGAGAAAACAGACCACATGTGTTACATTCAGGGAACAGGGAAGAGTAAGGATGTTCTGTTTCTGCATTCCAGAGCAAAGCAGATGTCCAGGAGAAAGAAGTGAAAAAGTTTGACGGGACAGGATATGATAAGGACCTTGTGGAAGCTCTGGAGAGAGATATTATATCTCAGAATCCAAATGTTAAATGGTATGTGTTCATCACTTCAAGAATTTGGGATACTGTACCTGTTTTCTGTTCATTCCTCCTTCCAGTCTTCACAGTAAACCCCCACAAATACATTTGTCTAGGATAATCTGAGATTAAATTTGATCAGTTTTTGTATTCCAGAGTAAGATAGTAAAGTCAGTATCCACTGAGTGTGGATTGTACTCTTTTGTCTTGTTTTTTAGAAATCCAACCTGCAATTTATAGAATTTGCTGTCATTTTATACTAAATAATATTATCATGAACTGCCTTACACTGCCTAAAACAGCCTGCCACAAGTGGAAAAAACATGAGCAGGGGGCTTGAGTGATTATTCATTTTGAAATTAGAAAGATAATATGAAATTGCAATTGTAATTAGTATTTTAGTATATATACTCTATAATTATCTATAATAATAAAGTTATCAGTTGAACTATTTATTAAAATGACATCTGTCATTTTAGCAGTCAAGTCTAAGGGGAAATGGTCTAGCTGTAGCTAGTGGCATCATGTTATTTTCACACACACATTTTGAATGCTTGTGTGCCAATATGAAAATAAAAGTAATATTATCCATTTTAAATTGCATCCAGACAGTATAACTATGGACGGTTAAGTATCGGCAAAGAAATACACCTAGAAAAAACATATGCTGTTGCTGTCATGCTAGAAATACATATTTATGGGTTCTAATTTACCAAGATTATAGGTAGTGTGAAATTTATCTGTCAACCTTTTATAGCATGATTAACAGCCTACTTGAGAACTGCCAGGTCTGATCTCTGTAACCTGTTTATTAGGGACAACATCGCAGACTTGGAAGATGCAAAAAAACTCCTGAAAGAAGCAGTCGTGTTACCGATGTGGATGCCAGCATTTTTCAAAGGCATACGAAGACCATGGAAGGTGCAGCTTTAAAGCGATTTTAGTTTTATTTGTTTTTTTAAATGTGGATTGCGAATATAAAGACCCAAAACTTTTTTTTACTTTAGGGAGTGCTTATGGTCGGACCTCCAGGCACAGGAAAAACACTTTTGGCCAAAGCAGTTGCCACAGAGTGCAGAACCACATTCGTCAATGTGTCCTCATCTACTCTAACCTCCAAGTATAGAGGGGAGTCTGAGAAGCTAGTTCGCCTTCTTTTTGAAATGGTAAGACTTTAGATGTGATTGGTACTGTTTTTTCCCCTCGGATTCCCAAAAGTGCAAGTTCCCCAAAATCTAGAAAAGCACCTCACAAAAAATAGGCTTGTATTCTCTTTTGAAAATACATTAACATGCATTTGGAAAAAGTAAAGTCCTTGTATTTTTGTGAAAATATGGGGGATGACAAAGTTTATTAAATGTATTTAAATGAATTCATAATTAAAAGTGACAGTGACTGGTATATTTGAACCCCCATCTATAAAACCTGTGTCTGTGTCTCAAGCAAACGTGGAGAAAATTCAAGTGTACACATCTTGCTAAGTATAAAATGGCAAAGAGTTGAGTTAAACAGGCTAGTGAAGAAGGAAAAACATGTAGAAATTTGCTTACTCACATATTTCTTTATAGAGAATAATATTAAAAAAAATCTAAACCATAGTTATGAGTAGTAAATTATTTTTCATACTGTTATTAGCAGGATTGGTAATTCTATCTGAATTAGGCATCTGTTGTTACATTGAGTTATTCTTCTAAAAATTAAAACTTTAACAGGTATCATACATTTACACATGTATTTGTATACTGATAAAGACATAACATGTCAACTACCAAAAAATTAACATTACATTTTAAAACATCTGGAAGCAACTTGATTAAAGACAATTTCTTCTTCCTGGTAGATAGATTTAAATGTTATGTAAATGCTTCGCATTGCACCTTCTTATAGAACTACCTAATAACAACAAATTGTTGTTAATAGTAAATGAGTTGAGGTTTCTCTTGGACTCAAGTCATTGTGTGTATTTTTGCACAGGCACGTTTTTACGCTCCCACTACAATCTTCATTGATGAAATTGACTCCATGTGCAGCCGCAGAGGGACCTCAGAAGAGCATGAGGCCAGCCGAAGAGTTAAGGCAGAACTACTGGTTCAGATGGATGGTATGATGAGACACTGATGATAACACAACTACAATTTCATTTACAAAGTCTTATATTTGCGCTTAAAAATGCTTTTTCCTGTTTAATTATCTGATCAGTCTAAAATGATTGAAACATGCTAACTTTAGTTTTTGGAAATATTGTTTCTTTCCCAGCATTCTAATTTTAAATAAAAAACCCAGATAAAAATTTTCATTTTTCCATCAATGTGGGTTTTGAGCAGGTGTCGGTGGAGCATCAGAAAATGATGACCCATCCAAGATGGTGATGGTGCTGGCTGCCACTAACTTCCCATGGGACATCGATGAGGCTTTGAGAAGACGGCTGGAGAAGAGGATTTACATCCCCCTGCCTTCAAGTACTTTTTTTTTTTTTTTTTGGAGTGCTGTGTTTAGTGTTGTCTCCATAATACTCATGAAACATATGATATTCACTGAAAGTGATGACTGACTAAACTTACTTTAGAACAATGTGACCTGTTAGCTTTTACTATTCAACCACAGGGAGACTACAAAGGCTCAATCATAAGACTCAAGTCTATAATATTTGCAGCCTTGCATGAGGTGGGGTGATACTGGATTAACTTTCCATGGAGGCCGTGCCAGCAAAAAAGAGCTGTTGGGCCCCCACTGACCCCCACATGCTTTCCTTTCTGTACGCTATCACCTTCATCCAGTGCACACAGCAGACTTGTATGCAGCTTCATCATATTTTGTTTTGAACACCTATAAACAAGCAGTAGTTCTATGTTTGTTTGTATGTTTGTTGTACGACAATTTCACACAGTTTAACTGTTGCATAAATTTACAGCTAAAGGGCGTGTGGAGCTGCTCAGGATCAACCTGAAGGAGCTGGAGTTGGCCAGCGATGTGGACATGGACAAGATTGCAGAGCAGATGGAGGGCTACTCAGGAGCCGACATTACCAACGTGTGCAGGTCAACCCTCTCTGTTGTTTTCCATCCTTCAAACTATATGAAATACACGATTTTCTTCTCATAGTTAATGCTACATCTTATTCACTTTGAAAAATTTAAAAACAAAAAAAGAAAAATTAGTAAGATGTCTAATCTTTTCTGCTGTCCACTGCTTCAGCACCTTCTTGGAAAAATAAATATGCAGCATATTGAAAACTTTAAAAATGAATGTCATATTTACAGTTCCTAACTGTATCTATGATCAGTCTCCTCACAGTATTGCAATGCTCTATATAAAGAATTGGTGTATCCTGATGTAAACTATGGTTCAAAGTCAAAATGGTCTGACAACAAATCTTAGATTGTGACACTTATTTTGTGACTTTAAAAAAAGCAGTTTCCTTTTTTTCCCATTTCAATTGCAGATAGTAAATTCAATAAGAGCACAGTAAAATAAAGAACTAAAATGATTACTGTAAGAGTTTGAGTAATTCATTTTCCCAAAAGCTATTATTGAAATCTCTTCTGTGGTTGTGTGATGCTGCAGGGATGCCTCTCTCATGGCCATGAGGCGAAGAATTGAGGGCCTTACACCAGAGGAGATCCGCAACATTTCCCGGGATGAGATGCATATGCCCACCACCATGGAAGACTTTGAGTCAGCTCTAAAGAAAGTGTCCAAATCTGTGTCTGCAGCAGATCTGGAAAAGTATGAAAAGTGGATCGAAGAGTTTGGGTCCTGTTAAAAACCACCAGCACCTGAGTTGTTGTTGTCCAAATGTGTAACTATTGTGAGGCTGAGTAGGAAAGTAGTGAGATTTAATATTGACTGTGTGTTGTCTGGTTGTGGTAAATATGTGCACTTGAAAAATGGCACCATTTCATCTTGTACATTATGTTAATGTTATGCAAAAGTCTTAATCTAAAAAGGTGACTGAAGAATCAGTTTAATGTGTGAAAATAGTTGACATTTGCTACATGCCTTACTGATCCTGAAATCATCGAACATGTTCAACAAGTAAGCCAAAGTCAATTTTAGCTGTTCCTCAAATCTGAGGGCTACTGACGTAGACTTAATTTCCAGATCTCTTTTACTGGTACTATGCCTTCCCAAGTGTCATAATATTTGCTTTGTACCATTGTGACAATGATACTGAACTAACTGCTTGTCAAACATTATTCCAGTTTTGTTTTTTTCCTTTTGCACTTGATTTTATTTGAAACATGGTTCTTTCACAGTTTTGGAGTAAATTCTTATGAACATAACACTAACAATATATTTGTTAAATAAAGTTAGTAAATAAAGTTAACCGTGATTATGGATATTAACTTTGTTTTACGTGCAAGTTTGTTTACAGAGGAACATGTCTACAGGGAGAAAACTACTATAGTCAGAGGACATGCTGAAACCTTCATTATCCAGACTAATTGTGGCTTGACTACTGATGAACCACAGATGGTTTTAATTCAGTATTTATTACAACCATGTTGGTTACAGGAAGTTTGTATAGTTATTTCAGCCTTGTAGGCATGTTGTGAGTATGTTGTTGATCTGACATTAGTTTATTGTTGTATTTGGGTCAACATGTCAAGCCACCAAAGCCAAAAGCAGGTCCCTACATAACCACAGTGTTAGCTGTGTCCATATTCTTTCCAAAAATTCAAACACGCTCTCAATTGGTGTTGGCCTCTGCCATGGTTGCCCATTGTCACCAATCCTATTTGTAATATTCATGAATAGGGTCTTGTTCATAAGTGAAGGTAAACTGGTGTGTGACAGGCGGATTGGTGCAGCATCAGCAGTAATGCAGGTATTGTATTAGACCATTTTGGTGAAGGCTGGGCTGGAAGGCAAAGTTCTCAATTTACCAGCTGATCTATGTCCCAACCTTTACCAACTGTCTTGGTAAAGGTTGTCTTGAGTTTTGGGTAATGACTGAGAGAATGACATTGCAGGTACAAACAGCAGATATGGGTTTCCTCTGTAGAGCGGCTGGGCTCAGTGTTAGAGATCGGGTGAGGAGTTCAGACATCCAGACAGAGCTCAGACTGGAGACACTACTACTTTGCATGGACAGTAGCCAGTTGAGGTGGTTCAGGATCAGGATGCCTCTTCGGAGCCTTCTTTTAGAGGTCTCCTGAGCAAGTCCAATGAGTAAGAGACCTGGGGCCACAACATACTTGCCTGAGAATGCCTCGTGGGCCTTTTATTTCTACCTTGTCTTTTCTATTTGAGATTCGTCTTTGAGTTTCAAGGCCATGCCATTGTGCGTGAAAACTTTTACTTTAAAATTAAAAAAAAAAAATTAACTTTCATAACAAATTCAAGATAACTGTTCTCTGCGCCTGCAAATGTGCCAATGACCATTTACCAATAAAGTGCTGTAGCCTTCTCAAAAACAATACAATACTGTGTCTGTTTTCATAATTCTGTATCTTATTCCTAGGCTCAGTGTCAAAAGAAAACATTGTTTCTCACATGCATTTCTGTTGGGTGGCCTTGAACCCAGTGTCCTAGTCCGAATACTGCATGTGAAATACTGTATGTCATGTTGTGCATTGTGTGTGCTCACACCAGAATACAGAGATGTAACTGAGGCAAAAATTGATTTGGCTTTATGTTTCAAGCTGAATATTTGCTACTTGTGTCTTATTTGCACTGTCTTTTATTATAAATCACTTTGTGATATCTGTTCTTGAATGGTGCTAGATAAATAAACCTTACTTGTATTGAGTCACGTGTGAAAACAATACACCAGTATGCTTTTTCAGTTTGCACAGGAACATTAATGAGACAAGACAACGGCTTGATGGTCATAAGGAAAGCATCTAATAAGCAGGATTTTAGAGCCAAATACACAGTCCAGCTGCAATTCATACAATTTATGCACATAAATGTTTCAAAATAGTAACACATTTAAACAAAGAGCAAAATAAAATATATTTTTGTTAGAATATTCTTCAGCAGTACATGTGGATTCATGCCTGACATATTACCCTTACAGGGTAATTTACTGTCATCTACAGCGCTTTGTTGTATCGAGATAATCAATTTGGAATTTGAGGCTTATCTCTACAGAGGTAGAGCTGTTCTGAGTCATCATGCAGCTTCCTAGTTTTAATGTATAATTTGCTGACAGGACAGCAAACTGCATCCACTAGACAGAGTACACATGCACCTTTTGCTATCGCAGTAGTCATGCATTCTGCACATAAACTGAACCTGTGGGTGACAAAATCACAACCTCAGCTGTCTGAGGTACAAGCTGATATTTTATGGGTGTCTTTGTTAAAAAAAACAAGACAAGTAGATCTTAAAATAACACAAAACTGTTGCAACACTTGATGACCTTTGGATGAATTAAACTCACTGTTTTTTTAACTAATGCCTTCTGCCCACCTGCTTGGTCCCTCACACACAGCCTCGTAACACAATAAGTGTTGCCTATAAATCATCACAAACAAAAAACATGCATGCAGAATATGCATGCAGGCTCAAATCAGTTTTCAATCAAATCAAAATTCAAAACTCAGTGCAGATTCTTTCCTTTAACTATAATTTACACATTGAATTTGTGGTCATGACTTTTGCACACAAATACACCATATTTTAAATCAGTCCAGTCATAGCAGGAGTTTGTCTTAAATGTTTAGAGTGCATAAACAATGTGAACAACCTCACATACATTCTCCATTATTTGTAACCACACATGAAATGTGAAAGAAAAATTATTATAATCACTCCCTTTACTGATAGAGTCCAAATAGTCATGAGGCACTGTGAAGAAAGACAATCGATATATGAGCCTCAATAATGGGCAGCAGACGTTGAAGAGAGGTGTTTTTTCTTGACAGAGTGTGGGAGCAAAACACTGCATGTGCATTCAATGCATGAATGTGCAGACACAAGATTTGTAGTAACATTTTCCAGACACAGATTATCTGCATATTTTTTTCTGTCTAGATGAAACACCTTACTTCATCTTGTCTTCACTTAAATGACAAACGGGACACAGGCCTCCTATTAAATAAATATACTAAAGACATTATAAAGCATTTGCTGTCTTAGCTTTCTTCACTCATTTTTAATAAATTTTTTTCATAGTCAGGTACAATTTGGGAGAAAAAAACTGAGAAAAAAAGTGTGGCCTATACATAAGTGCTACATATAGAAAGTCTTTTCAGTGAACACGAAGACTGAAAATCAAGCAGCCCCTCAAATGCTCAGTTTGTCAAATTTGATCATTTGTTAAACCTACAGTACTTACATCTTTTTTTCTTAAGCCCGTGTCTATTAGAATGAGTTGCTAGGCTTTGGTGGCAATACACAGCCAATGAAAATTAAACATTTAGTAGCTGTTTTAGACAGCTACTGGCCAGAGTTTGACATGGGAGAGGTAAGGATCTTCTCACCTAAACTGTTTCTTCAAAAGCTTCCAAAGTAAAGAAGGTTCTTTAAAACAAACTAAAAAACCTGTATTGAACTTACAGTAGGGTAATTTGCAAAAGTGGCCTTTCATTGCACACACTGGTAGCTTACCAACACTCCAACGTATAAGAGCTCTCAGTGCCCTCACCGAGCTGACATCACATTATGTGAATCTGGGATGCAGCACCATGAGTCACTCATGTTCTTGTTCATTGTGATCATGTAACAGAACCTTGCCTTAAACCAACAAACTAAGTTTAGTCTATCTGATGTCTCTAAAACAGGCTCCTGCCCCTGGGTTAATGTGCATAAAGGGTAAACTCGAGTGAAAACAAAATGTAGTGGTTTGCAAATCTGTAAATTAGCTAGCAACAACACCAGGCCATGCTGAAAATGTAACACAGTGACCAAGGCTAAAGAACAAAATCAGAACAAACTGAAAATAAAAGGAGCTAACAAAGTCAATCCTCATTCAAGGCTTCTTCTCTTCTTCATCTGCTTCTATTTCTATGTTTTCTAGCAGAGTGTGCTTCTCCTCCTCCGGCATTAGAGTGACCGGGTTTAGGTGGAAAATGTGCCTTTAAAAAGAGAAGAAATAAAAGATAAGATCAGCTGCTCACTGAGGAACTGGTTATGCACACCTTTTGATATTTTATGAGTAAACAACTTTTATTTGCTCTTGAACCCCATGAAATAAACTCACTTGTGTTCACAAGTTGGGAAGAACATGTCTAAGATCTTGACGATGACCGCTGACCCGACAACGCCGATTACTACCACCCACATAATGAGGAAGAAAAGAGGCAGGGATTCAGAGCTGAAGCGCCTCAGACGCTCCCTCACTTCCTCCACCCACTGACACATGGCCTAAAGAAAGGATGGACGTGGAGACATGACATTTCTTGCTTATACAAGGCACTATTATATCCGGTATATATATTGAACACAATATACTATATTAGACTTGGTATTACACATTTCAATACATTATAGCAGTGATGCGCACATTTAAGGGCTGCCTCAGAGTTTATGAGGAAATCACATCATAAACTGCATCAATTTGGAAAAATGTAAGGCAAAACGTTGTAAGTTGTGAATAGTCTGCACAGAAACTGGTGTGGAAGAAACATGTTTTCAGATATTACAGCACAAATTACTGCACGTTTATGGCCTTTTGATGAACAAACATCTCTCAGGCTCTCGTGATACTGGTTTGGTGATTAGTCCGACATTCATTTTAAGTGTGACTTGGTGACATCTGATATAGTTGCAGACTGATAGCTTTAGATTAAAATACATCACAACACATCTAAAAATGTGTTGTTTTTAAGAGAAAAAAAATGTAAGTGTTCATTGTGTTTTCATGATCCAGTGCAGACATGTAAAATTCTGTGTTGACAGTTGTTGGTTTGGAACATAATTAAGTAAACTCTCACTATATGCAAAAGATACGTTTTTGTAGCCTGCTTTAGTGTTATTACAGTTAGGAGCGGCCATGTCTTTTTGGAATTCCATGTGTCATGTTAGCAAGCTAGCTCACTGAAATTTTACTGGTTTCCATTAAGTTGCTGAAGTTGCTAAAAATGCACATATATAAGCTACCATGACATTAAGGAAATGTTTTTTCTACCGCTCTGCTGTGTTTGCAAATAGTTGAAACACTTTCAAACATAAGCAGTGACTACAGAGAATTTATGGGCACTACTTTGAGCTATGACAAACATAGACAGCATGCCTTTTATATATATGCATGTCTAAAAGTTATGTTACTCCTACAGTTTTACAATGAAGCATAGGAGTATTAGTACTGGTCAGTCCTAGAGGATAAATATTGGATGTGAGACAGTTTTGAGAAAACTGTAGTGCTTATAATACTAATAATCAAACTGAATTTACCAGATACTCAACAGCCTTCCTTAGGACTCCACAACAAACTGTGACTACCACTGATAATTTCCTTCTGAAATAGCTAGACGCCTGAGGCAGTACATACCATGTCACAACAACAAAATCTGGCATTAAAGTTGGCTTACAGAGTAGGATGATATAAATTCTTTTGGTGGAGTTTCCATCTGAATTTGATCCGTCTGGCTCGGCTCTCTGTCATCAAATTCATCATCATATCTGACATCATACAGCAGATCGGGGTCCATACGCAGAGGAGTCTCTGGAAGCTTTCCTGGGGCTGCAATTTCCTCCTGGGTAGTCTCTGTGTGTTTCAGGGGGTACTGGCTGGTTGTCTGAGACATCAGCTGCTCTTCATCTGATTTCAAATGTGTGGAAGAGGAATGCACACTACATTGCACTGCTATAGAGCATCTCCACAACAAGAATTACAATCAGGAAAAGCAACAGGTTCTCATACCTTTTCTAGGATTTGGTGGATCAGTTACAACCACATCATTCTCCCTGGGAACCCTGAAGATCTCACTGTGTCCAATGGGGTAGATGTTAGTAAACTGTGCCAGCTTCTGGAAATCTGGGCTCATCAATATTTTTACCTCACACATGTCAGGCTGCTGGACCTAGAAGATACAAACCAAAATGGTGTGAAATCATACCCAAATGCTACTATTCAAAATCACATTTTTATACAAGATATTACTGTATCTCTTCAGTTCTGTTAAGGGTGATGGCTCCCTTAAACTCCACATGCTCACATTCAGAATGCTTTCAAAAAACTACAAAAACTAACCAGTGACATGGCAATGTGGATCCTGGAGTTTCCTATGTAGGAGGCAGGCTTGAAAACCTTTTAATACAGTTTTACCCTCAGCAATTGTATGTTTTTTTTCATAAAATCTATCATAACACTCAAAGCCTTAAAAGATACAAAACATTTTAATGTAACCATTTAATAAACTTAGAACATTTTTACATTTTAAAAAATGTAATATAATTGGTAAGGGCTGTAAGTATAGAGTTATTCCCCTTAACAACAGAGGGCTTTGTAGAAATATTCTCTCAAAATCTCATGGTTACTCTTTCAACAACACATTCCTAAAGGGGAAAATGTGGGTGCAGTTATGACACATAAAATATGCATAAATGCATCCAATTTCCACCTTCTTTTTCACATGCACAGACTCTGAAATAGAGTTCCTTCATGTCAGGTTTTACTCGCTCAAAAAAATCACAGTCTGACAGTAAGACTTGTAAGAGACACATAAAACTCCATGTACCTCTTTGCCCTCCATCTCTATTACTTCACTGAACACCTGCAGAGCCACCACCTCCTCGGAGTCACTGTAAAGCCGGTTCTGGCTCACCATCACCCGGGTGACTGTCGACACCAAGTCCCCAGATTCAAAGTCGCTGCTTCCATTGATACTGTCTACTGGAAACATAAAATTCAGTGTATTTGTAAGATCATGGGAGGAGGGCTGGAGAACACTTAGTGATTTGCAGTCATAAATGTAGTCACAATTCTGATTATGAATTAAATGTTAAGTAATTTATCAAGTAAAATATCAATGAGTTTTTTAAGTGTTATTTATAATTGTAAATTAAATACCTTCAACAGGCTAAAAACATCCCCTTCGGGTACCTATCATTCATTTTTACATCAGCTGCCACTCTTGTAAGGACAGGAAGAGCTGCCATAGAGCTACAGAAATAACAATATGTGCTATGCTGAGAAAACTAGGCTTAACAGAAGAATCAAATAAGTTATTGGAGAGTTAAGAGGTGTTTGTTAGGCCCACAGAAACATATCTGTCATTATTGTACAGTCTGTATTATTGCACTGTTTCTGGCCACAGTGTGTCAAATGTATTTTAAATGTGCATTGTGAGCCTTGTCAAAGGAGAACTCTTTGCATCTTACAAGATAATATGATTGGATATAAGATGGCGCCACGGATGGCAGCCTCGGTACTGCGCTCTCTTGTTCTTTTTGTGTTTTTGTGTTTTTGCTTAGTTTTCTGCTCCCCTCCACT
>JBAJHX010000031.1:2350324-2381129 GCA_037176925.1 Amniataba percoides | reverse complement strand
TATGATATGATATGATATGATATGATATGATATGATATGATATGATATGATATGATATGATATCATTTTGTTGCTTTACAATGTCTTTGTAAGACCTAAGACCACCAGCTGTCAATCTCTATGTTTTAGTCCCAATAAATGCATAATATTCACATTTGATTTAGTGGGGTTTGCACAGAGTTTGGATGGGAAATGTGGCTACTGACATTAGGCCACCATGTTCATTGTCAAGGCCCTGAAACCAGAGTAGCAGAATGGAAGTCAGCCATCACTGATTTTACCATGAGGTTTCCACTGAAGACACATTGTCTCTAGGAAGTCACAGTTTTTCCAGGAAGTACAGATCCTCATTTCATGGTGTTTTGCAGCTTCAGTTACAAGGTATGTTCAAAGTAGGTGCTGTGGTAAGCACCCACAGTGACCGCAGAGTAAACAAAATGGTTCATAGCACATGATGTTTTTTTAAAGAGAGATAAAGTAAAACTACCAATACAAGCAAGGTACAGTCTTAAATATGTCAAGATCAAAAAGTAAGGTCTTTCACATCAAAGTCTGTGCTCTGTCTCATACTCTTGCATCTTTTGTAACATTTCCAGGAAAGCGAGGATAGCCGACGAGACAGGAAGATGGGACGCCAACGCTCTCGATCTCGCTCAAGTTCCCGCTCCAGAGACAAGGACCACAAACGCAGCAAGTCCCGGGTCAAACACGGGAAAGAGGGTCGTGATAAAGGTCACGGCCGCAGAGACCGGACCCGCAGCCGCTCCCCCAAGAAGTCCAAGGATAAAGAGAGGAGTAGACATAGATGAGGGAGAGGAAGGAATAAAAGATGGCTCATTTACTTTAACTGAATATCTGTTTGTGACAGGAGAGTGGGGCCATAGAAAGGACATGAACTGCATCCAGCTTTGATTATATGGCATCTAAATATTCACAGGACTAAACTGGCTTCTCTAAATTGCCTGATTTTTGTCTTCTAAAAAAAAGTATGATGATTATCAGATCCCTGTCACATTTTTGTGCAGAACAAGTATTGTTTGAGAAATTGTTTTGTATAATAAAAAAAAATCCCCCAATCCCCCAGACAGTTTATCATTTTTGACCATTTTTATCAATGTATTTCTATGTATTTTCATTTGAATTCCAAGACAAATGTTTGTTATTTACTTCCTCCACATGACTTCTTCCCTCTTGCAGGCTGTAGATGATTAATATCTCATAACCTTTGACTAACATGGGGTTTTTACATTTTTACATTCAGAGAATGTGGGCATGGAAAATTGCTGGGTGGAGGGTGTCTCCACAGCACTGAGGGAATTCACTCGTGTCTCCCTCCACCCACCTGACAGCAGGGATGGTACAAGATGTCATTGCACAAACTGAGAGCTAACGTGTGTCTGGCTGCAAGTTCAAGAGAAATGGCAAGTGGAATGTTTTATGTGTGAGGTGATGAGAGGTAACCAAATTTATCATTGTGATCTGAACCAGGAATGGTTACTGATGAAAAGTGCAGTCGGGAAACGGTGCTTACTTTTTTTTTTAAGTTGTCATCAATTGTATTTTTTTTTTGTCAGTCAAGTTATAAAGATGCAAATATGTCAGATGCAGTTACATATTTGCAGTGAACAACACACTGAGAACTTAATACCAGGATGAAAAAGCCTTTAACAAGTCTCTTAATCATAATACAGTAGGGGCAAGAATTACCTTAATTCTCTCTGCAACATCTGCAAACGTAACCAACCTTACAAACAACCTTCGTCCTTTGATTGAATACGTCATTCCTCAGAACGAGTCACCACATAATGCTTTGTATTTCCCGAAAATACATAGTTGTTTTGTGGGTGGCGGTGAATTGAGTGTGTGTGGTGAGCAGAGATGGAAATAAGTCTTCCGGAGTGAAGCTGTATAAACTTAAGGAGGGTGAGTCTGTAAGAACTGAAAGGTAACAACAGCGTGGAAAAAAAGGGTTGCACAGCCTCACTCCTACAGGCGGAACCTGATAGAGACTTCCCCAGCCGCCTACGCAATGTGCACATTTCACTGTCACCTTTGACTTTCTTTCAAATCACAGAGCATATTGTAACACACCCCAATGACAATGGCTGCTTCTAAACCTTACACTAGTGGAGTTATGAAGCTTAACTTGATGTTTGCCGTTTTTTAAATAATTTGAGTTGTGAGTGTTGCGATTGACATACTAAAACAAACCTGAGGTGTTTCACAAACTTCCCTCTCCATTATCGGATTAACTCATGTCCATGTCAGCATTGTTCTCTGCTGGTCTGTTCTCTCACTCGTATCACCTTTACGTTGCAGAATAGAAAGCAAGAATGTTAAATAGACAGTTGCCATAGCTGAATGGTAGGTTGCCCTGTAAAAGCTGTCATGCACTCCTGTCAGTCCAAATTCCTAACATAGATGGGGGGTCGTGTACACATGTCATTAGTTATACATTGACTCATGCAAACACATACTGAAGGAGCATTGTATAGGAACCATGTAGCCTGTATACATGTTTTTAGCATGAAAAATGATATTTATAACTAGTTTTACAAAGCACAACATAAAACTTTAGCTAACTCACAAACTCACATTTAGCAGACTTCAGACCACACATAGATGTGAACAGATTACATTTTTCACTAGACTAAAGAACCAACTAAAGAAGCCTACCTTCCCTGAAAACAGTGTGCTTGCTGATGCTGAAAATTGCTACTGTAAACAGTGTAAACAGGCTCATATTGTTTCCTTGTGAAATTTTTGAGTTGATGAAGCTGAAGCCCTCAAAAGAGTGTCAGTGTCACCCAAGGGTGTAGTGTTACTAAAGTGACAGCAATTAAAAAACTTCAGGTAAAAGATAAGCACTGAGAGAAGCTCAAGATGTTTAAGTGTGTTGAACCTAAAACACTGAAAGGGCTGTAGTTGATAAAGATATACTTTTTGGAATCAGCTGAAGTTTAATCAGTGAAACATTCGAAATGTGAGTTTCAAGCATAAACAATATATGCCGTTGAAGTGTCGATAAGGGCTACATTTAAAAAGTATACCCTGACAGCATTTGGATGCAGTTGAACAGACTCACTGTGTTTAAGTCCTAAAAGCAAATGAATTGTGAGGTTTGTTGTATAAGGTGAAGATACAGACCTGATCAAAATCTTAAGACCAGTTGAAAAATAGCTAGAATTTACCTTTTGCACATTTGAATCTTAATGAGGTTTTAAGTAGAGCTACAATATGCAAAAACAAGAAGGGTGAGTGTGACAAAAAGCACTTTGAAAAAGTAATTTATTGAAAACAACAGTTAAACTGAAATGGGGGAACATGCAGGATGGTCCAAAAGAGTGATGTTATTCTCCCTGAAAAAGTCCTTCGTCAAGCGAGCATTGTGAACTGCAGCATTGTCCTGTTGAAAACCCAGCTGTTACCACACAGACAGGATCCCTCAGTCATGAGGGAGGCCCACTGCAACATCTGCACGTAACCAGCCACCGTTTGACGACTCTGCACCGCCTGAAGCTCCAGTGTTCCTCTGAATGAAAAAGCACACCAGATCATTATGGACCCCCTCCACTGTGCTGGGTAGAAAACATCTCAGGTGGGATCTCCTTGTCATGCCAGTAACGTTGAAAGCCATCTGGACCGTCAAGGTTACATTTTTTCTCATCAGAGAATAAAACTTTTTTCCACCTTTCAATGCCCCATGTTTGATGCTCCCTGGCACAGTCTAAACAGGCACTTTTGTGGCGTTGAAGGAGACGAGTTCTTTGGATTTGTTTTTTGTTTTTGAAACCCTTTTCCCGCAGATGCCATCTGATGGTTACTGCGCTGCAGTCAGCACCAGTAAGGGCCTTAATTTGGGTCGAGGACCGCCCTGTGTCTTGACAGACACCCATACGGATCCGGCTCAGCACAGGTGTCATTTTTTTGGGTCTACCACTTGACTTTTTTGTTCCATAATGCTTAGGATCTTTAAAAAAATTTAGAATGACTGTCTTACTGCGTCCAACCTCAGCAGTAATGGCACGCTGCGAGAGGCCTAGCTTATGCAGCTCGACGATCCAACCACATTCAAGAAGAGAAAGCTTCTTAGCTTTAGCCATCAGGAGGGCATGACCGTGTCAATGCCTGACAGAAAATGAGATTTTTGAGCAGATTTAGGCTTTTATAGCCTGTGGTCTTAAACTTTTGATCAGGTGATAAACAACCTATTTCAGTTTATTTATTTATTTATTTAAATTACAAGTTCCACATTTTTTGTCTCACTCCCCCTTCTTGGTTTTGCATATTGTAGCTCTACTTAAAACCTCATTAAGATCCAAATGTGCAAAATGCAAATTCTGGCCATTTTTCAACTGGTCTTAAGATTTTGATCAGGTCTGTATGTGATCAGTTTTGTTACCATACTGTATGTAAGAAAGTTATATATTATTCTATGCAATTATTTTTGTGTCAGAATGGCCTCTCAGAGTCAATCACGTCATTGCTGTCAAACTTAAAAACTGTTCATTTCTCTGATGCTGTCAGCTCTCATTTCAGCCTCTGGTCAAAACAGCCCTCCTCCACCCCATCCACCTCCAGTTCTCATCACATCCAGCGCCCAGGGCTCCTACCGCTGACCTCATCAGAGGTCCTGCTCCACATCACTTCCATTCAGATGTTCAGCATAAACTCTTCATCTTTTCATCATCACCACCAGTGTCTAAACTCCATTGGTGGATATTCTTAAACAGTTCGCGGACCTCAGTACCTTTGTAAAATGATCACGTCACACTAATTACTTTACTCTTCACATTACTTAAACTTCCTGTCAGTAAATGTCAGTAAATTAACTGAACTTTATACTTCCTTTTCATGTAAATCTCTCCTGATTGAACTGAGATATACTGGCACAATCCTCCGAGCATGTGATGATTCACTTTTGTTTTTGTTACTACACAAGTCCTGCTGCATCCTCACTCATTCAGGTAGTTTTTACAATGTTGTACATGACGCAGTCATACATTTGATAAAAGTAATAATGTTCTTAATAGGACAATTGTCCTCAGGACCACCATCTTTTCTTTTCCCACCACCCTCATTCACTCAGTCCACATCAGCCATGTGTCCTTCCAGTGAAATGCCAGATGTTTCTTGGAAGTACACACCCAGTTTAAGGCGTTCACAGGCCTACCTGGACATGCCCAGATTAAGCGTGTAGGAAAGTCATGCTCATTGTACAACCTGCGCACTGGTTACAGAAACAAGTCATCCATCACCATCATCAGCTTTACCTCTTCCTCATTTTATGCAGTGTGCAGACACAGGAAACAAAACGTGTAGTTTTAAGGAACCGAAAGTACCATATGTTAAGAATCAAGAATCTTTATTGTCATTCACATAATGAAATTAAGATTGGTGACTTCCAGCTTTAAACATAAACATATGTAAAAATATGTGATATGTCCAGAAATATTTAAAGATTTAAAGCTGTAGCAGCAATGTACAATGGAAAGAGGGGGGTGTGATGGAATTTGTGGAAAACTGTCTCTAACCCAACAAAGTTAAAGTCTCGATCACAGTCAGCAGACTGATCATGCAGCACAGCTGCCGTTTGTGAGAAAGAGATAGTAAAGGCCTGGTCTGTGTGTGTTAGCTTGTAGCCAAGCATGCTTTTGTTTACGACACCTCCACTGTCTCCATGGCAATGGAGGGGTCGTGAAAGCCTTGGTGGGACAAAATCCAGACCCAGAAATGCTCACAGGTCACACTCTGCCCAAACTCCAACAGTTCAAACCCCACAACACACAGCTGCTGCTGCAGGTGAGCGAAACATCACCAAAAGGCCGACGAAAAACAAGAAAAGCACCAAGCCACCATGCTGCTCTGAAACAAAGCATCTGTGGCAGTTACATCCCAACAAAACCACAAATAAAGTGTAAATCAGTCAACTGTTTATAAAAAGTGTCTGAAATTTGTCTTTAGTAAAATGACTAAAAGCAGAGGATCAATGGCACATTTGTGGCCCCAGTGGGATAATTTGATCATTAATTCATTTCGTTAATCATTTCAGAAAAAAAACAACATATTAGTGATTTCTCCTTTAATTCTCTTTATTGGCCCAAATGCTGCTTTATGCAGGAAAAACACCTCATTACTGTTTTCAACAGTCGTCTCTTTGAACACACACTGTTTATGTTGCTATAGTTGTCAAATAACAGATCAGAAAAAGTACCTCTGAGATATGGTAATACAAAGTAGTGTAAAATGCAGTAAATGTACTTTTCTACGCTGACAATGTTCTGTAATGTTATTCTGTAATTCAGCCTCAGCTATCAGCTATCAGTCTTTGAACGGACATGTGAAGTGATTCAAATAGAATTGAAACTGCAACATTTTACAGCTGCTTTTTTTAAATGGCCATAGCTGGTCAGGTAGACAGAGAACAGATTATGTATCAAACAAGGAGCCAGAGAAGGTGGAGCTGCAGCCAGCGTGGTGCTGTATGCTGTATGTCCCGCTGTGGCTCTCCCCTCTGACAGTCACAGTCCTTTCTGCTTACTGTGAGCACAGTAAACGCTCATGTCAGCATGCCAACATGCTCACAGTGACAAAGGTACCATTCTGATGAGCTGAGGCTGATTGGAATGTCACCAGAAACATTAGCACCAATTTTTATGCTGGTTCAACATCAGGATTAGGATCAGCAAAACCTTGGCCCGCTGTCGGTGCTGGAGAAAGTCAGAGATCTTCTTGTTAACCTGATTCAAGATTTTATTTGTCATGATACTTTTCACATGAGATATGTTATACGACATGCCAATTTATTTTCTTTAAACAGCCATGTAAAGCAGTCTTTGTCACTTTTCCTTGTGGTGGATACAACATGCTCTGTATCTGTTTGTGTTGACTGGACAGAAAGTGCAGCTAAGGAAGTTTCTCGTTATATTCTAAAAATACACCAACTTATCTTATTTTGACAAGGTACACTGACATATATCCATAGTGCGAACGAATGAGATAAAGGGATATGCTGTTATTAAAAGCTATGTTAAAAGCAACAATTTGGTATGTCATACTATGGCAGGAAATATCTCAATCTGACTATAAATCTTTTGATTACTATTCTTCCATTAATATTCCGTTGCAGCAATTTCTTGCTCTAGATTTCAACACCAGATTTGCCTTTTGTTTTCTATGAGGAACAGTGTACCTGCCTTTAATTGTCAACTCATGAGTATAATTAGAATAAAAATAAAATAAAAAATTCCAATCAGCAATTCATCAGATTCCTTCCTGCTCCTCCCATCAGATCAAACTGGCTTTTACTCTTCCCACACACGCAAACACACACACACACACACACACACACACACACACACACACACACACACACACACAGAGTGATAGCCCTTTGGTTCATATTTTTGCTTGTCCAACATCCTTGTTAGATAAAGAACAAACATACAAATAAAGGCAGCATCAAAATGCTGTTTCACTGTGAGTAAGCATTACTTCTCATATTCCTAGTTAGATCCAAATTCTTCACATTTCCCCTTTCCTTGTCCTCAGGTTGTTGTCATGAAGTTATCGCCCTGTCTTCATGCATTTTAGATATCAAAGAAAAACTCCATGCCGGAAGAACAAGTAAATGGGTGTGTACAGAGAAATACAGTGGCTTTGTATGAGCACAAACACTCTCAGCAGACTGTGTGCACTTTGAACAGTGCAGTTCTCAGAATAAGAGAGAGAGTTCAGGTAAACTGTTTCAAATTAACCACAGTACAAATGACAATAACAAAAATCATAGAGACAGTCTTACTACTCCGAATGTTGTAATCAAAAGCGAATATTAACTCACCTGCCTTTCCTGGAAAAACTCATGTCTCCTAAAACAAATACCCTGCCCAGCTATTTTTAGACACTTGTATGACACTCTTGAGCTCTCATCTACATGTCGGTGGAGTCTGAATCAGTGTGTTTGTTCAGTTGACAGCACAGAGCAGTAACAAAATCAAGACTCAAGTTGTTATCACTCAGATGCTGTGAAGATTGTAACACCTTGGCTGGATTGGATGTCAACTTGTGGTTTGTGTGAGCGTCACTATCAGTGCTGATATATTATGTTATGACACACTGACATACATATAGTATGATGTTTTATGTTTATGAGATTTACATCAATATTAAACACCTGAAAGTGGCATGTGGTGTGATAACCTGTGGAATTGGGAATAGGCAGTTCTAGCAAACTGAAAGTGATGTAATTGACTTTTATGAAAAACTCTTATTTGCTCTCTGGCAGAGTTAGATGAGAAAATGGATTGTGCCTGTTGATAAAAATAAGTTGACAGCCAGTGAAATCAAAACCCACTGGCACATGTTAATATGCTATAACTTGTTTATTTAATCCAAAGTGCAAAAGTCTGCTGTTTCAGAGGGGGTAAAGTAAAGCACTACTTTGTTTTCTGTGTTTGGCTGCTGTTTATAGATTCATATTTAACAAAGATTAGAGTAATATCAATCATCTCATCTGACTCTCTTGGGGTATTTCACAAGGTCAAAGCAGATGAATCTTATACACCTATTTGATGCTCACATGTATGCTGTAAAAATGTAAATGAATTCAAATAAAATAACGATGATGACAATCTGACACCTCAGTCCAACTTTGGCAGTTTTCCTGCAGCTCCACGCTGCTGTGGAACAGACATTCAATCAGCACTTCTTTCACCACACCAGGAAGTGTACTCAAAAAAACAGAGGAGAGGGGGAAATTAATCCCACAGGCTCCCAGATCCACCCTGAATCCTGAAGAGGAAGTAACTATCACAAATTCACACAGTGTTCTCTTCCTTGCTGGTCTTTTTCTCAGCAGCAAGCAGTTACTTCCTCCTTTGTGTCATAAGAGCAGCTTCACACAGACCGGTCTGTTAGTCAGAGCGTCTGACTGACTGAGAGCCGCACACAGAGAAAGAGAGAGAGAGGGAGACAGTGGGAGAGACTCATGCTCCGATCTACTTGCTGAATGTGTGAGTACAAAATAAGACCGACAGCTTAAGTCATGTGACAACCTAGCGCTGCTTTTTGTGTTAAATGTGAATTCTCAGCCAGAGCCAGCAGACTTGTCCTGTTCGTTGTGAGAGAAGAGGAGGTGGCAGTGTACAGCGTCTTAAAGAGCAGTGGTTGTTGAAGTTTGGACGTGAGGCAATCAAGCAGAGATAATTGTATTTTTGGGGGAGAAAGAGTGTGAGCGCCATGCTGAAGAACTAAACTCAACAGCAAAGGATGTGGTTTGGTGCAAGTTGTAGCAAGCTTGTGCAAAGCCAAGCCCCTTGCAGAGATGACGATGTCACCGAAGTAAAAACATCTTCCACTGTAAGGCTGAGTGCTGAGAGTGCCCTGTGTATATGTCTTTTCAGATAAGATGTTTAATGATTGTGGTTTTGGTAGAACAAGAAAACTTGACGGGACTTGCATCACATCCTTTTTTTTCCTCATACCTCAAGTGTTTGGTTGACACATCAAGTGCAGTTGATGCTAATCGATCCATCTTGCATGGCAAGGATCAAAAAGACTGTACAAAGAAAAATGGTTCAAAGTATGATAGATATGTTTATTCTGGAAACAAGAAGATGGTTCGGTACACTATGATGGGTTGTTTTTCCATGTAATACACACCTAAAGGCAGTTCTGTGTTTTCAAAGTTTCAGGTCTAATACTGTGTGAGAATCTTCAGCTCAGAATAGCTCTGTTTGTGGGAGGAAATGGTTTGAGTCATTCAACAGTCTTCACCCTCAACTGCATCAGTGTGATCTTTCTTTGGCCATGAAGTTCAGGGGGTTTCCAGATAGAGCAATAAAACATGTCTGGAACGGGGTGAGGCCTGCAACATTAATACTCACACTTACATTCACATCTCTTCCATTAATGGTTGTTTTGGTAACTAACCTAAATGACACTGGAGGTAAAATTAGCTCAGAGGTCAGTGCAGACCCTCGGCTTCCTCTCTTGGTGTGTGTGACAGGGGCTTTCTTAACCAGCATGACGTCAGCCAGTTTTTGCGCTTGCGTTGGCAGTCATGAGTTTGTGGTAACGAGCAGATTCTATCTGCGAATACCAAACCACAATCAATTTGTCCGAAACCCCCTGAGACACCACAGCTGCACTTCCTGTGTTTACAGTGACAGAGGTTGACTCCATTCTCCTTTTGACACCTGTCAACTGTTCCAAAATACAGGCCGTTGCCGTGGAGACGCTGACGAGCCAGAATAAGGAGGCGAGGAGGATTCCCCAGCGAGAGAGTCCTGAGAAGACAGAGGAGAGGGACACACACATTCTGATTCAGCATCCACGATGGACCACCAGCAGCAGCATGCCAAAGTGGAGCGATTTCTTAAGTTGGGATACTCACAAAGTGACATCCTGAGGGTGCTGGAGAGCCTCCGTCATGACGCTCAGACCAATGACATCCTGGAGGAGCTGATAAAGACCTGCCACACTCGCACCCACAGCAACAAAAGTCTCCCAAACAGTCCCAAGCTGGTGCCCAGAGGCTGCAGTCCCAGCCCCAGCCAGCCCAGACCAGGACCAGAGAGAGAGCCAGTTGCTGGCTTCAGACCAGTGGTTATAGATGGAAGCAATGTGGCAATGAGGTGAGTCAACCTGGTACATCTATCATTAAGAATATTAATTAAATATTAGTGTGTGGATGTTTACATCCAACTGCAGTGGTGGAAGAATTACAATATATTGTATTTCAGTAAAAGTAGCAATACCTAGATCAAGTATTAGATTTAATCTAAAAAAGAGCAAATATAAGAAAATCATACTGAAAGCATAAAAATAGAATTATTTGTTGGTCTAAGTATAAAGTAAAACATGAAATTAAATGATAAAGTACTGTGCTTGAGGAAATGTGGATTGTTATTCTCCAAGACTCCACTGTATTAAAATATATTATAAGGCAGTAAAGAAAACATTTTCTCTTTTACTTCCTGGAAAAAATACTTTCTTGAGGTGTGAGACTTTTAAAAAGCAGATCTGATTTGCTCACTTGTGTATTATTCATTTAGAAACTAGAGGAGGAACATTTTAACTGCTCTGTTTTAGTTTTGTAATTAATTTCCGTTTGTGCGCCTGCACCTCTATTTGTGTCAAATCTTGTTTCACTTCACAGATTTCATCGCACCACACTTCCTCTTTAAAGATGTGGGAAGTGAAAATGTGGTTTGAGCCTATATTTTTCTCTTTTTGTCCACCCAGTTCAAGATTACATATAATGCCTGAAGGGCAATGTGACACATTCAAGGTTGCCAACATTCTCACATGTATCATATCAAATTTAAGCTGTCAAACACTGTACTGAAGTAGAATTCCTTCATCGTATAATCTCATGACTACCGCCTTTACCTGACCTAAATTCAGGAACAAGGAAGTTCTGAGTAAAAAATTGCTCAAACAAATAACATGGAGAGTAGGTGGAGAGCAAGATATGTATTCTCTGTCACACCTTTATTCCCAGGTGAGGGAGTGTAACTGTAGCCCGGCCTCAGGCATGAAATCTCAGATGCTGAGGGAGACTCTTTCTTTCCTTGTTTGTGCCTTGACAAAGTCAGACAGGTTTATGTTGATCTGCTGTGAAACATACAGCTGACACGGTTTGTCACCTTTCAAATCTGCCTGAGAATTTTATCACCTGAATATTTCGCATGTCCAACCTTACCTCAGGGTTGTTAGAGTTAGATTAAAAAAGGAAGGTCAAAATTGAACTAACAGAAGTCAAGACATCCTGCAAAAACACTGAATCCTACACTTCCCATAATGCAACTCATCTACCATCTTTTGTGAGACTGCCCGGTAAACTCAGATTCTTTCAGTGTCACTTCCCCCAATATGTAACACAAGTTCTCTTGTTTCTGAGCCCAAATCAAAATGTCTCATCATCACACTTTGACAAGATGCTTCAACAGAACCAGAAAATATGAAACTGGTCTCACATGCGTGGCAAGTGAAGAGAAGCTCAGTTCGAAAGTTCTCCTCTTTCATTCCATTGACAATCATTGTATGTGAGATGGCAATTCAGCTTTATAATTCTATACAGTAAACTTGCAACACTAATCATGTAGTTTTCATAGCATCTTTGAGTGCAAGTTTTAGATGCTGACATTTTACTTATGAATTTTGCAGAACTGTACTTAACATTTAAGAGTTAAATATTGTACATAGAACTCCACTGCATTTATCTGACAGCTGAAGCTTAGACCAAACCCAACCAGAATAAATATTAGACTATAAAATAAACAACAAAAGAGTGACTAAAAAAAAAGGGTAAGTTTCTAAAAGCTAAAAATTTCAAAATAAAATTTCTCTGTCTTAATATAGAACAGTTAGGTCCTTGTGATTGTTTGTTTCCATTACATCACTGCTCCTTACATGTCTTGGGTGGTTTCTGCAGCCAGTTTCACTCGAGGACCCATTCAAGCAATGGAATATACAAGTGAAATAAAGCAGCTGCAAACACACTAAATTCGAAATAAACTTTATGACACACAAATAAAGATTCACTAGACATATCGTTCATAGATTCTGAATAAATCTATCTCACACCAAACCTCTTCTTTGGTACCTGTTGTATGCAAAGTGTCTCACCACTTCCTGCTGACAAGGAGAAGGGGAATCCCTGTGCGCATACACATGCATGCACACACATATACACGTTTTTTACTGTCTACTGCAGGCAAAACTATCCAGTTTGTTTTTTTAGCAGCTCCTGAGTACAACCTATTAATGCATGTGTTCCAGGAGGTCTGGATTTGAGAGAACAGATAGCCTACTTTTTTCATCCTTGTCACATCGAGGAAAACATGCAATGTTTAGTTTTTTTTTTCATTTTCTTTACTTCTTTATTATTCACTTAGTTCACAAATGTTAACAGTGTTTTGTAATACACTGTTTTGTAATATACAATCACTTACAGTCACTCCTCGAGGCAAAATACATGTGAAGAGTCTCTCTGGCAAGTGAATCAATTCTGTGTTGCAACTGCATTTTAATGAACTGTGAGCAGATGCCTTGCAACACCATCTACTTCCTGAAAAAGGAAGGAGAAATGTGTGCATATAATGTGCACAGAAACACAAAAGAAGAAGTTGTTATTTTGTTGACTCTGGCTTTTGTGTCTTTATAGTCATGGCGACAAGAAGGTGTTTTCGTGCCAGGGCCTCCAGCTGGCAGTGAACTGGTTCTGGGACAAAGGGCTCCGGGACATCACTGTGTTCGTTCCCTTGTGGAGGAAGGAGCAGCCGCGACCGGAGGCACCCATCACAGGTAAGGTCACCCAGTTGAGTCACTGTGTTAATGCCACCAACTGTAAGAATTACCATGTTATTTTTGTTTTTTAGCCACTTTAATCAGGATTTGCAGATTTCTCCCTTGAAGTCTAACCTCACCCAGTTGTTATGATGTTGTGGGCTGCAGGTGGTTCACAGACAGTTAATTAAATGTGAGACTGACTGCCATAAGATTCTGACTGAGGAAGTTGTGCCGTGAAACAAACATAATGACCTTCATCAAATAAATGACTCCCTTCCTTGTCTTTGAAAAAGAGCCTGATTTTACACGCAGGTTATAGGTTCAGTACAGAATGTAATAAATAATAATTAAGAGTCATGTATGTTTTTACATAATCTGAAGCCCCTTTAAGTAGATCCTACTTTCCAAGTAAAAAAATCTGCTTCACAGGAGATGATTCATTTTCTACTTACAACAGCAAAAGATGTGGATTCATTTGAATAAACTGCATAAAAAGTAGTCACTGTAATACTGGGTGTCTTTTATTGCATGTTGAGGCAGTTCTGCCCTGAGCAGGAAATATCTAAAACAGGATTACTCATTGCCAAAACGGTCGCCAAACTCAAGAAAGAAAATACATGAAAGAAACTGTTCCAGCATGTTTAATGCCACTATGGCATGTTGGTATGTAACTATGGTTATCTGTAAATTCCCGTCTCTCTGGCTGTATCTCCATTCAACTTTGCAGCCTGATGCCTCATGAAGGACAGTTAGCCAGTTTGCTACAGGGGAGTCTAATGACTTCATCCATCATCTAGGATTTCACCTAGTTTCACTGTGAAAGACAAGTATCATATTGTCTATGGAAAATTAAACAATGAGGAAATGTAAACTCCAAAGCTGACATCCCGTATGTTGTTCATGTTGGATCAAGTCAGTTAAAAATAGTTTCTTTCCTGAAAGCAGTCAGCAGCTTACAAGGAAGCATCATCGGTGCCAAGTACAGTTCCACACCTTTTTATGATCATGTTGTAAAGCTCTCTATCAAAGCAAGATAGCACCTTTGTTGTACTAGATAAAACCACCTCAACTGTGCGTTGCACAATAGTATAAAAGTTTTTGGAGTGATGGCCATGACCATTTGCTGATTCATATTTGCTACGCAAAAAACTGAAAACAAAAATGGAAGCCCTCACAAGGAGGGGTTCAAGTGTTCCTTTATTTACTTATTAATACAAATATCATTAGATATCGTGTGAGCAGTTTCACCCTTTACAAAAATCCGTATTTTTGTCTTGTCCGTATACAGTACAACATCATCATACAGTAAGGCAAAATACCATGTAATACCATCAAATATAATATACTGACAAAAGGTTATTAAAAATCTCACATTCCACACCAATATGCAGTTATGTATGTTACCTTTATCAGGAATTTACATCTCAACCAATATAAATATTTTTTCCCTTTTTTAGAGGTCTTCAGAGACATCATCACCTCTGCCATAAAAATGTCATATGCCAGAGGGATATTTCTGTCATAAACTTCCTGTAAGGAAGCCACTTTAAAGCCAGTTAAAATTAGAGCACATATTGGGAATGTTTGGGGTCTTATTATACTTCTGTGATGCTAGAAATGGCTCAGTCAGTAAGAACAAAGCATGACAAATTTTTCAATAAGATGTTACTCACCTCCCAGATGGTTGAGAGGACCATTAAAGTGTTCAGACCCAAGAAGGATATGCTTGCTATGCCTTCACCTAATAATACAACTAATAATAAAAATGGTAAAACAACGAAAAAACAATCTCATGTGTTTTGCAGATCAACACATTCTCCATGAGCTGGAGAGGAGGAAGATCCTGGTGTACACACCATCCCGCTGTGTAAATGGTAAGAGGGTGGTGTGCTATGATGACCGTTACATCATCAAGCTGGCCTTCGATTCAGATGGCATCATTGTGTCCAACGACAACTACCGTGACCTGCAGATGGAGAATCCCCAGTGGAAGAAGTTCATAGAGGAGAGGCTGCTGATGTATACCTTCGCTAATGACAAGTGAGACTGATGGCAACATTAGGTCACCATACACAGACAACATCCATGGGCAGATGGGGGAAACGCTTTTCTGTACATATGGTGTACAAAGTGGTTCTTTTTTGCCCAAACTTATAATGAACTCTTGTCATCTGAACCTAACTTAGTCTCTGTGCTTCTCTAGGTTTATGCCCCCAGACGATCCTCTTGGTAGAAATGGCCCCACCATCGATGACTTTCTGCTCAGGAAGCCATGGACCCCAGACAACAAGCTGCAGCACTGCCCTTATGGTTTGTTTACTTTTGTGTTTCAGCCAAAAGACAGAACTGCTCAGGTTACACTTCCTTGTACTCTCTTGAAGGATTAAAACAGCAACACGATACACACAATACTGTTAGAACCAGCTAAAGGAATATGAAGTGTCTGATCAACAATGTGGGTCTATGACATGTAAATTCATGTCTGTTTAGATCATCTCTTCTGCTTATCTGTATTACAAAGTACAGCCAGACACTCCAGGTGGGGAGGGAGGGGTGAACCTGGTACGTCTCTCTGCTTCTATCAGATATGACTGATGAGTTTTTAGGGATAACTTCCCCACAGCACCTCAGCCAACCAGGTCACTTCAAACTGGCATTTGGATTAGTTAGTGTGCATTAAAAACATAACTTCAATGATCAAATCAGACAGTAGCAACAACATAATCAGAAACATAACCACAGCAAATTTGACACAAATAACTGATGGGAATAAGTTATCATGTTTGTAGGTATGATACTCATAAAATACACCACAAACTTCAGATATATTAATATGAAATGTCAAGAGATCACCAAAGTCATTAGGATACAATATCTAGAAACAATCAAATATATTGTGCCAAATCATATAGTGGATATTTCCCTGGATAACTGTTAACTTTGACTAGCTGGTAATAATAGAATAGGATTAAACCTTTCTGCAATATGGATATCTGTGCCAGTACCCACAGCAATCCATCAAATAGTTGTCAAGCTATTTCAATCCTGTGGGCCAAGTGCATAGAGCAAAGGTATGGCAGCCACCTGGCAGATCTTGCTGTGTTACCCATACTTTCTAACTGTCAAGTTGTCAATCTGGGAAGAAGAACGGACTGTCCACAGAGTATTTTCAAATTATCTAACTGGCTCGAGGAAAGATTTCATAAGTTTAAAATGTTTCCTCAAGCCATAGGGAAAGTAAAATCCTGAAACATCTACATACTAACACCCAAACTGGAGTTTTGCCAAAATATCTGTCCCTGTGTTACTTCTTAGAGTCTTTTGAAAGCAAAAATTTTCTTTTGCATTCATTGAAACAATGATGTCACATGAAATGATTTTGTGTAACACTGTGCATGAGTATTCAGAGAAGTAAATACAAGGTCATTTCACCTTTCCTGGCAAGAAAACTAATGAAGATAGTCTAAGTAGAACCAGCAGGGGGGGCTGTTTTTTTCTTGTCGTTCCTTAACCCTTGGTGACTTCTGACTACGGCATATGAGACTTGTGGAGGGCCCCACATCTGTCATGTATAGATTAGTTGTGGAGTGATTCATTTGCCTGCCTGTCAGTGAGGGATTGGGTACGAGAGACTAAGCTGACACAGCAGGTACAAACACAAACAGTGAGGCGGGCACTGCAATTCCTACAAAAGGTCCTACAGTACTACATTTTTCCTTCCAGAGGCACAAAAAACTGGAGGATGAAGCTAATTTGTTTCCTGTGCTTACAGTACACTCGGACATACACCCTGTATTTTTTGAGGAGATATTAGTTCACAACTGTGGAGCCTGTTAATAATCTCATTTTTCTTTCTTTCAGGAAAGAAGTGTACTTATGGAGTCAAGTGCAAGTTCTATCATCCCGAACGAGCCAACCAATCACAGCTGTCTGTGGCAGATGAACTGAGGGCGCTAAGGGACAGAGCCAAGAGTTTCTCATCCAAACCAACTCTGCAGGACTCACACTGCTTCCCTCCTGTGTATCAGCCAGAGCACAGCTACACTTCGTCCACCCCTCCACCTCTCAGCATAGAGGATCAATCCCACAGGGCTTCACCCAATGAGCAGCTCATCTATCAAAGAGACACCAGCAGCCCGAGAAGCCAACCAAATGCGAGCCTCCACCTTCGCTCAAGCCTGGATGTGGATGAGGCCTTCGGTTCCATGGAGAGCTCCATGTCTCGGCTGTACATCCAGGATGTGCCCTACAACACTGAGCACCCCCTTCACAGCTACAGCAGCGGGGTGGCCAGCTACAGCCTTAGCCACGACGAGTGCTCCCTCTCAGGGTCATTCAGCGGAAATGCCCAAAGGCCCTACCAAGGCAGCGGAGGTTACTACCCCCATTATAACAGTTCAGTATCCTGCGAGCACTGTGTGTGCAGCCAGTGCAGGTGTGGTCATGTGCAGACCAGACAGTCCCCCAACCACCACCCAGCATGGGGTTCCTGTCCAGCTCTCCTTCCTCAGAATGGGGAGCAACATGGCCATTTTTCAGAAAACCAGTATTACACACAGGCCCCTAACAGGCAGAGCCGCAGCTTAAACGAAGACCCATGGTGGCAGGGCAACCTCTCTGACAGCAGGCCGAGCAGCCGTGCTAAGAGCCCATCCAGCGACAAGAGAAAGGGCCTGAGGAGCCAACTGAGCACCCTCTTCCCCCAGAGTATGGTGGAGCAAGTCATGAATGCTTACCCACATGTCTCAGACATGTCTGAACTGATTTCCCTCATCCATAGCTACAGAACCAGCAACATCTCCTTCTAAATTAGAGAGACTAATTTTTTTACTCAAACTGAGCCAGCATCAGAGTTCTCATCCCACAAAGTGAAAACAAGAAAAAAAGAAAAATTCTACTTTTCTTAAAATGTGAATTTGTTACTGTTACAAATCAAACTGTTGGAAGAGTATCACTCTTGCTTGTGCAGACTCCAAATGTTCCCTTTATTTAGCATTATAAAGTGACTCAATCTAATGTGGTGAAAACATAGCAGACTGAATGCTATTTCTTTATTCTAGTATAAAAGTGCAATGCACTATGCTCCATACATGCTACTTATTGTAGCCAAGACAAATCTTTTATTAAAGCAGCGTGTGTTGTTTTCTCATGTTGCCTCAAAATGAGGAACTCTATTACACTATTCTGTACTTCTGTAAAGAAAGTCATTGATCTATTTTGATATGAATTTTTGAGGCTTGTGTTTTTTTCTATGTCTGTGAAATAAAAGCACTCAATTCACCCTGGATATTTGTCTATGATGGAAATGTGACTACCAGTGACAAGATTTAAATTTAGAAAACCTGCTACACTGCTCGCTGGTGATACCCCGTAAGACACCGTAAGACCATTTGGTTCCCATTTGAGCATGAAATGTGAATTAATGAGAAATGCTAAGCACTACATACATGCAACAAAATATATCTAAAGTTAGCTAACATTAGCTTGTCATGAAGACGGGGTAGACTGTGGTAGCCCAAGTGTCTTAAATTGGGTTGAAACACTGCCTTGGTACTCTTGGTGACCTTGGGTTTAAATTGCGAGGTGGCAAATGAATTGCGAGGTTCATGATTCCACTCTTCAATGACAAAATACAATTGGCGGACTGGGAAAAAAACAAAAAAAACAACCACACTTACAAGTATACCTATATCCATATACATATTATATATATATATATACACACATATCTATATCTATATGTATCTATATATATAAATACATATAGATATGTGTATATATAATACATACACACACTCACACACACACAAATAAATAAAAAACGTATCACCTTTCACAGAGAGGTGCGGTGACCTGTCAATCATCTGGGGTGTCCAGTCAAGTTTCACAGGAGGACATTTGGACATTTCAGAGCCGCGGGTTGCGACTCCTGGTCTATCAGAGCTTGTTAATCACATTTCTTCATTTAAAGGTCTGGTCCCTTGTGAGTGTTACTATCTCTATGCCTACCTCCACTGAAACGTGTGTTGTTCACTGCTGCCATCTTGTGGACAAAAATATCCTGATTGTTGCATTAAAGTATCACCAAGGCACACCAAGAAATTCAGAATAGATTTTTTTTATTATTTTTACAAATAACTTATCTGTTACAAAGACAGTTTTCCCAGCTAAAATCAAAAAAACACTTTAGATATCCAAATTATTTTTTTCCATTTAATAAAACATGAATAAACTGCCTCTTCACACCAAGGTGCAGATAAAGCTGAAAACTGGTTTCTTTGGGCTGGAAAAAGGAAAAGTACGGCGTAAGTGCTTAAGAGACAATAATTCATCTTCTACTTTAAATGGGTTTAAAGAATATTAAAACTTTACTTTTAAAAACGGCACTTGGATGTGGATAGAATAGATTATCAATACAAATTAGTTCTAAAAGGCACTGATGCAAGGCAACATTTCACAAATGTGGAAAAAAACGAAAGGAAGTAACTACTCCACAGTTAAGGTAAGTTAATGACCATAAGTAAACTTTAGAAACACCCTCATCAATAAAAGCTTAGGAGGATGAAATGAGCCAAATAAAAAATAAGAGTATAGAAAGTGGACAGCTAACATTTAGCTAAAAACATGAGTTTCTTTGCCTTGTCTGCTTCCAAGATGTTGCATCAATTCTGACCTGTTATATTTAAAGACATGGGACCCATATGAACATTTGTACATCACAGGAACACTTTAAACAGAAACATATTCACTTTGATCTCTGGTACCTCACAAAAACCCAATTCAGGTGTACAGCAACATGGGAACATTTAACCCAATCAGCTGTTCCAGGAGCACTTTGACATCAATCTGCAGTAAGATCCTGATTGTACTGGAAAATGAGTGTCTCTTTGCACTGAGGTGTAGTTGTCCCCAAACATTAAACCTACATTCCAGTTGTCAGATGGCAGTGTGTAATTTTTGGTTTTTGACCCCTTCCCTCCCCCAACAGTCCCGACATATTTGGCATCCAGACGAAAAAAAAACAAAAAAACAAAAACAAAAAAAAACCCTCCTCCATCACCTTCCACTTTGCTGCATCTGCAAATCGTACACAGGACATTCAGCAATTACACAAGCGATGAACGGACCGGGGCAGACGTAGCTTCATGATGACTGCAAGGGTTTTTACTGCTTTGCTCCTCTCGTTCTGCAAGGCTTCAACTCTCACAGAAATCAAGTAAAAAGCTTAAAAAGGGAGCATGGTGCTTATTTGTTTGAAAAGAGGGAAACAAAACAAGACAAAAAAGTTAATAAAGTCTATAAAGCTATACTTACAGGAAATACAAGTGATTCATAGTGTGAGGAAGAAGGCTTTTAAGGCACATTCTAGAATTATGTACAGTAAAAAGCTCAAGGGGAGTTTCTGCCCCGTGTACTGTACACAAAGCATGCAACGTAGTTTCTTTTTTTCATTAACACATGATTGAACAGACAGGAAACGGATAGTGAAGGGGGAGGACAAGAGGCATGTTTTGAGTGGCAGCGACACTGCCGATTCCCCTTTGACATCCTCTAGAAACAGCAAACAAACTTTTAAGTCCATGATTAGTCTGTTAGTTTTCCCTTCAGATGGAGAGCAGTGGCTCAACACAGTTCCCAATCCCCTGGTCAAGCCACCACAGAGGAAGAAAAACACAATTCAATCAGCAAAAGGCACATTGGCATCTGTGTTGTGTGTGTGCGTGTGTGTTGTTGTATCAGTGTGTGTGTCTGTGTGTATCGGTGTGTATGTGTGCCATTACACTGCAGGTGCCACACTCGTAATACTGTAAGTGGGAGCAGCGAGGTATCCCCAGGGGTACAAGTGTCACCTGTCGAGCAGAAAAGGGGGAGGTGACCCCACATGATCCAAGTCTCTAAGGTGAGGTATCATCCGACTCTGCCAGCCTTTATGAAAAAACACAAGCTGTAAACACTATCCAGTCAAGCCTTCAGTGGACAGCAGTCTACAAACCTTAGAGAGGAGAAAAGGAAGAAAAAAAAAGGAAAACAGGTCGCATGATGCACGATGACTATGCTCCGTCCCAGTTTTCATACAACTAGGGAAATAAGAAACAGAAAGGACTCTTTTCTATTCTAGTCTGGTAGAAGACAGGCGGGCAGACGAGGGGGCGGCGCGTCGCAGCCTCGTTGGCTCAGAAGTGCCGCGGGAACTCGCATTGTTCACAGCGGTTGAGGGCGGGATGGTTGAGGAAGGTGCAGGCGGTGCAGCTCCACTGCGTCCCCTCATCCTCTTCCTGGTCTGCAATGGGCTTCACAATCTTACTGCCCGAGTCTATGAAGAAGAGGAGGAGAGGAACAAGGTTAGTACACCGCAGACAAAGTGCAATTTGCCAAGTTTTTCCATGAAGTGATGAAAACATGAGCATCAAAATGATTTACACATGTTGCTGTGGTGAAGTGAACACTCCTGTGTCGGTGTGTTTACATGCGTTGCTGTAATCGGATTATTGCCCACTTGGCAGTAATCTAATGTAAACACAAAACCTGGAGTCAAAAAATGTTTCTATATTTTTTTTCAGTCAGGGCATGAACATGGAATGGAGTCGAGACATGAAAACTATCATTAATGATGAGACACATATTAGATGCTGTGAGAATAAAATCAGGGGGAGCAGCTTATTCTTGCTCTCTTATTTTTTTGTCTTTTTTATGATGAATTAGTGGACAATTTTCTTTAGGACTTTTAATTAAATACATTTCAAAGTTCCCATGCTTCTAGATTAAAGTTTACAAACCACTTTAGTGCACAAACACTGTAGCATAATCAATTTGCTTATGCTTGGTGGTGTTTTTATCAATTCTTCTAATTAAGATAAAAAATAAGCCTGCATACCAAAGGAGAGTGGATTACTAGCAAAAATCTTAAAATGATTCAAAGACCTGCAATATAAACACACAGAGGGGTTTGAATTTCAAAGGTGAAAAGCTACAGGGCTGCAATAACATTGTGGACCTATTAATATGAAAAAAATGACTGGGGATAAAAGGAGGAAGAATGAAAGAAGAAAAGAAGGACAGAGTTACCAACCAAGTGGAAGAGGAGGGGAAGGACCAGAGGAGGGCTCCATCATGAGCTCAGAGGTCACATTATATCTACATCCTCTCCTGTTTGGCCCAGCTTTGATTGAGCCGAGTAGAAAGGCAGGGATGGGTGAGTGGATGACAGAATGGAGGGATGAAAAAAGATCACAGAGCAGGTAAAGGGAGAAAAAGTGCAGAAATGGAGAAAGTAGTAAGTCAGTCATAAACAGTGTCAAACCAATATCTCAGGCTGAAGCTGGAAAATTATTCTGGATTTCACCACCCTGATCATCTAACATAGATTTGATCAAATGCATTGAACATGAATATGTCGTCACAACAACTCATATTGGTACAACCCTGATGATGATGATTCCACAGATAGTAGAGTTTTAGGGGCCATACTGGCGGTTTTGGATATTTTGGTCTGTTATGTGTATTTTAGTAAAACAGTTTACCTTTGATTTTATGTACACCACAGTCATTTGAGTTAGTAAGTATGAAAACATCAGAAGACATGAATGAATGAATGAATGAATGAATGAATGAATGAATGAAAAGTATAAACTGCAAATTACAACTGTATCAAGATTATGCCTGACTTGCACATAAATGGAAGTAACAAATAGGGGGGGCCTCACTCTGCAGAAGGGTCAGGATGCAAAAATAATACTTTTACTTTATTTGTCATATGTTTATTATAAGCTATCAAAAGGCTTATTACTGGGTCAATACGAATGTATTACATTAATTATAAGAAGTCTAATAAAATAAATCTAAATAAACTGTTGAGAGAAATGAAGAATGTAAAGACATGGCCATCAATATTTCTAGACTTACCAATAGATAAAGTACCTTTAGGTTTGGGTGGGACAGGACCAAGGAATCCAATGTTATCATAAAAATTATGGATTGCACTGGGATTAAAGTGTGGTCCTGTAATCAGATGGAAGAAGAACAAAAGGCTTACTTTCAACAACAACAACAACAACAACAACAACAACAACAACAACAACAACAATAATAATAATAATGTTAAACTGTCTTAAACCACAACATTTCTAGAACAAGATACAAAATCTATACGCAGCAGAGCCACAGAGGAGACACGTAAACTATTTAAGGTTAACTGACACTCCTATGTCAACTACTGCAGTAATATAGACGTAGACCTTGTTGTCAAGGCAAAAACAGCTTGGCTGTGTGGCATTAAATAAAAAGAAAAAGACAACTTAACAGCAATTACTTGTGTGATAATTAACTGACAAATACAAAAAAAACTCCCAGGAATGTGATCTCCCAGGTATCACAGGGTCAATGACTTCAGTGAGTGAGTGAGTAAAAGGTACTATTCATTCATGCAAACTGCCTTCCTTCACCTGTGTACCGGTTGGTCAGTGGCTCGATCTTTGATAGCAGTGAAGTGCTACCAGGGGGCCAATAAATCCCTTGTTACTAACCAGCAACAGGATGTCATTGAGGAAGAACTGGTAGTAACAGTACAATGGCAGCAACTTGACCGCGTGTGCCGAGAGGATGTGAGCAGGCCTGACCGACGTGCCAGAGCTGCAAACTCTGGATCAAATCTGACCTCCCTCTCTCTGTGACTCACTTTTAACTTCACAACTCTTATACAACACAGAACTGTACATGAGCTCAATGCCAGTTTAAGATGACCTGAAAATGCTGAACGTTTTACATAAGAGAGAGAAGCACACACAAACATACCTCTCGTTTGAAGGAGATCAATTTCTTTGGTGAGGCAGTCAATGTCGATCTGCAGTAACCTGTTTTTGCATCGCAACTGCTTCATTTCCTCAATCTGAAAGAGAATAAGACAGGAAGGTACTAGCCGGGTAGCCATCAGACAGGCAACGCTATGGCCCAAAAATTTGAACATGCTTCGTCTGAGTGAGTGGAGCAGATCAGTGAGCATGGCAGGGGAAGAGCGGCTGCACTCTCCAGAACTGGCTTGCCTCAGTAAATAACACTGACCAACGAGCTACTGAGCTTAGCAACACCAGTCAATTAAGCTTCCGCAACCACTTTCTCCCTCTGTTGATTCAAACTGTAATAGCAGACAAAAACAGCTGACTTGACAAAAAGCTAAGAGAAGCACTTCATCTGAACCCAAGAGGTTTTAACAACCTCACAGCTGCACAATCCAACATAAACACAAAGCTGTCCAGAAAATAAATATGAAAAGACAAGTTCACCTCATGTTTTCTTTTGAACTCTCACTATCACAGTGAGCAGAAGTGAAACTCTATTTTAGCCGTTTCTCTGAAGTAGGTACAGGAACTTGCTGCAGTGCTCCAGACTGTGAAGTGAATCTGACATAAGCTGTGTGCTCTGTCAGTCTTAAAATATGGAACGATATCAGCCAAATCATAAACAGACCCTGTAATCAACATAACTTCAGGGTGTTGTGCCCTGAGCTGGAATCAAGAATGGCAATGTGACCCAGATAATTCGTTTTTGTCTGTTCAGCCTTTTATCTGGCAGTAATAACTAGAAAAACATTTGTTAGTATGTATGAAAGACATCTCCAATGACTCTTAATCCCACTCTGAACAGTTATTAAAATCATGCTGACTATACTTTTTTTAATTGATCGATCTGTCAGTGACTCTACTCTAACTCTACTAATAACTGAAGTCTCTGGTTTGATTCAGTCTGAGGACCTCACACACCTTAAAACTCTCCTGGTGCTTTATGTAAGCATTTTAACTGTCATTATCAAACATAAGCAAAATGCCTTAAAATTAGACTAAAAGTGTTCATACTGGCCAGATCTTTCGGAGCACTGAATTAAACTTACAGAGGGAATTTGGGAAGCAGAGTTGGATCTCTCCAGCCGTCTCCTCGTCAGGTCGTTCTCCATCTCGTTGACCTCCTCTTTTAGCTTTTCCAGCTTCTTCTTCTTCAGCTCCAGCTCGTGCCACAGCCTATCCATACGGGCCTTCTGATGGACCAACAATGCTGGAGAAAAACAGACAGCACTGTAACTGTCTCTTCTCTGCTATATCATTTCATTGTAGTAAAAGGAAAATCTTTTGAACTATGCATATGCACAATAAAAATGAGAGGAGAAATTCAAAGAATATTATGATGAAATACTAAAAACTGCAGATCAAAAACAGGGAATAAAACAAAAACTCTTGATAGCAAACCCTGCAAGGAAAACTGCTGAGGACACATTTTCAGAAACACCACAGTCTGATCTCCGCATACACCAGTCAAACCAGTTTTTAGCATAATTCTCTGTGCATAAAAACAACTTTGTGTAAGGAGAGACATCAGGTCCCTCACTGCTGTCTATCAGTCTGTGTTTCATCACCTATTGTGGTAACACGAAGAGATTAGACTTATCCTGCTTAGCAGACTGCTGCAGGCAAATTCTGCTGCAGTGTTTAATACAGAACCTTGAAGTGTGCACATGATCCACTCAAGTCTCTACAGCATGTTTCCCATAATTCACTATAGTTCCAGCATCTGTTGACAGGTTCTAACACCTCCTACACAGAAATTCAATGATAAACAACTCTTTCTCTCTCTCTCTCTCTCTCTCCACATAAAACAGATGCCATTTCATGGCTTATGGGGAGATGGTATACTGGTGAGTGTCTGCCCTAGGACAAAATATCATAAACATGTTCTCCAGCCTAAATGTCCTCCAGCTAAACTGTTTCCTACTTGCTTAATAGTGTTAAAGAGCTAAATGTTCAGTAAATGCATGTAAATGTGGGGTTTTCCAACAGCCCAACCCTTGTACAGCTGAAAATGAATTGAAACACAAAAATGCCATACGTACGTTTAGTGATTGCATACATGTGGCGCTGCTTTGGCAACATATTTTGCACTTGGTTTAGTAATGCTAGTAATTCTTTAATCCAGCTATGATGAGGGCATTATCATTATGTTTAGTTGGAAGATAACAGCCTGCATTTGGTAATTAGATTCACATTCATATCAATTGTAATATAAAAATAAAATTGTGTGATAATGAGCAACTACAATCTTTTATAATCAGAATTACCTCAGACATACAGTTTTATTACTTCATGTAAAAGCTACGGTAATCTTCCTCTGGCAGACCTATCCTGTTATTTTTTTGTCATTTTAAATAAGCTGTACAATGGATGACCTGCAGCTCTTAACAGACATCAACATAAACATATTTTACACCTTCTTAAACAAACATGCCACTTTCTTGCTGTCAGTTGTCTTTTCCCACACCTGTCAAACTGGTAGCTCCTCTGAAAACATGGTCTAACTTGGTGCTGAGGAGCCAGGAGGAGACAAATAGGTAATACAGTTACAGAATAACCCTGTAAGAGTCACATTGTTATTCAAATGTTCACTGAATGAGCTGGTGCACAACCAACTAAATGATTTACATGTCTTAGTCTAAATTTACATCAAAAGATGCGGTACAGTTCTGTGAAGTTACTTAACTGCATTATAACAAAGACATAAAAACAAATATATGCGTTAAAAGAACAGTGCAGCAGGTAGAATGAAAAGGGTAATGTCTTTTGGCACCAGGTGAAGTAAGAGAGATTGCCAACTTAACTAATAAGTCAACCAGAACCACATCTTCAACTAAAGTATGTACTGGTAATCAAAATACAGTAATGTTATTCTTATTCTTAGTAACGGTAACAGCTAGAGCCCTGGGGTGGTTGCTGGCTAGCGGCTCATCAATGTTTAATTGTCAGCGATGTGGCGACAGGTGTGTCTTTGTCAGGTACAGCTTTGAATGTGACTCAGTGCTGTCAGAATACACTGTTCCAAGTCACGGTAGATAAGATAAGGTAGAGTAAGGGTAAGCAGCAGAGGCATCCTGCCCAGTGTGAAGCCCCTCTTGGTGGTAGTCACCACAGTGCAGGAGCCACAGCCGATGACTCACACGTAATACAGTGAAAAGCCCAAAAAAGGAAACGGCAGTGCTCTGACACGTTTGACTCACACTACAGAATCCGCCAGTCTCAGGGGTCGTAGGAGCAAACACAGCATTTAGTGGGGAGGACTCACACTATCGTCATCTGAGCGAGTCACCTTTGCTTTTATCTGCCTCGCAGAGACGGACATGCACAGCAGTGTTTCTGCACTGACTGAGCATTAGTGACAGCAAGTATTCACAGTTTGGCTTGAGAATTACATTACAGTCAACGTTATGGAAAGAGGCTTTTAAAAATCACACTGGATACTTTATAGTAAAATTACTTTCTTGGCAGCGTACAATGGAAAAAGCATTTAGACCAACTCCTGGTAGCAAAAAGCCCTGCATAATTATTCATTATCAAAACAAATCTAAAAACTGGTCTTTCTGCCTCATTACTGTACATTATTTAGCCACTTGATCATTTGCTAAACAACAAATAAACACTGAGGAAAATAGCTCAGCCAACACGTGAGAGGAATGCTTGATGGAGGATTCAGTGTAAACATTTTTTTGTCATTTTTGTCATTTTTTGGCCCAAGTTGTAGACATTATCTCCTTATCTAAAGTATGTATTTCCAAACTTGCAGGTATAAGAGCTGATTTGTGAAGACAGCTTAACAAACTACTTATTTAATAACATAGCCTATTATTCAGAATGAACGTATGACTGCCTAAACCTTTCAAAGAGATGTACCTATGTGTTATGTTAAGTCTTTGTATTTGTTTCTGTTAGGGTGCGGGCTTATTGTCAAAGTCATGATGCTCTGCATTGCTCACCTTGTGTGTATGCTGCATCATCAGAGCCCATGCTGAGTCTGCGAGGCTCACTTGGCCTCTCCCTGTGTGGCGACAGCGGGTCTGAGAGATGGAGGGGGTCTGGCTCCACAAAGTGGTGGTCTGAGGGTAGGCTGAGGAGGTTATTGGGCTCAAAAGTAGGGGATACCACTCCGGGGGAGACAGCTGGGGGCTTATTTGGGGACACCGTGATTTTAAAAGTGTATTTGGTGTTGGGCTGAGTCACCACCACACGTGGGGAAGAAGCTGTGCCTCCCCCTCCCACAGAGGCACGGGACTTAGGAGGATGGTGGTGGATGTAGGCAGGGCCCATGCTCACTTGGCCCCCCATGTTCCTAGCTCCTGAGGGCCCCTGCAAGGGAGGATTGGCTGAGATGTAGACTGTGGGTGGGTTCCTACCCCCACTGTCGTCACTGGAGGCATTGGCAGAAATATAAAACTTGGGCTGGGAGCGAGAGCCGGCTGAGGCCACAACGGCCTCCTCAGAGGGAGTGATAGCAGCAGAGGGTGGGCTGGCAGAGATGTAAACAGTGGGCTGGCTGCGGCTCAGGCCTGGGCCTCCGATGGCGAGAGGGGTGGTGGGGACAGTAGCTACCCCTGTTGAAGAGGAGGAAGAGGAAGGGCAGGAGGAGGAAGTGGAGGAGGGCCGGGCTCCGCTGCTTGTCCGCAGCACGGCTGTTGTGGTTGTGGAGTTGCTTCGCTGAGGAGATTCAAGTTTGATCTCTATCTGATTCTTCCGTGGGCCAGTGGAGATGTTCTGGATGTTGTACTGGCTGATAGGCATGACAGAGGAGGAGGAAGAAGAAGAGGAGCATGAGGACACACCCGAGGAAGAGGCCTGACTTCCAGTAGGAAGAATAGAGGGCGCCTGGGGATTTGTGGGGGAGCTGATTGGCATGTAGACGTGAGAGGTCTGGTGGCCCTGGGTCTGGTGCTGTGAGGTATGCGAGGAGGGGTGCTGAGGGCCGGACCAGGAGCTAGATAGGGAGGATGGGTGTGAGATCTGGTAGATCTGCTGCTGGGGTTGGGAAGTGGGGCTGTACTGGGCTCTCCCTCCCTGCTGCTGGTTCTGCCGGGTCGTACCAGACTGGCTAACATAGGGCCTGATGTAGATAGAGTTACCCTGTGGACTGCTGAGGCCTGACTGTGGCCCGCCGTGTATGTGCAAAGAAGTGGGGGTGTTGCGGCCTGTCTGGATATTGGGGGCTAGCGTCACGGTAATGGGGTTGAAGCGTGGTGGCTGCTGGACACCCATAGTCGTTCCCTTGACACCCAGTGGGTAGAGTCCAAGGTGCTGTGGAGGCTGCGGTTTGCGTGTGGGCTCCATCACACCAAATACATTTAGGTTGGCAGGCACCTGCACTGGGGCTGACTGGGGCTCCTGCTGAAAGAAGTCACTGTTGGGGGCCTGGCCTGTCTGGAGAGGCCCGTCACTCAGGCTGTGGGCCAGCGTCCGGCTGCCGTTCATTCTCAGGCCGTCCCGAACCGGGGCCACATGCACATTCTGAGACTGCAGGCCCAGGTTCAGCTGGGTCATGTGATTACGGAGCCTGGTGATGCCGGGGTCGTCAGAAAAGCTGATGTTTCCTTCTTCACTGTACAAGTAGACTGGACTGACCTGGGACAAGTATTCACAGCAGGCGTCTAAATTGTTGTTGTTCTGAAGGGAAGAGGGGGATGAAATGAACTTAGTTTACAATATTAAGATAACAGATGGTAAAGAAACAGCAATGCTCATGTTCATACTGGTTTATACCATTTTATGCCATACAATAATATAAATCTTTAACGAGATTGTTGCAGTCATACCCCTTTGTCTAAATGGCCAGCTAAATTCATGGTATTACATTAGCTCGTTTGATACACTAGCCAAGTGCTGACAGTCACATAAAATAGGTCGACATGAAATGAATTACTGATTCATTCATATTTAGTTACTTCTAATTCTTCAGTTTTCTGCACATCTTTCTGTCACTTCTCTCTTATGATTGTTTTCTTCTTGTAGTCTGTAAGAATCAATTTCAGTTCAGGTAACAATATTTTTACTCATTTTAAAACAGCAACAGTAATAGTGTTATTTGTTATGACCATAATTAACAATAAAAAAAATTTGATATAATTATATCAGCCAGCTTTTCTTCTCACATCAACACACAACTGTATGCAACTATTGCTTCTGTAAGAATCTCTTTGAAGTGTGCTGGTACCAACATATCTATAAGAAGCAAATATAGACATTAGAGACAGATTTATTTTCTTTACTTGGCAGAGATAATCTTTTCTGGTGTCAGAGGTTAGAACTTACTGACCTGCAGAACACACTGGGACACAACACCCTCTGGGACTTCAGGAAACTTCTGGCGCAGGTCATGCAAAACCTGAATGTCAATCTGGTGGCTTCCCTGGGCCATTCGTATGTTGCCAGGTCAGGACTGCTTGTTCTGTTCAGCGCACAGCGGCGTCAGTCGTGGCAGCGAACCACCTCCATCTTGAACATCTTCTGAATAGAAACAAAAAAAAGGGAAATAGCTGATGAGAAAAACTATTTCTCACCATCCAACTACCATATTTTCCAGACTATAAGGTGCACTTAAAATCCTTAAATTTTCTCAAAAATCGACAGTGCACCTTATAATCCGGTGCACCTTATGTATGAATTCTGGTTGTGCTTACTGACCTCAAACAGATTTTATGTGGTACACGGCG
>JBAJHX010000031.1:2339218-2350224 GCA_037176925.1 Amniataba percoides | reverse complement strand
TGATACGTACTGTGTGTAATGCACCTTATAGTCCGGTGTGCCTTATATATGAAAAAAGATCGAAAATAGACCATTCACTGACAGTGCGCCTTATAATCCAATGCGCCCTATAGCGCGGAAAATACGGTATGTCAAACCCATAAAGACAGAATACAGAAACCAATCTTGCTCTTGTCAATGCTCAAATGGAAATCTTCACACAGTTGTATGAGCTGAAGAAGGCTGTATGTTTTTTTTTACATTCAGTGACAAATTCAGCATGTCCAAGGAGCCAATGTGATGTATTGCAGCTCTATAACACATCAGTCAGACGTTTGAGGTTGTCTATTTCATTATGTGTGCTTCATACTGTTTTGCCTCTATATGTGTCACTTCTATTTGTCCCTTCATCCTAACATAAGTAAACAGAACTCATTGATAGATTTGGAGTTCATGTTTAAAATCAAGACAATGGTGGGATGGTATGGACTAGCATGCAGCAGATACTTTGCTCTTGCACTCCATATTCCCAATAAAGATGCTGTTGCTGGCTTATGTTATGACAGTGTCTGAACAAAGCTCCATTCACCTGCTATTATGTCACATGAAAACTGTTTCTTTAGTGCCCAAAGTTTCTTCTTTTTTTCCAGTAAATTGCAGTAAATGCCACTGCCATTTACTGCAAGCACCCTTCTGATAAGCCAGTTTTCAACTTCTATCTATAGGAAAACCCAGTGCTTACTAGTGGTATTAATGGTTTAACACTGATTTTCCAACTTGGCTTTAATCTGAGACTTAATTATTGCAATGTTGATGTCAGGTAAAAAAAATAAACGATTATAAAATAATAATTTAGCCAATCATTGTCATTAGATAATGACAGGGGATCCTGCTAAATGTTAATATAGTCATGCTGTGTATATTGCACAACCTACAGGAAGACTGACGTTTGCTGACTGATAATTACATGCGTCATAATGAGTGTTTCTAATTTTTGGTCTCCTCTCCTTATAAATTGAAAAGATAAACATTTTAACATAAACATATTTTTCAACAGCACCACAATAAACAGCCTCCAAAAAGACGAGAAAGATGAAAATTTCTCTCTATGGAATCTATAAACAAAACCTAAACATTATAATCTTCACGTGGGTCTACTGCAGGGCTGCTGTATCAGACAGTTAGTTTAACCTAAAACTGAATGTATGTTTCAAATCTGACAGAAATATGAGTGGCTGGTAGGCTGTTTCCTGTCCTTGTTCTATGCACAAGCTATACTCATACCTGGAAGCTGGCCAAGGCAACCACAGTGTTTTACTACGAGCCACTGTTCAAACTCACTAGAGCAGCCAAGGTTTGTCTCAAGAATCCTCACTCGCAGTTGTGTCTCATTCACTTCCTTGGACTCAGTTTTTACAAAGCTAGTCCGGAGATTTGATCTGGCAAACACTCAAGTAAACACAAGCACACATCCCCACCCGTTAGTCTTGTACATTGAATGATGAGAAACACAGACAAAACTAGTGTGGAGCAGAACAAGTCATGAGAACTTGAAAGTGTAAGCATATGACAACCATGCCTTGTGTTATCCCACACTTTTCCTCTGACCGCACTCTTTCGAAACATCTTCCTGTGGGAGGTTCAGATATGCCATTCAAAACATTGTGACACATGAAACACATCCTGTTCTGCTCTGCGCTGATCAATGCGGTGTGATTCAGAGTGAAGGAGCAAGAGACAAGTCTCTTGACAGCGATCTTAATACATCAGTGAAAGTGATTTGAATAACCCAGAACTACATTTACAGACACTTGAAGACACTTACTTAATGATGAAGAAAAGTCAAGAGTGTGCTTCAAATCACACTGGCCACTTATTTCTGCCAAGAGGACAAAGCATTTATCTGAGCAGCTGTGCCTCTGTCTTATCTTAGCTATGAGGATGTGTAATGTCATAACTGAAAAGTCGTAAATCGGCTTTGCAAAACATCCGTATGGAGCAGATAACAAAAAGAAGAGCGGTTACTGTCAATAGTAAGGCACCAGCTGCCGAAGGAGGAGGAGGAGCCTCAACTCATAGAGACTTGAGCTACTATGAAGGGTTGTCGAGAGCTTGTCAACCTCAGTGACCCTCAATGGGCAGGAGGAAGAAACTGACAATGGAAAAGGAAGATGCGTTTCACATTCGGTGAAATGCATTTCCTTTTTCTGTTGCATGGGGCAATGTGAATGCACCAAGCTGGATGCATTCACATTGCAAAATAAAGTAAACAGTTTCTCCAAAAATGTATTTCAAGTCGTTCCTACCAATATCTGAGTCAAAGACAAAACTCATAAACATCTCAATAATGAACTTGAAAAAAATATCTATTAGACAAGGCTCTAGCCATCAGTCAATGCTTTTTTGATCCTTTGCAATACAAGGAAAATTTAAAGTTTATGCAATTGTGCCATCTGAGTGTAGAGCTGAACTTCGTGTATTTAAAATGAAGCTCAAAACGCAGCATGGAGAACCTCTAAATGCAAACCAGTTTGCTGTATTTCAGATTACATGTTTAGAGCAAATCTCACTGCTTCCAGTGAAGCATTTTCCACACACCACTTTTGGAGCCTAATACATTATCAGTTTACATCTACCTGTTTCATTTACAGGCCAAGAGGACCCAACTGTGCACAGAGCCAGGGAACAACAGTCCACCATTCAGGATCTGCACAGGAGGCTGGGCAGCACAACCACTGTGGGAAAGGAAATTCACCACTTGGCGGCTAACCCAGTTACAGGTCAACAGTGTGGTTAGATTGTTTCCTGGCTTCAAAAACAAAAAGGTCCACACCTCTTCTCTGTACGTAATTATAGGCCTGCAGCCGTGCGATGTAGGGGGGTGGGGGGAAGCTCCAAGGGGGGCAGATTAGTCCTTGCTGTCCCTAGAGGCACTGGTGGAACAGGGCCTAAGGCAGTACTGTACTGCCAGCAGAGATAGAGACAAAGCTTCTATTGCTGGGGCTGTTATTCCCCGTGCCAAGCATTGACCCACAACCCCACACTCATTTCTGGAGGTAGCAGGCTTGCCATGCTCCATCAATGGGCTCATTCACTCTGCCAGGGTGAATGCACCTAAAAACTTCCAAATCAATTAATGCCAAAATAAAATGTGGATAAATAATCAACATGAGACTTAAGCAGAAAGATCAGCCAGACACCTGACGCTGTCGCCACTGTGATAGCCTACACAACACTCCCTGGTAAACAAAGAGGCTACACATACGCATACAGGGGGAAAAAAACACACATACACACACACACAGACAAAAAAAGTCATGCCATTCTCTCTTCAGCATGCAAGGACTAGATGCTCTGATCCTGACTGTTTGGGACGGTGCTGATCTCGTCAAACCAACAACTCTGTGGAAATGGTAGTTGGAATATGAAAAAAAAAAAAAAATCATACAGTGGAAACAGTGAGAACCATCTGATCTTCAATCAGGCTGCTTTAAGGAGTAACCCAGCGGCATTACATGGACTGTCTAACTGCTGTGTCTTGGTCCAGCAAAATTTAAACAAATAACAGGACTTATTGGCAGTTGACACTGTTGAGGGCATCCCAGGCATCCCAGTCTTCCAAAGAAGCAACGGACATGCTTGTGTGCGTGTGTGTGCGTCTGGTCCACACACTGAAACATCAGGTGCTAATCAGGTGGTAATTTTGAAAAATGACTTTGACAACAAGAAACAGTCTCCACTTACGAGAGGGCAATGTTACACCTGAGCCTGAGTGACACATCAGTAAAACTGAGCAGTATGTGTCTATAAATGAGGTTGTAAAGAACAACAACAAAAAAAACCTAATTACACAGTGATCAATTAGATTTGTTAGACTACATGGTGCTGGAAGAGTAAAAATTTTGCAAGGCTGTAATGAACCTGATTGGAACTGTGCAGATGGCAGCGTGGCGTACCTCAGATTGCAGTCCTGATGGAAACCAGTGAACAGCAGTCCCACAGAGGGACTGCTACACTTTCTATCATGCACTTCCTACTACTCATATACCCTTGTTGTTCTTAAAAAATGCAACTTGATTCATGCATTTTTTTTTACATTTCATTCTGATTCAGTGACTCCAAGGAACCACAGGCCATACCTTGCTTCCCACAGAGCAAAGGAACGTGCAGACTTGCATGGAAAATTTGCAGAGGAGAGTAGTCTTAACAAAAGAGCTTTTCGAGTCATCACAAAAGCTGTGACCCACTGAATCAAAGTGATTTCTAACCATATTAATGTCACATGGCTAAATAAAATAAACCTTAAGATAAACTTCAATTGTGTCATCAAGGGAAACGTAAAACAGTTGTGCATCTTCAACACGATTGTCTTAAAACAACATCAAACTTCATCTTCAAAGGTCAAGCTGGGAGCGTAAATCTACAATCTTAATGCCAGCTTATGTGCTAAGAGTGAAAAGCTCACCACATTAACAAGATAAATATATTTCAGACAATAATATTTTCTTTAATCAGTTTGAATTCATCACACTAATGACAGTACTGGTAGACAACACATTTACTGGAAGTGTGTTTGGCTCACACATGAGCCCCATACATGAGGCAGTTCTTTTGTTCCAGGCAATGTCTCCAGAACTGAAACAAACCACACTTTATGTGCACAACCCAAATTGCACTCAACTGTGCCATGAAGCATGGGCCTCACGGTGCACACAGAGCTGGGATCAACTCTGCAAGACAGCCTGCTAGGCTTTTAGTTGCCCACTTTTGAAAACAGGGGTATGAGAGGGTTTGTGTGCAAGTGTGTGTGCTGGTAGTGGGGGAGTGTTTGTTCAGGAAATCAAAAATTCTTCAGCACCGCAGCCTGCAGCTGGTGGTTTATTGGAAGCAGGCAAGGGCACCAGCTCCCCAGGTCGACTAGCCTCTCCCAAAGCGCTGTGGGAAACTGGGGGGTCTTAGAAACATGCAGGGGGCTTCTCTCCTGAGCTCTCTGTACAGTCAATGGAAGGCTGGTCCACCTTTTGCTAACACATTGTTTTCCACTGTAAACGCAGTAAATAATGGTTAAAAAGCCACCTGGACAGTTGTGTCTGTCTTGGCTATATGGGGAAGGAAGAGGACAGGGTGCAGTATTTAGAGGTAGTAAGTAGGTGAAGCTTGCTAGGTACTGGCTGCAGTTTGCTTTTCTGTGTGTGTAAATGTGCGTTTGGGCTCAGACACTAGTTGACTCTGACCTCCCTCCTACTTTTTGTCCTCCCCTCCTCCTTCTCCTCCTCTTCCTCCTACATCTTCAACACAGCATTTCTGTGGGCAACAAAATGCTGAGCTCATCCAGCAGATTCTTAAAAGTACAAATATGAGTGTTCTATCATGGAGCCTGACAGCTGCTTTCACCTGCAGTCACCTCGACCACCAGCAAAATATTCTCAGGCCTTTCATCAATTTACAGGCCCGATCAAAGGTAAAACTGAGGCAATGCTGGTGGCAGTGCACAGTGATTCAACCTGGGGGTGGAGACCCTCAAAGGGCTGATAATTAATATGAATAAATTATTGATAACCTTCCTGTACAGCATTTAATACTTGCTCCGTTGCCTATACAAAGACAAATTACGTTATTGTGGTCTTCACTCCTTCTTTTTGGTGTCACCACAAGAGAATAAAGACCATTTTAAGATGTCAGGTTGACTTTTCATCAATTACACTTTGGTTTACATTATGGCCTTGTCACCAAAACATTTCCTAAAGCATCTAATATCTGCAACATTTGCATTTAAAAATATTATTCAACTTCTTTTTATCAAAACATTACTTCTACCTATCTAACTTTTCCAATGGATTACTATGAAGCAACCATCTCACTTAAAACATTCACTCTGATTCCTACTGTTTTCTTAAAACTCACATAGCAAAAGCTCTGACAATATCTATTCAACTTTTAAACATTATTGTAATTTGTAAACTACATATAATGTCTAATATTTCAAAAGTTTAACAGCTTAAATCAGCTTCACAATCATGGTTTCTGTTTTGAGCTTGAATATCACAACCATAAAGATTTATAAAATGCTCTCCAACAAAAAAATGATCAAATGAGTTTAGTCTAGCAACCCTTGAGAGGACTTTTTCCTTCCATCTTATTATGGATTCATGACATCCTACTATGAACCATCTTCCAGATACATGGCCACATGTGGAAACAAATGACCAGAAGGTCAACTATCCATAACCACATAAACGAGCTTATCTTCACAGAGCTGTCTTATTTGTGGTATGAAAGAGATGCAGATTTACAGCATACACCGTTTAAGTAAACTCTCAGCTGTAAAAATGAAAATCAACAAGACATGTCTGGTCTACATTAGCAGAGTTACTGACTGAAATTGTAACTGAACGTTGTACACCATGAAAGTGACTCCCAGGTGTCCCTGCCAGGCTGATTGTAAATAAAACATTGCTCAGCGTCAGCGGGTGGTTTGTACTGTACTGTTTGTACTGGTTTGCTCACTACTTGGCTACATGTTTTATCATAAATAACAATTTCCTAAGTATTAAACACCCTTTATCATGTTTCGTTGTACAACATCAAGTCATGGTGGACTAGAGCATTCATGACTTTTACTGTGACCGACCTGCATTTTCACCAGTGCAGCTACTGTAACTGTTTTTAAAAGCTGCACTCAAGTTTATGAAGAGCACCTGTTGGTAATCTACATGTAAAAAAAAAAAAAAAAAACAGTGTTAGGTAGAGTTTGAAACACTTATGATGAGACTGTTTAATACTTAGTAATGAGTATTAAACATCTTAAAAACTTCTAAACAGTCAAACTAAGTTTTAATACACAATATTAGCAAAGCATTCTGTATTCCTTCAAAATAGAGAAAGTTACGGTCATTAAATGAACAACATTGACAAGCAGGGGGATTGCTCCATAGTTCATCACGAGAGGCTTGTTTTCTACCAAAGTAACGCCAGTGAAGCCACAAAGCTGAGTGACACAGCTAACAGTCAACAGATGCCCTGTTGAGAAAGCTCAGGAAGAACAAAATAGTGCAGAAAAAACCTGTTCATGTCAGCATCATTGAATTTCTCTTCATTCAGAGTAGAGAAAATGATGAGTTATAGTTTCACCAAGAGGATTTATTTAAGAGCAGATCAGGCTCTAAGGACATATTATCTCCAAACTAGCTTGTTTGCAAATACAAACCATTGCAGTGAAAACTTCTGTAAATAAGGACTGGCTTGTTCTTTGGAAAGGAAAATCGTTTCAGAAGATGAGACAGAGGGTTGATAGAAAGAATAAAGAACCAATCTGAGGACAGGCCACATGGGAAAAACTATAGAAGGACAACAAAGCATCCTTACAAATTTATGTCAAACAAAACCGTCACACAAACATCACAACCACAAAGTCCTTCAAAGCCTGACTCCGTTCCAAACATGCCCAAAGCACCTTGATTGTGTGTCAGAATTAAAGCCAACTATCTGAATGCTCTGCCGTCACTTTGAGAACTGTTTGTGTAAGCAACGCTTAGGCAAACACTACCCCAAATCATCCTAATGACTAAAAGTAAGCAAACTGAAGTATTGAAAATTATGCTGATGCTATAAAGTAGATCTGATCAACTTTTGTGCAGGATGTAGTTTTTAATCATGAAGCAATCAGTTTTTACATTTGTGATGTAAATATTTTTGAAATGTATAGATTTAGCTAAAAGGCACAGCTGTTCAGTGAGACTGTGGAACAATGCTCCACCTCTGCACAACAGTTGTTTCTGAGGACCCTCCTCCCAGCTTTACTTTCCTTAGGCATTATATGTCAGTACCACAGCCTGAGCTTTAAATAGAAACCTCAGCAACATGAAAAGCCTTATCCTAAACCACTAATCTTTTTGTTTGGTTTCTTCCCTCAAAATCTGAATTAAAAAAAGAGGGTGTGAGCAATCCACAAAGCAAAAATTAATAAGTGAAAAGAAAGAACAAGCTGGTAGCCATGAGGATCCCAGCGGGGCACAGTGAAGTGTTTTTCCTTACATTGTGGAAACATTAATTGCCAGCTGACAAGCCCCAACACAGACTCTCACTGAGCAGGTATAGTATAATCTATAAGCTAAACTTTCCAAACCAGCTCTCAGGAAAGATGGGTTAGATGATAGATATTTATAGGCTATTTTTCCAGCTATAAAACATACAGCAAAAACAGCAGCGTCAAAACCATGTGACCATTTACATTACTTTCACAACTTATTGGGAAAGTGTCCTAGGAAGGCTGTTGGCATTAATTGCAAGTAGTGCAATATTCTTCCAAATACTACCGCAGGCCAAGAGGAGGGTGGAGATTTTATCCAACCAATCCAAGTCGAAACAATGGAAGGGAAAAAAACAGCAATGCAAACTGTTAAAAACAGTATATAACGCAGTTGGATGCATGTCTGAGCACTCTATATCACAGGATAGCACAAAGTCAGCACAGCAGAGCAGCAGGGCTTCAGCCAAACACTGAAGAAGTGCTGCATGTATTGTTAGTTATTTATTCCCATCACTGCATGTTTTGGTGGACTCTGTTGTATTTGGACAGTCTCTAGGATTGCTTTCAGTTTTCCAGAGAAAACTCTGATCTTCTGAAAAAACAGGCTGCGACAACAAGGAGTGGAGAACTGCATACTGGCACACACTGAATGCAGCTTTCAAATGAGGAAAATTATGCTAGTGAGCATCAGGGATAGGTGACGAGGCATTTTCATGTCTTCTGAGAAGGTTGCCCAATTAAATGACACAGCTTTAAGTCACAAAAAGCCTCCGCTCCTCCCATTCCTCTGACCCTATCATGTTTACACAACCCTCATCAATTCTGACAACTATCCACACAGCATATCTCTTCCAATCACAATATGAACAAATAGGTTTTAAATGAAATGACCCAAATTATTATTACTTTTGTGCATTTACAAAAATGCTACTGGTTTCAGAATAACAAGAAAAAAGTCAAATGTGAGAGAAAACTGGTTGTAGGGTACTCCACAGTTGGAAACAGGGGTCAAATGTAAAAAATGTATTTTCTTGATTGACTCGATTAATTGCTTATTTCACTTGTGTAAATAGTGACACATCTATCAGTTTTTTAGGGCCCAAGTTGAGTCAATTGTATTGATTTGTCTCACCAACAGTTCAACAGAGTTAGTTAGTTTCAGTGATATAAACAAAGAAATATCCTCATATATTATATACATATCCTCACTTGGAGAAGCTAAAATCAGACACAGTTTTTGCTTGACTAAAAGCATGAAAATCTGTTTAGTATTAAGGATATTACTATAGTAAAAACCGATGCATTTTCACTAATCAATGAATAAAAGTTTCAAATGTATTTTATGATCAACACTATTCAGACCAAGGTGAAATTTACTGTTTCCAGCCTATGTGGGTGGTTTAATTATGTAATTGTAGATATAATATCACACTGATAATGTGGCATGGCAAAAATTGAATACCATAATGATGAATGATGAGTAGTTCAGGATTCCAGAGGCATACACTTAAAACAAGGCATGTTACTATCATCACCGTTATTTCACATTAAGATGTCTGTGAGAGCAAACAGACTTGTGTGCAGTTTGAAAAACTGAATTTTCTGACTCAAGTCTGTAAGTGAGAAAAACAGACCAGACTCAAACCAACAATTGGTAAATTTAGGTTATGGCAGGTGTGTTTGTTGACTTTGCCAGAGGTTTTGGCAGGTTTGTCCAAAGCTCCCATTTACCAATTGTCAAGTAGTAGTTTTAAAGCCACTATGCTCTGCTTCTGAATCACAAACAAGTGGGAAGTCAGAGCTCTTGAATGGGAGCAGGGCCTTTACTTACTTACTGCAAGGTTTTCAGAGCACATATGAATGATCACTCTTTTGTGTGACTGTGACTTGAAGTAGCCAAATGTGGCACAGAGGCTGTAGGTAAAGGTACCTCACTGTGCTTATTGATCACACAGCTCTGCCCTCTCTGATGACAGCAACAAAGCTGTGTGATGGAGCTCCTGAGTGTATCCACAACAACGAGTCACACAGTGACTCATGGACATGTGGCAGAGTGAACCTGCTGGCTGCTACTAAAAGCAAGTAAATACCAGCTGAGTTGTTAAGTAGAAGACATTGATGTACAAGCAGTCCATGAACTACATTTACCAGGTACAAAACATTATAAGTTGACAGAACTGAGAGGCTGACCGCTGCCCTGCTCACATCACCACAATTGTGCATTTTTGTCATTTTACGGACAGACAGCAATGAACTAAAGGAAACCCAAGTTATGTGAGAACTGATCTGATAGCAGTGAGGGTTGGGAGTACATGGACTACAACAAGGTGGTGGGCTAAAAAAAGATTCGCAAACAGTTGGTTCTGATAGATTTTCCGCCAGGAGTTTTAAAGGCTGCTCGGCTTTACTGGCCAGCTGCGTGGCAGCAGATTCCTCCACTACATGATTCACAATTACAGATTATTTGTCAGTTTAAGAGCCACGTTTACAACCTCTCATACCATTTCTACTGCCGGCTGCTTTACCCTAGAATCAAACCCATACAAATCAGCTGAAGCTTTAGCACTGTAGTAAGCATTTATTAATTATGCACCTATAAAAATTGTTTGGCTTTGTCGTCATAATAATTTTCATGTCAATCGATCAATCAAAAGTGAGGCTATGCATCTGACTATGGTAGAAATGATGCAGCATATTGACTGTTGTGAGACTGTATTTGAACTTACAATCATGAGTAACAACTTCACAACCGTCTGATGGTTGACTAATACCACTAATACCTTAGTGCCTTAACAGCCGTATATGCCTCGTCCTTGAGATAACAAAGCTGCATACAAAAAGCCATAAATACCAGACATAACTTCCATGTCAATCCCATTCCACAGCCCCACCTTCAAGAGGAAGTCGCTCACGCACACACTTTCTGTCACACACACACACACACACACACACACACACACACACACACACACACACACACACACACACACACACACAC